>JAVJAQ010000582.1:3000000-3427002 GCA_032362365.1 Zygogramma bicolorata
TTACGAGTTTTTCAATGAGCCCATACACGACATAGGTTTGCATTTGAAAAAAAAATTGGGGAGGGATGCAGCTAAGGGATTGAAAAAAAAATCATTGTATTGCCAAAAAATGCGAATCTTTTCCTAAGTTTTTGGTTAAACAGATATTAATTTTATTCCGGACTTTTGCGCACCCCTGTACAATGTCCCAGGACGAGGACGGTTTCCCTTCGTGAAAATATAAACCTAACTTTGAATTCTATGTAACGAATATGTTTCTAGGAAAACCTCTAGAAGCTCATACGAAAACTAGTACGAGCTAACAAAAAATGGGACCTTTAGTTGTCGTAAAGCTAAATACTGAATTTGGCTGGTTCTCTGGAGATTCGAACTCGAGTACTCCTATTGAAAGTAAATGCTCTCAATATCTCGCCTATGGCTTTGGAGATTCTGCATTTATTATTTTCGACAAAGCTGCTCAACTCAGACGTTATTGAAGCTCCCCACCTATAATTCTTAATGTCTTTAATGATCAACAATGCAGAACTCGCCAGCTAAATTCTCACTGATCATCTTGAAAATACGTTCTGAACTAAAGACAAGAGATACATCAAGAGTAAAGTTGATGCAGATATGATAGTTGAATCTGATACTCTCGAAAAGGAAGAAATGCATAGTAACGCCCCTTAAAAATGAGTTAGATTTTATCTGATCACCGATGAGATACTGAAACCGTTAAGATTTGGTATTGATGTAGTTCGGACTTCAGAAGCTTAAAAAAGTGTCGGGACTGATTGTGTGGAAATCAGGTACCATATAATACAAATCAATGTCAGTGCTCCCATCTGATCTATACGACTGGGTAATAGAAAACGTCAAACCAAAAAATTAATCATCGATACATAAAATTGAATTCAAAGAAGCCATTGATTTAGGAGCGTATCAACATTATAATGTTAGAAGAAGGGTAGGATTTAGCAATATGATTTGTTTTTTTTGAGAGAAGAAAGTTTCAAGAAAGTGAATTTTGGATTTTTCCTCTTCATATCAATGTAAAAATAGTACAAAACCGCTGTAAAAGAAGTAGCATCAAATATTTAGCAAACACTTTCTGTTGATATCTGATTATTATTCATAGACGGGATTGCTTGCTGAATATTTGATGTGTTTGTTGTTTTATGTAGAAGTTTTTTATTCTTTTTGCATTGACTAAAAGAAGAAAAAGACGGAAATCACTTACTTGAAATAGGAGGATATCTTCAAAGACAATGAAGGTACTGACTGACCAATGTTCTTCTTCTTCTTGTTTTTTTATGGTCTTTGCTTCCCTTACGGCGCATTAGACCAAGTTTTGACAGGGCTATTATAAATATCAGTAATTCGAACGCAGAACAGGCAGTCTTAATCTTTCACTTTGCTTTTTCGAATTGTGAGGTATTTAGACTAATCGGAATACTATTGACAAAGATCTGTCTATAAGTGATTTTCATGTAATGTAGTATATGATGGCCTGTTAGAAATTATTAAGATCTTATGTCTTCAAGCCCCAAATTATGGTTGAAAATGTTTGCCTACTAGAAACTGAATTGGCAAAATTCACGAAGAACTTCAAAGATTGTTGAATAAAACTATTGTATTATATCTTTTTTTCTTATTTACAATGTAGTAATATATTTAATCTGATGCCAAATGCGATGAAGGAGGGACAAAATGATCAATAAAACCTTTTATTTGATTTTTTCGACCAAAATAGTATATTACACACCGAGGTGGGGAGTGATTCATTCCTGTCGTGAGATCAGTTAGTTAACCGAGACGCAAACCGTCGAGGTTAACTAAGATCTCGAGACAGGAATGAATCTTCCTACCGAGGTTTGTATACTATTTTGTTTACAACTATCATATTTCGATTAGAATTAATAAATCTCTGTTTTGTTCTGAAAATATCTAAAATATTCATTTAACGACAAATTCCCAAGAACGCGGTTTTCTCAGAATAATCAAGTAGATATATTGTTACCGTGACTACGGGGTATACAATTGTCACCAATATAAATAAATGTCAGATAAAGTTTATTTCAAACGTTATCTAGACAAAATAATAATTTTATGACATAACATACTGATTATAATAAATTGCCTGAGAACATTAAAAATCTAACTGTTCATAAAATAGAACGTACGCCTCTCCGCTTACTAGAGATTTCGAGGAAATCGGTGACACACGGTAATCGTTGTATTCGTGCCACGTTCCCGCGTAAGGGTGTCGGCAGTAAGCCGTGTAGTGACCGCTGTACGTGGTGCCCCTATGGTGTAAGAGCGCGTATAGGTTGTAGCGGCAGGGGGCTACATTAGCTGCCGCATAGTTGCTCATGTCGAGACCTTCCAACGGGAAATCGATGGAAACACTCAATTTTTCTCTGAACTGCTCCATCGGAGAAAAACGTTTCAGATGGATAACCAACACCCGCGGGAACTTGTAGATCGACAGTGACTTCGTGCATTTCCGCCTTTCTATACACTTAGAGCATGTCGGCTTCTCGTCCCTATCCAAAGTCTCCTCTCTGGTAAAAAAATCCAGACACTGAGATAACATGAGTTGACTGGTTTTCTGTGGGATGGGTAGCGACAGATTCCAAAACGGTTCGAAGGTTACAGAACAGTGCCCGCAGTATGTGCATTTTAACGTCGACTTTAATTGGCCGACGAAGTTATCCACTATCTTTGAATTGTCCATGCGAAGGTATCTCGACCACGATTCTTGTGCTTTTTCGTTGTCACTCAAATTTTTGTCAATTTCTGTTAGAATCGGTTTGGGCTTTTCTGTCACTCTATTGACGTCTTCGTGCAGGCCCTCCAGCAGGTATCTCAAAAATTCCTGAGCGTCCTGTTGCGCGTAACCCTTGAAACGAGGGGTAAAACGTTGAATTTGGCTTTTCAGGAAGACTGTATCAATTACTCTGTCAGATGATTCTTCGGACCATAGTTCTTTAATGACCTCCGCGAAAGCTTTAATTAGAGCGCCCTTCATGCTCGATATACTGGTATTTATATCTCTCATGTACACATCTTTTCTCAAGTACTCAAGCAACCATCTCGTGTTGGACAGGCACTGGATGACGCTATTCATAAAACAAGTGTTCCCGATGTTCTTTAGCCCATTGAGACCGAGTGTTTTGGCAGTGCCTTGTATCAATGGTCTGATGGTGTTGAAGCTGTTTGCGCTTCTCTCTACACTGCTATCCTCTTCCGAGTAGTCTCTCCTTCGGTGACTGTATCTGTCACTGGAACGGCGCGACGGCGCGACAAGAAACTGGAATTTGAACTGCTCGATATCGAGTTGGATGGAGATATGGCTGATCTTGTTGGTATATTGACAGAACCTTGAGTTAATGGTCTGTTACATTTGCTACTGCCATCAATTTCAGAGTGGTCAATTTGATGATGACTATATTTGTCGATGAAATTTTGTGGTAAGGAACTTGTATCCAAACTATTAGGTATCAATGTCTCTTTGAAATTGAACAATTTTCCACCAAGAATTTGAGGTGGCTGATTTGGTGTATAATAGGATTTTTTGTGACTGGGAAGGAAAGCAAACTCATCGAATGATTTCGAAGGAGGAATGGTGCCAAGTAGAGAAAAAAGTCAATAAATGACAGATAAAGTCTAGAATAGATCAAATGAGGGCGGGAAGAAGAGGTGTGTAATGTGACACTTCCCAACCTTCAATGACGTTGATAATGACAGCATTACATATATATATGAGTTTAAATGAAATCCATTTCCACATTTTTGTTTGGATTTGATTTTTATAGTCGATATGTCTTTCTTTAAGTTTTTTGTCTTTTTTGCTCAGTAACAGGTTCCAATGGAGGTAATGATATAGAAAAAGGAAGTCCGAACCAATTAATACTATCACTCTGTGATATTTTTGTTGAACTTATCTACATTTTGTTTCGAATTGTGGATCGACAATTTTACCCAATCGTCGACCAACGCTTCGAATGTAGAACTCGAAGCAGAATACTGTTTGAGCAAATCATGCACATTCGATGGTTGAGATAATTTCATATCGGCAGTCGTTGCATTCTAGGTGTTTGCATACTCGATTTAAGTGTAAATTCACCAACACACTAACGAGAAACTAACTTTATTACGGGCGGTAATGCCGGCAGTTAATGTTTAATAATTCGGCTGCGAGTCGTGAACGGCGAGAGTTATGAATGTGGAAAGTGAGCATTAAATGCATTTCCGTGGCGATATTTGCGCCCGAAAATGACTGGAAGCGGATCAAATGTACGGGAAATGTATAGGGGGGCGGGAGTTTGAAGCTCGTTTCTCGAAATGGCAGATAGTTGGGGAAAACTGCATTGCAGTTCGAGATGTTCTGGATATTATGAATTCGTTTTTGGCAGTATAGTGTAATATCAAAATTGTACATAATGCATTCGCTATGTAAGGCAGTGGAACGCCTGGCGGCAGTTTCATTCTCAATTCTCCGCACTTCGAGCCAATGTTGACTACGTATGTTCTGTCGAACTAGAGACTGACTTTTTTTTTCTTCAATTGTAAAGCGACCCCCAAAAAATGCACCATAAGGGGAAAAAGATAATAACTGATTTGTCATAAAATTCCATAGTTGAATTCCATATTTTTATCGTATACGAGAGACGTAAAAAATATAAATTTTATTAATAATAATAAAAATGTTGAAAATATTATCATGTTTTTTTTATTCATTGTTTGATATCATTGGTTTTTATATTGATCAGTAGTTTTCGTTTGATGACTCTTCATTGCCTTTTTCTCCATTATGTTTATTCAGTTTTAATTTTTCAAATGTCATTGTTTGATTCAGTTCCCAATTCCATTTCAATAATCTCTTCAAGATTCATTTCTTTCATTTGGGTTTAGTTTCATGACTGGAATCAATTATATAGACATCAGGATTTTGAAAAAAAATTACTCAAAAGCACATGTCAACCAACTACACTCAAAAAAACCTTGAGGTATATATGAAACTCATAGCCTTTCAATAGATCTCTTGTAGGAAAAAGTACCTTAAAGTTCTCAACGTTGGTTTGAAATCTTTCAAGTGCCTTGAAAGTGTTTGATGCACTTATAATAACTAAAAGTTTGTCAGCAATCGAATGGTTATTTATGGTACTAGTGTGTTATGGTGAAAATAAGTCATGCGGGAAAGATTTATACCAAGGGGCCGTCAAATTCTTAAGTCACTTAGGAAACTTAACATACGAGAAAAAGATACTAACTGATTTGCCATAAAATTCCATAGTTGAATTCCATATTTTTTATCGTATACGAAAGATGTAAAAAATGTAAATTTTACCTGAGACTGAAGTTTTTAGTTTAGACGGCTCCAATTTCAAATCTGATAATAGTTTGTTTTCACTATGAACATTTCCAAGTTAAGTTTGTCAATATTCAAGAACATACGAGTACTTCACTGTTCTTTTTCGACGTCCTCTACAGTGCTTCTCAAAAGTCCCTCCCCCTCTTATCTTTGAAACGATAATACAGAAACAAATGAAATTTGGAAACGGAATATTAAAGGTTGTTAACTTCCCTACTAGCGATGATAGATGACGAAATCGGCAAAGATGACGTCACAACTCAATTGTGACCAATGTATGGCAAGCGACACCTTGAAAGGTATCGAAAAAACCTGTTCAATGATACTAATTTTGTTTGTGTTAATGTCAGTTTTGGCAACTCTTTCAAAAAACGCAAAGCTGTGATGAATTAAAACAATTAATACTAACATTCAAAATTCAAGCTCCGCGACTGGATAGTTGTCAAATAAGCTGATGTTTTTGTACTTTTCCAAGATTTGATAAGAGGGAGGAGGGGACTTTTGAGACGCACTGTCTACGATAACGATATATAATTCGATTGTTGAATGTTGGGCTACAGAAAGTTTTCCAGACTTTTCGGTAGTTTATGTATATTAATAACAAACATAAAAAATCTAGCACAACTAAACCTCTTCTAGGCGCACTCGTAAGTGTGGTGGAGAAGTGAAAATATAAAAAATATGACGTTATAACTAACATACTCCAAAAGGTTCTGTACCCAAGTGTTTTACTACCTGACTTTGCGTGTTTGTGATCTTGATGTCGAAAGTGTCAAATTTGTTTTCCAGTGTATTACAACACAGCTATTTTTGAACTTTCGAATGCATCAAGAAGTATATTGCTATGTCTAGCTGGTGAGGTCTATGTATCAAATACTCGAAATGACTCGCTGAAAAACTTGAAAAGTTTTTCCGATTTTCTTACGGTGAAAATAGCAAATGAACTAGCGGAAAAATCAATAGTTGCCCCAGAGGGCTACGGTACTCACGAACAGTAGCTGTCTCTTGCCCGAACTAGTCTCTGCCTTCTGGGGCGCACTCGAGGACAGAATTAACAATTGTGCATATATAATAAATTATTGATATCATATCATTGAAATCCTTTTCTGTTATTGAAATGTATTTGCTGTCCCTTCTACAATTTTCGTGAGCCCCTAAGAAAAGACTGATATTTATGGAGAAAATGATTTTTTGCTTTTTCTTCTCGAAGTCAAGCCAAAAGGAAAAGAAAACCCCAAGAAAGGAAGAAACAATATCAAAACTCCCCCTCCCCAGAGAATTGATTATGTTCCCAAATATCATAACCGAAGGCTCAAAATGCCAATTTATTCAGATCATATGAGCTCAAGATTTACATTTTGAAAATATTTGTTGTATATAATGATGAAGTTCTATTCCATATGCTCACAGATGGGTTCAAGGGATAGTTTTCTATGAGCGAAACAAGCTTGCCTGGGTTTGAGAATGAAATGTTATCCTGATGAATGGACTTTTTTGCAAAAACTCTTAGTGGACTCAACGCGAGCAATCCCAACTCTTCGTTGATTGCTGCGTCGCCATCGACAATGTCCACCAAAGTGTAGACGAAAGGCCCGGCCAACAAACCCGGAAGTCCCTATCAATTCATTAGACACCGACTGTGAAAGCTCACAGCCTTTGAAACTACTCTCGATTCGTGTAGCAATATCATATAAATAAGAAGAAAAGAAAAAGTAACTTCTATGTGATTTAGTGCCTGTCGCTCCATATGTAAGTCTATTTCTTTCTTTCGGTAAATGAATTAAACGTCTATGAATGAAATGCATACAACAACAGAGGTTGTTTGCTAATTATTTGATTTCACTGCTTCCGTGGATGTTTCGAATTCTTTTGCATCGAGAAAAGTAATCCATAAAATCCCTTTCTTGAAGTTCTCCTTTCTCCACAAACATAACCATGTTCCTACTGATGTTAAATGTCAATAACTTTCAACTTCCAACACAGTGTTTCTCTCGTATCTTTCCTACGCCACTGATGGGAACGTGTTATGGCTATCTTTCTGGGAGATTTAAATTCATTCAGTGTGTTCATGACTGTTGGTAGATAAAACTAATTTTGTTTATGACGGTTATGAATGTTTTACAAAGTAAACGTCAGTTTTGTAGCAATATTACTTCCACTGTCTGAAAGCGATAGAACTTTGTTGATGAAAACACAAAACAAAGTTGGGTGTTAATTCGCGAAGATTGATGTTAATTCTTCTTCAAATGTTCTCGTTCAATGGGTGAAATCCATTGTTAGTGCGGCTAACAAAGAAACTATAGTCGTTGGCTGTTCGAATATGCAAGACCCGTGCTCGAACAAGGCTCTGTTATGTTCACGATTGCAAAAAGGGCATTATGAGGTTTTCATTATTTTGTTGCGAACTTTCATGTTTCGTACAATAGAGTTCAGAGTTCAGAAAATCTCTTCAGAAAGTATCGAGAATTCCATTAGTAAGGGAATATAATGACATAAGAAAACCTCAGGGCGCAAAAGAGTTCAATGTGACTGTTCCCTTGTGGTAATTAGTTTATTAGTAATGATTTGACAACTTTCCAGACATCTGCCATATGATAATCATCAGGAGTTTTTTTTCTGTAAAATATTTGCCTCTTCGTCGTTCTGCGTAGTTTATACGGGAACTGGCGTTTTCAATTCCATCCACTAAATATTTTTTGACCTTATTGGTAATTTATGTGGAAATCATTCGACAGTGGTACATTTCCATTGAAGATTTGAATGCAAGAGCAGGAATACACATTGATTCAAACTCAAGAAATGTGACTTAGGGGCCGTTCATAAAATACGTCACACTAAAATCAGCTTTTTTTGACCCCCCCCCCCATTGTCACGCTGTGTCACACTTTTTGTGACCCCCCCCCCAGAAATATTTCGTCACAAAAACTAACCCCCCCCCCTCCTGAGTATGATGAATTCTAAATGATAGTACACAAATTCTGAAAATTAAAAATATTTATTTATGGATGGCCACAAATAATATACATATTTTACATAATCAGAAGATTAAATGCTCAATAACACAATGAAACAGTAAAAAATCGCTTTATTTTGTTTCATTTGTATAGTGAAATACAGTGTACTGTAACAAGGTCAATTCGCATTCTCAATTGAAAATTCATTCGCAAAGATGGAGTCACTATAGATTTGATTAAAAAATCTGACGAGTTTAGGAATTCGTTAGAAGATGTCGCACATGTAGATTTCTACCAAAATCTACTGAAGATTTCTTTCTTTCATACCAAAATTTTTCAATTTTCGTCAGAAATTTACTAAAAAAGTAGATTTCTACCAAAAGTGGTCACGCTGGCTTCTAGCGCTCATGTCAAAAAATAATAAACGGCAAACGTCACGTTGCCGTATACCCCCCGTCCCCCCTTGTCACATCTTGTCACACTCAGCCAGACCCCTCCCCCCCCCTTGTATGCGAACGTATTTTATGAACGGCCCCTTATAAAGACAAAGTTTTTGCATTCCCTTCATTTATTTGAAAAAAGCTTCTGCCTATTAATACTCCAACTGATATGATTGTAGTGTAAGAAGTCAATGGCGATGATAATAATGTATTAAAACTCAATATGTATCTTGAAAAAAGATCACATTTATTTTTCCTCAAATTTATTGGCGAAGTGGTTTTCAAATTTTTATCCAAAAAAATATCTCGAACCGCAGTACCGTTAACAAAATTATGTTAATTTGCAGGAATTGTGCTGTAAAATATTGCGTCTCCCTTGTCTTATAAAACGGCACTAACTCAATGAATGTCGTTTTTATTATCTACGAAGAAGGTTTCGGAAGAAAAATCATGTTACGGTCTCATTAAGAATTTTATAACGTTATCATGTTGAAAAACGGATGTAAAGGCAACGGTGGTGACTTTCTTTACGATAATTATGACGTGGAAATGAAAATTTGCGGGACTTTCTTGTGGCTTCTTTATTTTATATCTTGATAGTTGAAGGAAGAATTACAAGGAAAGTAATCAGGGAACTCTCCTCTTTCCTCTCTCGTTAGGCCTATCATCAGATCATTGGTCTGTGTTGCATGAATAGGTACGAATATAAAATTTAAATAAAGCAGTACATTCTTCTGGTTATTGTTAGATCTTGAGTTTGTAGAGTGGTATAACCTGTCGAAAATATAGGAATGAAGCAGTAAACTTGAACAAAAGAATTGAAATGAGCAGGAACTTGATGAAAAATTTATATATAAAAATCAATATGGAAACCAGGAAACTCTAAAAATAATAAAAATGTTGAACATATTCTCTTGATTTTTTTTGTTAATCATTGTTCGATATCACTGGTTTTTATATTTGTCAGTAGTTTTCGGTTGTCTTCTAATCATTGCTATTTTCTCCATTGTTTTTATTTAGTTTGATTCTTCAATTTCTTTTTTATGTGCAGATAAGGGAAGTCCTGTAATTTTCAAAGAACACCGGGTGAATCAAGAGACAGTAGTTAGGTACGAATTACCATTCACTTTGAATTTTTGAAGTTTGTAAGCCTCACGAAAAACCTCTCTGGAGTTCCAAAGCTCAGCTGTTCTATCGAAAAAAGATCCCTGAGCAAGAGAGGTTCGACAGGGCTCCAAGTTCACAACAAAGAGTTGGGAATTCTTTACTCATCAAGTCATTCGTGTAGATATTGCCAAGGGTAGAACGACTGGTAACAATTCAGCAGAGCAACGACCGTGAAAATATCCTTAGAAGAGAGACAAGTCTCCGACCCTTCTACGATGTTCCAATGGAGTGAGCGAGTCTGTAAGCGAAAATCACCAACAAGACGGATTGCCTTTCTCTGAATAGAATCGAGAAGCCTCAATGAATGTTTTGGTGCCGAACTCCACACATGAGAACTATATTCCAAGATAGGATGTATCTGAGCCTTGTAGATCATTAGAAGCTGACGAAAAGTGAAGTATTTCTTCGCACGAAATAGAAATCCAAGTTTCTGGGAAGCACCTTCAGCGATCGATCTCACATGGTTTTCCCATGAGAGATTATTACTGATCGTTATTCCTACCATCGAGATACTTGACTTTGTAGGAATTGTTACTCGTAACATCTCAATACTAGACGTTGATAGATCGGCTTTCCTTGAGATGAGATATGCCTGGAATTTCCTAGCATCAAATTCCACCAAGTTCATGTTACCCCATTCTATTATTTTTACCAAGTCATCGTTAATTTCATTGACGTAAATGTTTCTTTGAATTTTTGTTTCTTGAGCTGGTATGGGGACTCTGGAAGAAAAACTAATATGGGGAGTACTGTCGCCCGGAAAACTATGTACCTAATTCTATTTTAATAATCTCTTCAAGATTTACTTCTTTCATTTGGGTTCAGTTGTATGACTGGAGTCGATTATATAGACATCAGGATTCCGAAATAAAATTATTCTGAAGCACATGTCAACCAAACTCGAAAAAAATCTTGAAGTTTATATGAAACTGATACCCTTTCAATGAATCTCTCAAAGGTAAAAGTACCTTGAAGTTCCCAACTCCCAACGTTGGTTTGAGATCTTTCAAGTGTCCTTAAAAGTATTTGATGCACTTATACAAACTAATTTTTGTTAGCAATCAAATAGTTATTCATGGTACTAGTGCGTCATGTTGAAAATAAATCACGCGGAAAATATTCATACCAAGAGGCCGTCAAATTCTCAAGTAACTTAGGAAACATAACATACGATGACTGTCATTATCAATGTCTTTTCAGACAAGTAAACTATATAAAGTTTATGGATCCATAGCTCATTAGGGAGTTATGGATTATAACACCCTAGTGTGTTATTTGATAGTTTACTTCTCTGAAATGACTTCAATAATGACAGTCATAACTGGTATGTGTTAAACAAAATATAAAAAATGGTTCAATACTACTTTGTAAGGTTCACTGAATTCCCGTTTCCATCTGTTTGTTTTCCTCAGCAACTTGACCAACTCAATAACGTCAGTCGAATATCCGAAACATGAACATGCACATGTCTCTCATAGTCATGGAATTTGAACGGCAACACTGTCTGACAACTGTTATCGCTATTGCATTTTTCCTCCTCTACACACACTCCAAATTGTTCTTTTTCCAGTCACGTGTTCAAAGGACATTCTGACTCTTGCGTATACTTTTTCTCCACTATCATTTGATAGATCGTATATTTCTTTCTCAACGAGGACGACCATTAAAAGGAAGGGTCATTTGCGTTAATTGAGGGCTCGCTTTGCGGCTTCCAGAAAGACGTATTGCCTTGTTAATTGTTGAAGTGCTGGTTCGTCAAGAGTTACTCATCTTGAAGGAGAATCCTGAACTCGCCAACGCCAAGGCCCTTCTCTCCCGAGATGTGTCGCGGACGAGTTTTAACGTGATTTCAAGGGAAGAGGCTGTAATTTCGGTGATAAATTGAATGTTGTTTTCCATTTTCCATTGTCAAGTTATCAGATGATCGAATCCTCTTTGAAAAATTCGTTTACGCCAGTCTCGATCATCTCTACAGTGAGTTGGTAGGCAAACACCTCTGGGGAAACAACTATTCTCCTGGCCAATACCACGAAGGGCATTGGATTGTATTCGATGTGTGCCAGTGCAAAGATCTTCGCAGAAGAAAATCCAGCGTCGGCTTTTGGACTAATTTTTTGTATATGCAAATTCACACGGAGGGAAAGCCCTGTAATGTTCAAAGAAAATTGCGTGAATCAAGGGAGAGGAGATAAGAATTAACATTCACTTTGAATTTTTGATGTTTGTGAGCCTCAGGAAAACCTCTCTCGGCAAAGTTCAGCTGTTCTAATGAAAAAAAGGCTAAACAAGTGAGAATCGACAGGTATCCCAGCTCACAACAGAGGGTGAGAATTCTGCAGTCGTCGGGTCATCCGTGTTAATACTGTCAAGGGTGGAATGATTGGCGATCTTTCAATAAAGCACCTACCGTGAAAATATGTATAGAAGAGAGACAAGTCTCCGGCCCTTTTACGATGTTCCAGCGAAGTGAGCGAGTCTTGATTTATATTGGATATTATTCAATGCATTAGCCAGGGAAGTAGTTGTTTTCTGAGACAATTTGATTCGAGATTTGATTATTGTCAGTCTTTAAGTACGCTCCTCCGACAATGCCGGAAAGTTTTATCAGATGATACTTCCACTTCCTCTCTGATACAGAAACTGATAACTTACTCAATATTTCTCAAAATGTTATCCTCGTCCTCAGCCAGGAACTGAAGAGTTTTATTTTTTCAATATTTTATCTCCAATATTCGAAGTAGATTCAATTCTAAAAAAATACTATTTCCTCTCTCCTCCACGAGTATCGCAGTATATTGTATTCATGGGATCCCAAAGATGGAAATGTATAATGCATCGAATAATTTATGAATGAATATTCAAATGTGAAAAATTCAAGTTGTTCGTTCGCCGTTACACCATAAATTAATGCCTAATTTTTTTCACTTATCTCGAATTCTCCAGAACTGAACCCAAGCAAATCCTGGACATTACTCAATGGAATAGATCTCTGCAGAACACCAGAGTTCATAGGTAGGCTATTAGATGGAATACCATTGACAATCACATGAAAGCCCTTCAAGACACAAAATTTTGAAGAGATGTGTGAACCCAGTAGGTTTGACTTGAAGAATGAAGTGAATCTTTACGCAGTTGAACTTTATTCTTGTAGTCAAATTATGTGACCCGCCCTTGATGCAAAGGCTGGATCCACCTTCACATTCTATTCTTGAGATTATAATCAAAGGCAGAATTATTTTTCAACCCTCCTATTGCAGAAAGGAAACACGGCGTCATCGAAAGATGCAAATTGTAAATCTGAATCTAGGTATTTCCCAACCACTTCCATACTTTGCCACATTCGTTGCGTCTACCATACTTTTTATAACTATACTCATCAGAATTTCAGTGACGGTTCTACCAAAGGAAATGCCGAATAAGTTATTTCAAATACAAACTTGCAAACTTAAAATGAGGTTTGGATGCTGGGTTATTAGGATAATACCTTAGCCGTACATGTCTCAGACCAAGTCTTATCATTATTAATCAATTTCCGATTTATTTTCAAAAAGTCCAATATTTGACATTGGATTGTTCATATAATAGTGGGCATTTTGCTATTTGTTGAAGTTCACACATACTCCAAGAAAAATCGAAGTAGTCCAAAAACGTTTTACCCTTGCTCTACGCCTCTGGCTACTCTCTGGAAGCTCTAGATTCATCCCGCTCCACTGCAGTTTCGAATGCCCTTTTATATTCCAGAATGAAGTATGTGCAGCATAAATCAAGTGCGCACAAAATAGTAAATAAATAGAGATATCTTCGGGATGTGGATCGGCGTCGACCAAATTGAAATTCTAGACGCCTCTGGTGACTTTTAGATTAATTTTTCTCGACCGTTTCAATCGAACGCGAGCCATTTTTGTTTTAATAAGCGAGTGCATTTCGGATTATATTAAAAAGTTGTGGAATTGCTATAGACCGGATATTATGAGAAATCCACAGGGAAAAAATAAGAAAACTTGCGAAATTCACTTATCTCTTTCATTAATCCATTAGCGGAGTGAATCCTTTATATGCTGTTTTTGAGATTCCAGTAGTTGAAGAGCTTCTTTTTTTTTATTAGTAACAAGAACTTTCAGCAATCTTTTTCTCCTTTTTAGAAAAATTCCAGCTCTTCGAACTTAGCGTAAATATAGTAGATATCATATTTTATAATATCAATATCGAAGTTGAGCTATTTAAATTTTTATAATGGCTATTTTTGGTGCAAACTGATATATTTTCCCCGATAAGTAACTGCAATATTGTGAGAAAGCAATATTGACCGACTATCATGTCAATTATATCATTTATGAATTTCGAGATTGAATTGATAAAAAGTAAATTAATACTACTGTTCTTTGTCGACGTTTCGGAAACCACTCTGCTTCATTTTACAAGCCCTTTTTCCAGTTCTTGTTAGTTGTTTCAAAAAATGAGCTTTTTCATTTCCATGGGAGAGAAAGTCCGAAAAATAGATTTCAATATATTGTTACGAAATCTAGCGCCGGCCCTGTCGCTCGTAAACGCATAATAATATGAGGGGTCGAAGAGAGAACGTCATTTTTCCAGGAACTCTTGATTCGCATAGGCGTACGCAAGTATAAGAGGAGACTCTTCATTGCGGAAGAGATAGTTATCCAGATAGTGATCAGAATTTCTAGCTCAGTGGAGAGGCGGAGAGTTTTACAGAGTTTTTATCGGAGGGATCATTGGTATTGTTGAGTGCAGAAGTCGAAGTAGAGCATTTCTAGTACCGAGAGTTTTAGTTCAGAGGGTTGGATAGTTAGCGGAGCATTTTGAATGATTCTATTGTATTGTATTGTGGTGAATAGTTGTAATAAAAGTAGTGAAGTGTCGTTTGTTTTTTAAATAAACGAACGCAAGGAAATATCGTTACAATATTATATGAGTTATGTAGAGAATAAATATTACAACTAAAAAATTATACAATTCTCGAATACGAGTCAACCAGTCAATTTCCTCTATTGGTCAGCTCTTTCTATGAGAGCAAAAAAAAAATGTGTTCAAAATTGCTCTCGTACACTAATATCGATATTTTGGCCAAAAAGAACTATTCCAGAAAATGTATGTCGATGAAGCACATTTGGTCTCGCCATTTCATAACATGGAAATGCAAACGGGGTGTGTGTTTTTCTTTTGTTTTATTCTCACTTCTCCGGGCTTCTTGTTTTACTTTCCATTATGTGGCAATTCTATGTCGGTTTTCCCTTGGTAGGGCGAGAGATCTCATTGCGAAATTGAATATATTGAATGAATTGCAGTTTAGAAAACGTAAATAGATTGGTTTCTCCGAAACGTCAGTTTATTTGTTTGATACATAATACATAAATTTGAACTGAACAATTGACTGCTGAGTTATTTCGAAACAATTCCCATTAGCATATTACCTTTTTGGGATAAACTAGTAGTCTGCCCTTCTACCCTCGCGTAGATTCCCTATGATTTTTTTTCACATTGTGGAAGGTCACAAACCCTCTGAATACCTGAGTTTACCAGTTATTCAGAATCGTTGGTAAATGTAGATTCTGAGTTGTTATTGTGTAATATGAACGTCTTTTTTCAGGAGTTGCATCCGAAGTGCACCAAGTCAGAAATCCGTGCATCAAATTGCTTAGTAAATAACTCCAGCATACTGAGTGTTCATCAAACCCTTCGCCAAAATTAATGCCTCAATCGTTGGACTGATATTTCGTCTTGTGATGAACACTGTGAATTCGCTTTGTTTACTAAAGATCACTCATCTGCAAGAATTGCTTCCAGAAACTTAAAATGACTACATCTCTCTTGGATGCTGGAACCCAATTTTTATTGACGGCCAATCTCCTGAAACACTTAACTATCATTTTCCCTTGGTACAGCTTCCAGAAGAAGAAGAAGTTTTCATTCCAAAAAGTTGCATTGCATTCGACCAGCTTACGAGCAGGCAAAAGTGTCTCAACACGTTGAATATGATACTGGTAACTACTGCTTAAAAATATTTCATACTGGAAATTATTTTACTGATAACATGACAGTAGAAATAAAAAAAATTAAGTAATCGTAGGACATCGTAAAATATAAACGATGAGATTGGAAGAATTGGAGATCAATTACCCTAACACCAAACTGATATTTTTGATATTTTAGGGTTTCGCTAACAAGGTTAGCATCTTCAGGAGAAGAAAATTGATACTGAGTACTTAGTATCAAAAGAAAAGTTTCAATAGTAAACTATACCAAAGAATTGAACTATTTTACAAATCCAACGAACACACTTCACATTAATTTGATAAAATCCCGAGACCGTACATAGGGAAATATACAAGTGTCTTTCGAGCACAGTACCTGAACAGTGAAACAAAATTCAGATCCTTTTCAATTTTGTGAAGTGTTATCTGTTCAAGTGCTTTAGTGATATTATTCAATGTTAAAGTTCGATTTCTCTTTTCCAATGAATCCCTATTGATCGAGATTTTATGTTTTCATTTAATTTGATATTGCAAAACTATCATAAAAAAGTGTCCAATTCGTCAGTCAAAATATTGTTACGATATATCTGGGTTTAGTCTCTTTAAATAATACTTCGAATAACACTGAACTATTTTTCTTATTCCACTATGAAATACAAGTCCTCCACTGATTTATAATTCGCTTACGAAACACTTAGACTTCTCAATTGACTGAAAGATCTAAACTGCCGCTTCTCTGAATTGCCTTTCTTTTATACACTGTTCGAATGGAGAAGATCCGGACTGATCTATTCGCGCCTCGAGGACAGGATTCTTCGTATCGAGAACGTCTGTTATCTAAATTTGCCATTTTATAATTTTCAGCGGCGGCGTTAGGTGACCCAATAGTATTTATAATAATTATCCTAATATGTGAATGATTGTGAACTCCACTCGTTGACATCGCAATCGCCAAAACTGTGAACTTTCACGAAGTTGGGTTTACCAAGATATGTCCAATTCATAGCAGCCCAGTTGCAAGAAAAATAACATCGATTTATTCGCGCAAACAAAGCAAAGTTAGTCCGACTACAACGCAATCCGCCGCGCTTTTGTAACCACCAAAACACAACCGAAAGCGGTTTTGTTTAAATCGGATCGAATAATGAAGCGTTTTCATTGGATTTTTTTGTTAATTTCGTGAACCGAATCCGACCCGAACGTAATACATAAATCAACGCTGTAGTTTTGAGATAAACGCAAAATAAGCGCAGTCCCTGTGAAATATCGGCCGACGCATAAACAAAAACCGGTCGCAATATGCATTCGGACGAAATTGGGGATGGAGTTTCAACGAATCGTATCCTATTTTCAAGCTTGCCCGGAATTACTTCTGTTATTGTATGTCGTTGGGGTTTTTGTAGATGTAAGTTGGCAGCGACGCTGGCTACCACCAGGGTTTTCGAATCAGGGGATTACTGGAGCGGAGCGATTCCTCAGGTTGCGGCATCGCAACAAATGCGTTTTCATTCGTTTTTATGAACGGTCCTTTTCTCTGGGTAGCATCTGGAGAAACAATAGAATGAAGATTTTTTCTGCTCCCACTATTTCAAACCGTTCTTTACGCATTTGACATCTGTTAGGTTTTGTCTTATTTAAAATACACGTGTATTCTAAATTAATGGCTGCCTCTTCCGAAATATGTAACATTCGACTTTATAACTTTGATCTCATGAGTACATTCAATGGCCCAAAAACCAAATTCAGCGAATTTTCGTTTCAAATTCTTCGTAAAATTGAATTAAAAAAAAAAGATATATTAATGAGATTTATTTTTAACACTTTGTCGATTAGTACTGTATCTAGTTATATCCATGAATCAAGCAAATGTTCACCTACTTGCTGTCACTCAGTGTCTCGTTGATCAATGAAAATGAGGGATATCGAAAAAAATTTAACTTCACCAGCAGAATTTATTGCATAACCATAGTGGGAGTAGAAAAAGTACAGTACCTAACTCGAGGATCAGGCTAGTTAGGTGCAATAATTGATGTAATTCACGAATTTTCATCATGATGGAGGAACTAATGGACAAAATGATCTCTTATACCATCCGTGCATAAATTATTTCCGGAAA
Organism: Zygogramma bicolorata; assembly: GCA_032362365.1. Taxonomy (NCBI): domain Eukaryota; kingdom Metazoa; phylum Arthropoda; class Insecta; order Coleoptera; family Chrysomelidae; genus Zygogramma; species Zygogramma bicolorata. The sequence goes on from JAVJAQ010000582.1 coordinate 3,018,027, forward strand.
TATTTTGGAGTTGCGAATTTTTTGAAAATAGGCGTCAACCGACGATATATTTTCTGGAAAAATTAAAGCAATTCAAGCTCGTGGGTAATTATGCAGTTGTCAATGCAACCCCTTGTACTATCCAGTCGCACTGGAACAACAGAGTGGTCACTACATGGGTTACTGCACTGCCGACACCGTTGTGGTACAATTACAACGAATATTTCCATCGTACGTTAAAAATCCCGGGACATTTTCGATCAATTACAGCGATAAATTCCTGGCGGGACATTTTCGGGCTGGTGAATACCCGGTAGGTATCGAAAAATACCCGCTCGGTCCGTGTATCTATAGTAACGATTGTTGAAATGTACATTTGTCATCTTGACAGGCATAAATACTGAATTTTAAACGTTGCTGTTTTAACTCCGGAAATATTCTACCGAATTACACTCGTGCATCAAAATAAACCTGATAATTTTCCATTCAAGCATGTTGTCAGTAAAAAAACTGCATTCGGTTATTTTCATATTTTGCTAAAAGAGCCCTCCTCCTTCGGAGTCGGGCTCTTTCGACAAAATATGAAAATAAACTCATGCAGTTTTTAGACAACATACTTTCATAGAAAATTATCGGTAATTTTGAAGCACTTGTGTAATTACTCCCGATTACTGCCTATGACCAGTTTCCACAAAATCTTCTATGAGATTATCATTAGTATTATTTATTCTCTTCCATGAACTAGAAACCAATGATTCATATTGATCATTTTCAGTATTTAATTTATTTGTTGTACTTTACACTTTTGATGTTATATTTACACAGAATGAATATTATTTGATTTGATAAATGTAATCTGAAACTGAAATTGATAACATGAAATATTAATGAGAATCATCGATATTTCAATTGGATGGGGAAATAACGTTTCGTCAGAGAGATTTGGTAGATATATGAAAGATGACGACGTTTCAACCACTAGGCTAAACCGCTGACACAACACGGTTTGTAAAATTCTGCTTATTTGCAACAAAATCATTTATTCTTCCGAAAAATATATTTTTCGCAAATCGCTAGAAAATTTTGACATTCCAGACAAAATTTCTCAAAGTAAAAGTCGAGATTTCGTTACTCGAAGGAAATAATATTCCCTTCCTATTGTTAAGTAATTTTAATACAAGTATTCACGATTTTTTCAAAATCAGTTAATATCTGTCAAATTTCAAACGATTTGCGTAAAAATATTATGTTTACCTTGTAGGAAAAGCCGCATTACTTGGCTTGCGCCTCGACTTAGCAATCTTCACAGGCGTCCAGGAAAGTTAAGCTTTTCCTACCTGTTAAACAATATACTATTATTACAGTTCACGAATCTTACACTGAAATTACATGTGTTCAAAGATATTTGGTTATCAAATTTCGATAGCGAAGTTGACATATAACTGCTGGGACTATTCGAGTCAGAGGAATTCCCACTTATTGATTTTGCAGCAAGGTAGGGAAATTTCCACTCAAATCGAATAGCAATGGGTCTTAATGGGAGCACTTCCCAACGCAGGCATGAAGTTTTCGGCAGGAATTCATTAAAAACAAATTGCCTTTCATATATGTTTTTGAAATTGAATTATCAACTAACTCGATTTTTTTGCTTCATTGTTTAGAATTCTCCTATGAATGCTGATATTTTAAATTACTTCTTCCGAAGAAGTTTTATATTTCCTTTTTTGATTCTAAGAAGAACAAAAAACACTTCCTAGGAACTTCGTTTTTTCAACAATAATCGTGTTATTATTTATGTGGAAGTCATATTTGTTTTTTCTACCACAATTCAATGCAAATAGAATAATACAAATCTTCTATGGAGGAAAAAACGTTATATACTTGTAGGAGTTCTGTTTTCTTTATGCATTACTTGGAGGCAAAAAAGCCAAAATCACTTCCTCATATATTCCTTCACTCCACAAAAATATTCCTAATATCCATTATTATCTTTTGGCATATTTCTCATGAACACTATCTGATTAGTATATTATGCAATGCTCATGTAATGATGGTTATTAATAAACGAGCATTCACCGTATGATTTATGCGAGTGTATTAATAACCAATGCATGAGAGTTGCACGCTATTTCATCTACACCTGATAAATGATGAAAAACTATAAATATTATATTTATATTTCTATGAAAAATGCTACATAATCAATGTTATTATCTTCGAAAATACAACAATGATAAATGAAGAGAAAAATATAGCAAAAATAAAAAATAAAGCGAATGCCCGAGACTGGTTTCGAACCCACGACTCATATAGTGGTCTACTATAATTATTCTGTACAGCATTTTCCGCTTTCTTCGAGATGTGTGGTGGAATCGATGGTAATTCTTCTATATCGCTGATATCAGACATTTTGATAATATAATTATCGAAGTTTAGATATATTCCATGAGAATTTAACACCTACTGATTTTGAAAAATGTCAAATGTACATCATTCATGACTGAAAAATAATGGGTTTCTATTGGTTGACACTCTGTACGTAATGAAAAATCTGTATCATAATGGAATTCATTATGAAACAGATCATGGGCATATGAGTATATTATAATAATACGGGTGTATATAATAGTATATTATGTAACGATCATGTAATGATGGTTATTAATATATGAGCATAAACCGGGATTTGAAACGAGCCGAAGGTGTGGTTTATGCGAGTGTATTAATAACCATTACATGAGAGTTGCATACGCTTTTTTATCTACACCCAATAAATAATGAAGAACTAAAAATATTATAATATTAGGTATTTATATTGAACACAATAATAGTATTTCTTTGAAAAATTCTACAAAATTATAATTAATGGTATAACCACAGAAAATACAACAATGAGAAATGAAAAGAAGAAAATAATATGAAAAAAAATGCCGAGGTCATGAATTGAACCCGGATGTTTCTGATCACTGCCGGCGCCATTGACCACTCAGCCATGAGATCTCATTTGATTTGGTCGAAAATAAAAACATATGTGTGGCATTTGTCAAATGAAAAATATAATCCTTTCGATTGTATTTTTTTCTTGTCTAAGACATCTGTGGAGGAGTCGCTGGCAATTCTTCTATATCACTGCTATAAGACATTTTCATTCGATTATCGAAAATTGACTAAATTCTTCAAAAATTCAATACCTACTGATTTTGACTTGACAAACGTCAAAATGCAGAGCATGCACATCATGCTTGATTGAAAAATAATGGGTTTCTATTGGTTGAAAATCTGTATCGTAATGAAAATCTGTATCGTAATGGATTTCATTATAAATCGGGTTGTGGGCATATAAGTGTATTATTAGAGTACGGGTGTAGATGAAATATATTGCATACTGAGGCGGAAAGTGAATCATTTCTCTCGCGAGAAAAATATAGCTTACCGAGGCTGAAAGCCGAGAGAGAAATTTTATTTTTTGCCGGGGCTTGTGCACTATTTTATTTTCAATAATTCGAAATATTTTCATAAAGCGAACAAGAAAGGTGTATATTTGCAAGAATAATCGCAATATATTTTCGTTTCAAGTAGGCATCGCACCCAAACGAATTTCATGAGGCTTCCACATATGTCAATATCGTCATTTTTTGTAAATGATGCCTAAGTAGAGGTTGAAATGTTTCACAATTTAGCTCCTCTATTTTTGATGATGCGTTCGGCTTGCTTCGTGAATTTCCGTTATATTGCACAAAAATTGTTGCCGGTGGCAAAATTTGGATTACTTACTGAAATATCAATGGTATTTTCGTCAAGAAAAGTGGACTGGCTTTGAGTGACGAGAGCGCTGACTTCTAAACTTGCGAGAAAATGGCTAATTGAACGGTAACGTGCCATTTTTGGAAACTAGTGTGTTAGTTATTGAAGATGAAACTAAGTACAGCTCATCCAATCCATCTTGGCACAAACTCAGATACTTTTCCAGTTGCACACTGGTAGTGTTGTCCATGACGAAAGAAAAAACACCTTCTAGGGATAGATTTCAACATAGTGAACACATATAATTGGTGATTTTTTATCTTAGTATACTCCACAGAGATTTCTGGGCATATACGTTATTAGTTCTGTGCCAAGATGGATTGGATAAGCTGTAGGTACTTATATTTTTTCTGGCCGTTTGGTACTGATATAATGTTTAATAACTGTGATATCATGTCAGGGATAGCTCGTTCTGTGTAACTGCGTTGAAGTTTGGAATGAAATGACAAGGCGGAGTCTGGATAGTGCCAAGAGAAGTGTTTTACCGTCTTCTTCTGAGTGAACAACATTTGCATTGAAAGTAGGTTATAAATAATCATTTTTGAATGATTGTGAAAAAAAATTCATGGACAGATTTTGTTTTATCCTATTTTTCCAATTCCTCTTTTCGGCTTATCAGATAATTTATGTCGGTACGCCACTGCCATCTGGGACTATTCTCTTATGAACCGGAACGGGAGAAACGAATTCAGCCTTCACAATGGCAGGAGGCTGCGTTGTTTTTTAGCGGCAACATCGATTCCACTTTAACGGACTAATGAAAATGTACTAATTGCTGTTCGTAATTTCAATTTCGAAAGTTGAATTGCCTCCCATTTTCAATGGGAGAGAATGGAGCGAGATTCCTCCGATAATGGAGCGAACACACAAAGAACTCGTTTTCTTGGATGCGGATCGGCAAATTGATGGCGTTGACGTGTTTATAAGCGAAATAAACTAATCAGCGTCGGTCGAAGTGGCTCGTTATCTGAGCGATTGCAATGTCGAATCTGCGTTCATGGAACTAGCACAACTTTGAAGAGTATCATTACGTAAACTTGTATCTGGGGGTGTGTTTGATAGACGAATGATAATATTGATCAACCGCATGGTATTAGTTCTATACAAGGCCGTACCCAGAAAAAGTTTTCGGGGGGGGGGGGGGCGTGTGGCACCAGGTGGGACCCAAGGCCCTCCCAAAAGAACGTTAAAACTAATTGTCAAATATCCCATTTTTACGTCATTTTAAGCTTCATTAACAAAAGTTAGGGCGACACTAAATAATAAATAATAACAACAAAATAATTTTCCCTATTAATTTGGTGTCTAGGAAAATAAATAGATTGACAATGCAAATAGACTCAACACTGTTTAGTACAATACAGTACAAAATTACGTCTGTAGATAATAACAGTTACATTACAAAACAAAATCCATTCTTCTGTTCTTTTTTCTTGCGAATTCATCGATCACTTTGTCTGTTGAAATTTTATGGCTTCTATAAACCGACATGAGAGCCAGAGTCCGATTAGTCTGTCTTGTCCACACGGATTTCTCAAGTACGTCTTCAATCTCTTGAGAGTGGAGAAGGTCCTCTTAGCAGTTGCAGTGGTCACTGGCAAAGAAGCAAATATTTTCAGGAGAGTGAATATGTTAGGAAAGATTTCCTATTATATTGGCTTAATGCCTCAATGGCACAAGGAGGCTTGTCGAGTTCCATTTGTTTTTCCCAAAACAATTTCCACAGTGAGTACTCACTAGGTACTAGTTCTAGATCAACCAACTTTTCATAAAGTTTCAAAGATTCAACGTCTATTTTCTTGTTCGTTTAGTTTCGGAGTACTGTACTGCCAATATATAGAAACGAAATTTTTTCCGAAAGTAGTCAGAGTCAGAGACTTGTGAAAGCTAATGGCGGTCTTTTTTTCGTGCTGCGCCTAACTATGTACTTTACGGCAACTTACGTAATGAAACGCTTCGGTTTACGCCGTTAGTGGCGGATCACGTCCATCCACGAATTCCACGTAGTTGAATGGGTTAGTAAAATTATAATAAATTTGACAAATTATTCACGTACATTTTTAACTAGAAACTCTTCCTTATTCACCTATGAAGAAGAAAAAGAACAATTATAACTTGATTAATGCGTTTGACTCTAATGAGAGACTTCTGTTTTTTTCCCCATCAAAATAAACAAACTAAATTTTTGTGGAACTTACGAAATTCGGTCTCCTGTACAAAAAATTCAAATGAATTTTTGGTAGACACTGTTTTCGGATGTGCGGATCCATGTTGTTGTAAAACTTCCATTTTTTCACTTCAAATTTCTGTATTATATAACACACGAAATTCGCCCTTCTTTTGATCATAACCCCTTAATTACTTAACTTGTTTGAAAAATTTTTCACTTATAATTACACGAGAGCTTTTTTTGTCGAAGTAAACTTGACATTTCGATGAGAATTTTGTCTGGCAACTCAACGAAAAAAACTGCCTCTAAAAACATTACGAGTCCGTAGGACGAGTAATTTTTTCTGGTAGTTTTTTGAGTTAATTTGCCAGAAGGCAACTTAACTCGAATCATAAATGTCAAATTTTCTTCGACAAAAAAAAGGTCGAGTGTAATTCGGTACGACAATCAAATGAATACAGTTTAGTTTATTCAATTCAACGAAAAAGTACAATTGTTAAAAACACAATTCTTATATTTCATTTTCACAGATCAGATATACTTTTTTGACAACGCAAGTGAAAAATTGACAAAGACGCCGTCAAAGATTTGTTTACAATTCTGGTTGTCATGCTTTCGAGAGTTAGGTTCCGTTTTGTCGCTGAAAAACTTAGGACAAAGTTTTTTCGCTGTCATATTGACAAAATCACGGCGGCTTATGGGATATTTTATACGTGAGTTGCATTGTCAGCAGAAAAACATTATATTTTAAAAATATCCCACCCTCTCCAAAAGTCAACATTAATATGTTCAGTTCTCAGCAATTACAATGAGGGCACCAACATTACATATAAATCACTATTGACAATTTAAAGGAGGGTGAATTTTCTCAAACAATAATGGCCTTTCCTGCTTGAGAATGTTGAAAATGAAAGAATAAGGGCGTGAGCAGTGTTTTGATAAAAAGGACAAATTTTCTGTTTTTCAAGAAGTTTTACAATAAAATGGACCTGCATCTCCGAAAGAGGACGTCACCGCCGAAAATTTCATTTGAATTTTTTGTTGAATAGACCGAATTACGTAAGTTCCACGATTTTTTTAATTGAGATGCTCATTGCGATCGAAATTTTAACAAAACTTCAATGAAGTAATAAAAGAAAATGCACAAAACTCTCTGTTTTTGGGTACGAGGGTGTTTGTATTTTTTTGTCGTCATTCTTCCATAAAAGTATCGTATTCCCTGTAAAACTTATGTTCGAGTGGACAATAAAGTTGATTTTATCCCCGCATGCCATAAAGTATACTATTATGTTCTGGTAACTGAGCAATATAGGTTTATTTCACCCAATATTCGTGGAGTTAATCATATAATGGAACAAAATTAATACAAATAATAATAATGAATATGGTTCATTCTTTCTTTTCCTGTTCACATATCTATCATAATCCTGAAATAGAATATTACATGCACATAACAAAAAGTTATTCGTATAGGTAAGTTATGGAATTTTGATCCACTATAATTAACAAGTTTCGATGCAACGAGCCCTAATTTCAACCCCAAAATTCATAATCAACGTCAATAGAGGGAATGTTGAAAAAAAAAAAGTTGACCCCGACGTGATTTGAACACGCAACCTTCTGATCTGGAGTCAGACGCGCTACCGTTGCGCCACGGAGTCTTGTTGATCTATTGTCATTAAACTTACATTTCAATAACTTGCTATTCGAATCGATAAGTGACGTCAACTAGTTCACTGTGGTGATAGCTGCTTCACAAAATACTAGGTACCTGTATAATATGTGATAAGAGAAGTATTATTATTATTGGTAGATCATTTGCTGTTAAATACCGTTGCAACAAAGATGAAGTTAGGAGTTACCAAAAAATTACGGGAAAAAAAAAGCATGTGGGTTTTGAGAATGTCCTTTAATTCGATGAAAATTAAACGAAAGTGATTTGAAGATAATTGAAAAATTTTTTTTTGGGTTTCAGTTTGACTTCATATTTGGGCAAAACTTTCATTTCTTAGCGACTGATCCTCAAATTATACGATATTTTTCGAACTAGGGGTACCTACTTTATTCTTGAATGAATTCAATTAAGAAATATCATTTCTTACAGTAAGGCAATCATGACTTTTTCTTCAAGAAATTTTGTCTGGAATGAATGAATATCAGAGTAATAGGTCAAGAAGGAATGGGAATTTTGAAAATGTACTCAAATAATTCGGTATGGCAAAAATAAAAATTATGTTCTACGAGTAAAGAAGAAAAGATTGTGAAAAAAATATTTTTTTTGTAACTTTTTAGCACCCTATAGTCCGAAAGTTATGACCTTCTCTTGATTTTTTTATCTGAGTTTTTTTCATGAATGAATAACGTCTTTTAGTATTAGCAACCGTGTAGGTCGGCATCTCAATTTGCTGGATGAATAGGTGAAATAATTTCAGTGCAGTTGTCTCATCTTATGAAAAACAAAGAGCACATCAAAGACGTTGTAATCAGTCATCAAATTGGATTTCCAGTCGATTATTCGAAAGTTATGTCTATGAGATGGAAGTTGTCTTTGTAAGCTTCAGGCGAATTTGAGTCTTGAATGCTGACAAAAATCACTCCAAACGGGTATAAAAAAAATTGTGCCGTCTTTGAATATACACACATAATGCAATAAATGCATAACGTTAGTGACCAAACTCAAAATATAAATTTTACCGTTTTTTTGTAGAACACCCTGTATTTTGCGAAATGGTAGAAATCAGTAAATAAGGTAAGATATTTTCGAGAAGTTAATATATTGCGAAAAGTCGAACGGCAAATATTATTATAGAGCTACGGCAATACGGTATGGTCATGATTCCGCAGAAGCTGCCTGTGAGCCCCGGTAGCGCAACGAGTTGATGCACCGCTCACTGTTCGTAATAGGCTTGTAGGTGTTGGTTAGAATTCCGGCGTCGACATCTTGTTTTTTTTTAATTCTTTTTTCTTTGTTTTGTAAGTCCTCCTCGTTTTCGGAATTTTAAGAACATACTATTGTATACCTACTTCTTAGTTCGAGTTCTTCAATAAATTTTGTCTGTTAGTGTCATAAATGAATTATTTAAAAATGACTCCTTTTTTCGAGGGGGGAGAAGACATCATATGTATAACATGGGGGTAAAGTTCCATTTCCTCCCCTGAATGATCACTTCATCTTCGAGAAAAGTAGTACTTTCTTCCCCTGTTATACAAATGGCTATTTTTTTCAACAAAAACCCTTCCTTTTGACGTGATCTCCACTGGAAGAATAATCTCGAACTCACTTCCAGCATTTTGGGTTAGATTTCAAATAATTCGTTATTTGGATGTGCTATTCTTTCGACGTTCTGAAATTCATTAATTTTTTTGTAACCTCCTGTGTACGGTATACGATAAGCCATCTGCAGTTCTAATTGAATTGGGGCGAATTTAGTTCATTTTAAATCAAAATAACACACATTTTGTAACAAATTATGTTTGATATGATTTAATTGAAATAATAATAACTAACATTTCAATATCTGCTTCCACATGACAGAAAATTTGGGTGCAATTATTAATATATGAAATCATTTCACCGGAAATAAATCTGGCATTCAATTAATTGAATGCCAGAAATGGAAATGAATTGTCCGTTTGTAGGTATAAATAGAAATAAATTTGCATCGTTCACCAAAAATTCATAACACGTATTGTCCAAATTTTTTAACATCACACTTTTATTTCGTCAAACATCTTATTTCAATTGGAATTTATCACATTGACCTTCACTTCGACCTCGAGAGCCACAAGTGAATGATTGTGAAATAACTTAATTTTATTTCGTTTCCAAATTATATATGCTCATGATAAGTCAGCGGTTATCCGATGATATTTACATATTCTCGAAAACATATATTTTTGCTGTGGATATCTGACAGAAATAGTTGAAATCGTCCCTAGTGGATTGAGGAAAATTCAGATGAAGCTGTATACAGTTTCGGAAATAATTAGTCCTTCCATAATTGTTGAACAAAACTGAAATTCGGAATAAATGAAATCGATCATCTATACCTATTCATGATATTATTACAATTGACTATTGGTCAATGAAGACCATTTCAATTCAACCTAGTTTGAATTTGCTGTCACTAGTCTCGTGATTTCTAACCTGAACCACTCATAGTCAGATGTGTTTAAATATTGAAATACAATGTGCAAAACTCAAGAGAAAATTCACTGCTTCGTTGAGGGGTCGAACCCACGACCTTTCTGTCGTGAGTCGGTCACAGAACCAGTCGTGAGCACGTTTTTTTTTGCTCCGTGGAAGCCGTCTGACCTGTCTTTCACAACCAGGTCTCTGGAAAGCACCTCAGCTTATTGCGCTTCACTTCCCTATATTTCATGACACCCATTCCAACAGCCTTGTCCCCTGCACAAGTTCGTTGCAGGTTGATTGCTGGGTGTTTGTCATATTCTTCTGGATCCAGAATTGGTTTTCCATATATTTGTTGCCTTTTGTGATCCAGAGTCTCACATTCGCAGAGTACGTGTCGAGCTGTCTCCGTCCCTTTGTTACATTGTCTGCAGCTAAGGTCACCGTTGTACAGCCCTATCTTGTTCAGGTGTCCTTTGAATGAACAGTGTTCAGTCAGTAGCCCTGTTATAATCCTTATCTGATTCCTAGTACACTGAAGCAGGTCTTCAGTCTTTTTCTTCAACGGTCCTTTTATGAAAGTTCTCCCGTGAGCACTGCTAGGTAGATTTTCCCAGTAATCTCTGTGTTTTGTTCTCACCCAATTCCTTATATGATTCCGTACCATCGTTTTAGGTACCCCCACTGCTGGTTCTGGTCCAGTATATGGTGTCGATGAACCTTGCCTTGCAAGCTCATCAGCTTTTTCATTGCCTGTGACACCTGAGTGACCTGGGACTCCGTGACCACGGTACTGTGTGGGTGAAAAATGATTGTGATTTTTTCACTTTGTCAGGACGAAAGAATATTGCTCAGGACGAAATTCTTGGTGTTAACTATGGTCCGATAGGTAATGGATTTAATGGAAAATATACATAGGAGTTTTTGTATTTTGATTTGAAGTGAATCAAGTAGCCTTTACTATTTGGTAAGAGATCATCATGAAAATTGAAAAACGAAACTTCCTATGTTTTTATCAGAGCTGGGCAGAGTACTGCAATTAAGTACTCATGAGTACTTCACTATGAGTAACTTCAAATAGTACTCATAAGTGTTCGAGTATGAGTACTTATATGAGAAGTACTCAAGGCAAATGAGTACTTTTACAAAATTCACAGAGTAATCGTAAAAAAATGAGTAACGAGTATGAGTATTTCAAAAAAAGAAGTCAATATAGTGAATATGTAATTATAATGAACGTTGAATGTATCCGCCTCGTCAGACTATCAGACACAGTCAGTATGAGAGCGACAGATAAAAAATCTATCAATTTGCACTTACCATTAATGTGTACACCCAATTTTCGCATTTTAATTTTCATATAAGCAGGAAAGCAGCTAATAAAGGTATTAGGTAGAGGTAGAGAGGTACAGCCACAGGTAGAGGATAGCCAGTTACAGAGTTACGTATAGGTATATTTCATGTGTATATGTATATAACATACAATAATACAATACGCCACTTCCAAAATAAAATTTTTATAAAAGAAAATAACAAAATATCATAACTTTCAGTGAACAAATTAACGAAACAAACATTACAAAATGAAAAACGAACACAAAATTGTAATAACAGACTTTTGGTACTTTTTACCACCTATCAGTAAATCAGTATCACTTGGTTGATCAAGTGATTGATAGGTATAAGTAGGAACAGGAAACAACAAACAGGAACAAAAAATAACTAAAAGTAATTCTTTACGAGAACCAAGTTTTCAAAATTCGTATCGCTTAGGGCATTACGCTTTGGAGTATTCATTATCGTTGCATAAGAGAAGAGTCTTCCAACCGGTGCAGAAGAAGGCAATGGTGAATTTGTATACAAATTTTTTTTTTGCATTACTGGATAGTCTTCCAGCATTGAAAAAGTGTTTCTTGGATCATCAAGATATCGCAGGAACTCAAATTCTATTCTGTTTTTCTCTTTCATGTTCGTCCCAACACTCACAACAACAGAATTCAAAGGTTCCGTAATATGCCGACAACAAGAACTCACACCTAGACCTATCCACTGACCACTGAACAAAATATGAAATGTGAAATGATAGTTAAGCTGACGGCTCTAAGGCACAACATTCAAGACAAGCTCATACTTGTATGTGCGGGTGTGCGCGCGTCCGTACTCATACTCGTTACTCGTCAGATGTATGAATCAGAAGTACTCAGTACTCTAAAATGTAAAGTACTCAAAGTTTTTCGAGTACTGAGTACGTCAGAATAAAGATACTCACAAGTACCAATTACTGAGTACTTTGAGTACTCGAGTACAATTTTGAGTACAATTTACTCGAGTACTGCCCAGCTCTGGTTTTTATACCAATTATATTTGTAACTAACGTTACTGAACTTACGTCCTACACGTACATTATCAAATCAAACTAATGCTATGAACTGACCAGGCCAGGAAAATTATCAATTATATTTTGAGGTCTATTGTGTTATTTCTCTCGATAACTTTTTTCGGCTTTTTATATAGGAAAACTCCCCAGTAGAGTAACGAGATATATCCACATTTCTAGTTGGTAGTATTAATGAATGGAGCAAAGAAAGGAGACTCATAATAGTTCATTATGTTTATTGGTAACGATAACAATAATATAGAATATCTGTATCTATTTTTGAACTATGATAGATCGTGAATTGAATAGATGAAATCATTTACATTGAGTTTCAAAATAGTGTAACATCATCAAACATAGGTCTTGATAATGTCGATTCAGAGACATGTCAAAATGACTCTTAGCGGGCAGCAGTAACAAATTTTTCAGACCCATTTTTTACACTCTGCCTTTGAAATAGAAAATATCGGACAAGAATTGTGTTGGAAGAAAATTCATTTTTTCTGAATTGACTACTCTCTGTATTTTTCATTATTGTTCATCTACATAATAATAGTGATAATGTTTTATTAATATATATCCTCAGGTGATTATGTCATAACCAAGCCCGTTTATTCAGCTCAGAGCGCCCATTTCACCGCTCAGAGCTATGTAAACGAACCCGATTACACTTGTATTTAACGATTAACATTTGGTCTTTATAGGTTGTACAAAATCTAATGTATATAAGTGATAATTAGATGTTCTGAAAAGTTCATACTACATTCACAATGGTCGGTATATCAGACACGTATTGTAAATTAAATATAATTTTCCAACCCGTATTGCGTTACTTCAATTGAATTAACAGGAATAATGAGGTATCATCAAGTTATTTTTCTCTTGGAATTGACTGCCATTAAAAATACTGACCAATAATCATGTATTGTACCAGCAAGCCCTTTTCTGTTTTAGCTAGACAGATATTTATAATTGGACCACAAACTATTTTTATTCTTGCGAAAAAGTGTTTGTGCAAGCGAAGGATTCATATTAAAAATTCAACCAGCCCCTCTTGTCGCACTCATCTAATATCAAGAAAAGCTTGTCTCTATTTGCGTCTGATATTTTAGCCCCTTCCATGTTCGGGGGTTTCGTAGGATCGGGTCGTTTCAAACCTCCTTCCAGACCGATTATAATGAAAGCAGACATAAATAACGTTTTGCCCAGAGATCTTTCCGCACTGGTGGCCATTTCCTCCAAAAATAACTTGTGAGAAAACAAAGATGTGTCGCACCGAAGACTTCTCAGAGTTTCAACGAAAGCGTTGTGGTAGTATTCGATAAAGTAGTCCAAGTGTTCTGCCAACAATTCTTTCCGGACGCTAGTAAAGAGGAAAAAGAACAGGTCCATCGCTGGAGAGTCGTAGCTGTACATTTGAAAGTCGACGATCTTACAGTCGACCGTTCTGGCGTTCTCCTGTCTGATCATGATGTTGTTCACCCATAAATCCTGATGGATCAGCGTGGAGTAGGGCTCCCTGAACGTCTTCGGGCGTTTGGCGTAAATCAAGAGCGATTTCTCAACTTGGGAGGCGAATCGGCTGTACAGTTCTGAATTCTTGATCACGTCTACTAGGAACCTTTCCATTTCTTCGGATGTCGGCTTCGCGCCCTCTGGTTGGAAGGCTGCCATGTACGGTTTCACTTTGGTTTCGAAAATTTGAGGGCGTTGCAGCTTGAGAGCCAAAGGGACTGCGTGGAACTTCGCTATTTCTCCTAGTAACAGCTTGGTGGTTGATAGGTCGTAACCTATTCTTCGATTTTCGGTGCCAAAACCTTTCAGTAAAAAAAAAGAATTAATTGTTAGCAAATAATTTATAATGCAAACAATACTCTTAAGTTTCGTTTTCATCGAGCTTTTATGAAAACTCATGTCATGTGGAACTTTAATTCTTTTGAATGGTAAAATTCCTGTTTTTCGTTTACAGAAAACAGGCATCTCAGTGGCTAGAGAGTTCCTCGTAAATCATTTATCCCAGATGGGAATAATGACAATGTATTATTTCAATATGTACAGGGTGTAAATGAATGAGTGTAAAACATTTAAGGAGGCGATGCCTCATCAAAAAAAAGATCTTTTATTCAAAGAAACTTCATTGGGGCATCCCTTGTTAAGATACAGCCCCTCAAAGGGGGTACATAATTATTCGAAAAACAAATTATGAACAAAAAAACACAAAATTAGTATTATTTCAATTTCAAAAATTCACAAACTGACAGCGTCGTACCAATTTAATTGTCACTATCGCTAATAGCGACCTACTAGATAGATTAGTTTCGTATTTTCGCATTTATGACGATGTATCTCTGTAGTTGTTCGTGAAATAATATTTTGCTGCGAGCTGCTTTATTTTGGGGAAAAAACCCAGGATACACTTTTTGTATAGAATGAAACAGGCTATCGGAAATAAATTTTCAAATAGTAAACAAATAATAAGAAAAAAGTTACATTGATAATAAATTTTAGGGGTTGCGTTTTCCACCCCTTACAACCATGGGGTAAACCAAATAAATTACTGGCTAAGTGTCTTTTTGGTAGTACAAAAAGTCACGTTAACTTCAATATTGTAACTTTTTCAATGCTTGTGAAAAAAATTGTTATACAAATTTTATTTACCCCCTTTCAGGGCCTGTATGTTAACAAGGGATGCTTCAATGAATTTCATTTATATGAAAGATCCTATTTTTTTTTCGATGAGGAATCACCTCCTCAAATGTTTTACACTTATTCAGTTACACCCTGTATATTAGTGTGCTCTTGAAAATCCGAAAAATTGATAATCGAAAAAAGAAATCGAATATATTTTGACATCCGTATTTGAAAGACTACAAAAACATTAATTTTATTACCCTCTGTGAATACCTTCCCCTCTACACTCGATAAAAAATGATAACGATTGTCCTTTAGTTTCCTCTAATGGCAATCTGACAGCATCATCTTGTTCTCACTTCAATTTGGATCTTCATTTTGAGAATATATAAGCATATGAATGAACTTGATTTTACATAATTTTGGGATACCCGTTCTGGCAATTTTCAATAATGTATTTTCAGATTATCACTCTGGAATTCAGTAGCAATGCCTTATTTTAACATTTGACATTTGAATGATATAACAATTCCAACTCGAATCCAATACCAAACATTGATCACAGGTGAATTATTTACTGGGTTTTCCCCCTTGCTTATTCAGAGATTCATTAATATCAACGAATGTTAACATTTTTTATATCCAGTAAAAGATCGACAATACCTATATCCACCATTCCATATCCCACCCCTTGGGCAGGGCTGCCAGAATGAAAATTAAAGATTGTAGGATATTATTCTCGAAAAGTTACTAAATCTGAGATGATCGTACTGATTTTAGACATCAAACTTGTACTAGATTTCACTGAAATGTACCAACACTACGAACTTCCGAAACACAAAAAGCTCAAAAAAGCGGTAATTTTGACAAAATGTACAAATACATGAATTACACATTTGTTCTAGTTACTCATAACTTCGTCTAATGTGTAGATATCATGAAGATTGTAGGATATTATTCTCGAAAAGTTACTAAATCTGAGATGATCGTACTGATTTTAGACATCAAACTTGTACTAGATTTCACTGAAATGTACCAACACTACCAACTTCCGAAACACAAAAAGCTCAAAAAAGCGGTAATTTTGACAAAATGTACAAATACATGAATTACACATTTGTTCTAGTTACTCATAACTTCGTCTAATGTGTAGATATCATGAAATAACAAATAGTCAAAGATAATATCCCTCTCTCTGGGGTATTACTTATTACTACTGTTAGATAATATAATATTTACTTGCCCATTTTGATGATTTATTCTATTATAGATAAAATGATAACGAATTTATAAAGGCAAATTGTCTAAAAACTTGACTTGAATGACTATTGGCAGCTTGTCAGTTGTCACTTGAATATGATTTTGATGATGAAAGCTCAAACTTCAAACCTTGGACCTCATATTTAATATAGGAGTTGGCAATCAACGAATTCTAGGCTAAAAATTTGAATGCGCTAGTAATGTTCCAAATCAGGTATTATTTCAGAAAATGTACTAAAAATTGCGTTGTGACACTAGCGTACAAGAAACGATTTGAAAGTACTAAATTTAGTACAAATGTACTAGTTCTGGCAGCCCTGTCCTTGTATATTCGAAACAAAATAACTAATGGCGTACACAGTAATTAATTTCCGGATATATTTCTGATAATGAGAATTAATTTTTTGAATGTTTATTGTTTTATCTGATTGAAAAAATGTATTTTGTGAAACTGAATTTTGAGAGATCTGGTGTCGCTCCAGTATATGAAACATACATTTTTAAAAGATATCCAGAGGACAATAACATTTTTGACAGAAGCTAAATCGAATGCATTACTTTCATTATAAAAGTTCACGAGTTTGAGTATGATTTGGTGGAGGCAACGAAATGTAAGGTTCTTTTTGAGAATTTCGTAACGACCCTTTAAATATCTTGACATCATTTAAGTAGTTTCACTTCGAAGTTTCAATACAATGTCCTAAGCCAATCACAAATTATTATTTCCTTTCAAAAATTCTACTTTTTCTATTCAATTAATTCTGAATATATGCTATATTAATATTGCTACATAACTAATATTGGAGTGATTTTTTTCGTTTTGTGTTGCATGTTATCTATATTTATAACTTCTGAAATGAAATTGAAACAGTTGAAGGAAACCGACCTTTGACTTTCAGATTCTCCATAATAAGGACAGCATTCTCATCAATTTTGCCATCGATATCTTCCAGATTATATCGTGCACCGTAAAATTTTGGGAACAACTCAATAACATCTTGAACGCCTTGCTCCTTCTGAAATTGTTGAAGAGCTGGCACTATCGTATCGTAAAATTTCCTTTCGTTTTTAAATGTCCATTGCACGTTGAAAATTATTTGATAGAATTCAAACTCTGGAATGAGTTTGGCCACCACGCTCAAATCTTGTTTTTTCTCAGTTTTCATGTCGTAAAAAAACAGATCCACCCTCAACATTTCACTACCAAAATTATCTCCAGGCGCTGTAAGTCTTGTAATTTTCGTTTCTACTATTTTTTTATTTTTATCTATGTATTTCCTGACGAGTTCTTCCAGGTTCAATATTTTCGGTACCGACATTTTTTCGGCTGATGTCTATTTATCACTGAAAAATAAATCAAACAAAGTTCAGGGTAACGACACATTGAGGTAATTGTAGATATATGATTAGGTAGAACAGATACGTAATATACGATGAATGATCATGATATATTTGTTTCATAAGCGTATCATTTTATAATTCTAACACAGCAACCGTTCAACGTGTGAGTATTTTTTTTTCATTTTATATAAATTTGAAACTGGGCTTTGATTCAAATGAAATATGTACTTTTGCTGTTCTCCAAATATGAGAGGGTTACGATTATATAAAGGGAGTTATACAGTTTTTCTATACAGAGATTCACACGAAAGGGGAGCCCTGTAATGTTCAAAAAACACCGCGTAAATCAAGGGACAGGAGATACGAATCAAGAAAAACCTCCCTTGGCAAGAAGCTACAAAGTTTGGCTGTTCGATTGAAAAATTATCCCTGAGCAAGAGAGGTTCGACATGTCTCCAAGCTCACAACAAAGGGTTGGGAATTCTGTACTCGTCAGGTTATCCGTGTAGATACTGTCAAGGATGGCAAGATTGACGACAATTCAGAAAAACACCGACCGTGAAAATGTTTATAGAAGAGAGACAACTTTCCAACCTTTCTAATATGTTCCAACGAAGTGAGCGAGTCCGTGAGCGAAGAATCACCTACAGAACGAATTGCTTTTTTCTGAATAGAATCGAGAGGTTTCAGTGAATGTTTTGGTGCCGAGCCCCATACGTGAGAACTAAATTCCAAGACTCTCTGTGCCTTATAGGTAGATCATTGGAAGCTGACGATGAGTGAAGTACTTCTTCTCAAGAAACAGAGAAATCTAAGCTTCTGGGAGGCACCTTTAGCGATCGATTTCACTTGGTTTTCCCATAAGAGATTATTAGTGATCGTAATTCCTAGCATCGAGATACTTGACTTTGTAGGAATAGTTACGACTGAAATCTGAATATTGCACAAAGATAGATAGGCTTTTTTTGAGAAGAGACATGCCTGGGATTTTTTTTATTATTTTTGCCAACCTTTTCATAACGAGTTACATTGAACAAGTAGTAAAGAAGACGGATCATTTCTTATGACATTACTAAAAAAATTATTACAAAAATGTTACACTCTACCTTGAGAGGGGTTTTTGTGGAATATGATGATAATGTAACTTTCAAATGGTTGACAAGAGTTTTTGCTCATGATACTAATATGGCTTTGAAAATGACTTTGGAAATCAGGAGGACCGCCCCTAATCATTGCTGATTGTTACATACCTATCCTGTGGTTACTTTCTCAAGTTCACAGTTCACTTTGAGCCACACATTGAATTTCAATTTTTGGTTCAGATTCTTATACTTATAAATCTGGACAATATTTTGAGCTTCAAACCCGGGTTCTAACCTGGTAATGTGAATTCTTAGAATATTTAGGTTTTCTAACTGTCACTGTTACACCACTAACCTGTTGTTTGAAGATTCAAAACTGACCGAAATTTTCGCTACCCATTTTTTTATTCGAATTGTAATCTCACCGAGAATCACTTCCTGCACACATTAAAAGCGAACCGTTGTCTAGTGGAGAAAATTAAGAATGAAGAAGGCTTTTGAAATCACGCTAACGTAATTTACAGAGCAGAAATCTGCGAGTTTCGCTACGAGGAAGTGTCTCATGAAAACAATCAGATATAAAAGGTACATACATTAATATAATTCGCACTGCTATGAACTTTGTACACACTACAACAACATTCCTGGCTTATTGCCGCCCGACGCTTCGTTGTCAATTGGATGACTGACTGCGCACTCATAGATAATGGTAAAATTTGAGGCCCTCGCAATTTGCATAAATATCTCAGATATGCTGTTTTGTTTACCCACAATCGTTAGGTGACGGTTTCAAATTTCAGGCCAGTTGGATAATCGGTTATCACTGCAAATTTTTCAACCGGTTCACAGACGATTATACAGCGCATGCATATACCTAGTTGCCAAATTGAAGAATATTACACATATATGTGACCTGTTCACAAACTGCTTGAAAGTGGTTGACAATGTTCCTTGCTGAATGTTAATGGTTCGGACTTCTATTGTCTATATCGTTAACTCTATTGAAACTTGTAGCTAAGAACGGAAGGATTAAAATACAAATCAATTGGGAGAATCAAATCAAAATCTAATTTTTATTCAATAATGAAATTAGGGATCGATTGATGAAAGAAAAATACTGTCTTTACGAAAATTGAGGTATATATATATATATATATATATATATATATATATATATATATATATATATAAAATGAGTGAGACAATATTTGGGTATGCAGCAGGCCAAAACAGTGTACTCTTATAACACAGATTCCAAGCTTTCGATAATCTTTATTATCATCATCAGGGATGCTACAATATGGTGAAACAAGCGGTTAGATCCATGAAGAGAGATCAGTCAAACAACTTACAGTGTAAGTGAGGTTCATTCATCGTGCCGTTTAACCTCACTTACACTGTAAGTTGTTTGACTGATCTCTCTTCATGGATCTAACCGCTTGTTTCACCATATTGTAGCATCCCTGATGATGATAATAAAGATTATCGAAAGCTTGGAATCTGTGTTATAAGAGTACACTGTTTTGGCCTGCTGCATACCCAAATATTGTCTCACTCATTTCCTAACTAGTCAGCAAACAAGACTACCCTTCTCTCTCTCTATATATATATATATATATTATATATATATATATATATATATATATATTTGAGGTGAAATAATAGTCAAAAAATGTAAATAAAGAAATTAAATGATATATTATGAAAAAGACGTTGAAACCAAGTTTCAAGTTGAGTGTACTCACGACGTTTCGATCTTTATTTACATTATTTTACTCGTATTTCACTTTCGATACCTCAATTTTCTTGTCACAATATCATTTCATTTATCCCGTTATTTGAATTTTTTTTTACCCATATTTCATATTCGATATCTCGATTATTATAACACCATTATTTTTCTTTCATCAATCAATCCCTAATTTCATTATTGACCAAAAATTTGATTTTGATTTTCTCACTTGATTTGTTTTTTACTTTTTCCGTTTTTAGCAACAATTTTCAATAAAGTTAACAATATAGACAATTGAAGTCCGAACCATTACCATGTTCACAAACTCTTGTAAGTGTCATTCTCTGATGAATTTTGAATCACGAGAAGTGTTTGGCGAATCAATCGAGTTGGTTCATAGTTTTTTTTATGTTCGTGTCGAATTCATATTTATATCGATGTTGTTTGGAAATTGAAACAAGAAAATTGAATATTGCTCGACAGTAGTTTCTCAGTAGTGGATGAAACCTTTTTTTATGTTTTTGGCATTTTAACCTACCACAATATGAAAATATCGAAGAATTCATTTCAAATACATATTGTATACATAATCATTCTTCTAACTGTTCATCTCTAATATTTTCAACAGGACTAGATTTCAAGTTCGGACAAAATTTACTTGAAAAATTCGAACCAGTTTCGATATATGTCGTTACTCAGCATAATTGACAAAGAGGTGAATTAGAGTTTATTCAAATGTCTTCGAGTGATCTTTGAATCAAATTTACATAGTGTGTTCTAATTTTTCGTCAGTTTCTGAATTATTGATAATGAACTGATGGTAACTCATATACGGCTAGACAAATGCTGAAACACGAACCAATTCCATAGAAAACAGAGAGACATGGCGAAGGATGTTATCACAAGACCTTCTGTTCATTTCAAGAAAAAAGCTGAGAACCTCTATCGACGCGAGTGAGGGTCACATTTTAAATTTTATCCATCCGACCTTGAAATCTAGTGTTCACGCCGTATTTATGAATTATTTTATTTTCTTCATTTTTAGTTGTTATGAGGAAGTTAGTCGTAATTGACTGTACTATTTTATTATCAGTAGTTTGGGTCGTATAAGCATGAGGGGCAAAATAACATCGCATCGAAACTTTTCGCTTTTGACGAAAGAGTCACGACCGTTTAAAATAGGTTTTTTTTGTGGAAGAAGCGAACACTAGAGGGAGAAAAACCATTATTGCCTCTCGAAAGAAAAAAATTTTCCATGATTTATCAGTGTGTTGTGTAAATCGAAGTGCTTTTCAAATTGTTGCATGGACAGTATCATCCTTTCCTTGACCTCTAGGGTCAAATAAGGGTGAGAAAACCAACAGAAAAAAATTCCACTTCAGGAAACTGGTGAGTCCTTTCGGTTTCCACAGAAGCTGATTTTCTACAGAGTCCACTCCAAGGAATTTTCACGAACACAAAAGTTCACACCATCTAGTCCCGTTCGAAAGTAGAGAGAGGTGATTTTTTCGAGGATTTTTCACATCTTCACTATATACAAGTGTGGAAGATCGAGCTTTCAGTCTATCAGGAATTGTTGCTGCTCTAAGGAAAATTTTTATTCGAATCAAAACGTGTAATGTTACTTGAAAAATTTTATGTCAAGTTTCATACATTCGACAGATATATGGAATTGAGGTGATGGTGCTGTACACCACACTACTAATTTGGATACTATTCGGAATACGGATATCTGGGAAGATTTCAAATAACTCTCAGATTATTCATTATGAATTGGAAAGTTTTTTGATTCTTCATCCCAGTAACTTGATATTAGTTAAATAGAGTTTTAGGTACGTCTTTCGACGCTCTACCTTAGGAACGTTTTAGAATAAGACTTCAATCAAAATCTATATTGAGATGGTCGGAGCTCTACTCCTAGTTTTAGTGATACAATTTTACACGTTTTGCCTTTTCAAAACCGAGTTGATTTCTTATTACAGTATGATTTGTTCGAAAGGGGTAAATTCGTTCGATTAGCTAGTACGCTTTTGGAATATTTACATGAAACTTCATAAGTTTTTGAATATGACCTCAAGCAAAAAACAATACGAGGGTGGTCAGATTTGGGATGAGACCCACTGTAAAAAAGAACCAAATCGGCTCCATACCGGGATAAATGCCAGCAAATCTTTTCTCAAGCATTTTCTCGTGTAAAACTTTTTTCTCGATATAGGGTAACCTAGAGGTATGTGAGGTTTTATGTGAAGGAAAAATGATACTGTGTAGTTCGTTTCACAATATTGACAAAATATAAGAATGAAGTAAGTAATAACAATAGTGGCAACAAGAACTATCTGATCAAAAATTGAGTTATTCATCAAATACGTTTCTCATTTTCATGGAGAAGGTGATTGAACATTTATAAACATTGGATGCGATAATGAATCTGGCATACATGTATTTTAAAATGGATATACCTACTTGCATTGCATTCCGAATTTATGCACATTTACATTTATGTATTCTACACTATAGGACTGTCCAGCACATGTATTCATTTATATATTTATTCGTTCATATATATATATATATATATATATATATATATTATAGGTTGTTCTGGAAAATATATCGAATGAGGTGAGATAAGGTTACAATTAGGTTACATTGAACTTGTACCTGCTGAATATTCCTTGTCCTGCTGCTAAGTGGGTCAAGGTGGGGTTGGAACCATTCCAAAAAATTATTTTTATGCTGTGGTGAGTCTTCGTTCATCTACGAACTGACACGCGATCAATAATCTTGAGATCCATTAACACTAATGATTCGTCTTCTCATCTTCGCGACTGCCGAACGTATAAAGCCAATGTCTGGGTCAGCAAACGTTTCATTGTTCGTCAGGAAACCAAATGTTCTAAAAATAACTTTTTTTTTTGTCGCTGAAACTTGAACGACGAGGTTGTTATACATAATGAATATTCTATTGGACTGGGCCTGTATGTAACGAAAAGTAATCTATCAGTTTTTGTGAGGCACTCATCGCAGCTGAAATTGATATAATGAATAAACGAAATTTGCGAATTTGCTTTGATTGTTCGTTACCAGTTCAATGCTAATCATTTCAAATCAAATGAGAATTTGACATTACTCTCTTTCCATTGAAGTATTCTCTCTCTTATATCAGAACTTGTCATATACTTCCGTATTATAAATAGCAGAACCATTTTCTTATGAAACATCATATCCGAGATTATATCTCTGCTTAACGTAAATTTTACTCCATTTTTTGGCTTTTCTCTTTCCTATAATTGAAAAGTAAAGAAGTATTTATAATATATTATTATATCTGTTTTGCTCATTTCTACGTTTCTCTAAAATTACGGGTTCACTGATAGTATTTAAGAAGAGACATATAGGTTACATAAAAAGCACATTCTGGTGCTTTTATTTATGACATGACATTTTCCGCACCATTTCGACACTGTTTCATTAATTGGTTAAAATTTTTTTTCAAAAATAATCTTTTATCGGAAATTCTTCTTTATAATGGGTCCTTAGGGGTTTTGAATGATCTCTGAATTTTTTTTGTACTTTTCCCGCGTTCTAATGAATGATCCATTTGTTCATTTACATTTTTCATGCGATTTCGGAGTTATGTAGAATCTGCGGAACAACTTTCACAGCTTATTAATTCTTTCTGCCAAATAAGAAAGAACTTCGAAATACATGGAATGATAGCTACGGGTTTCCCCATTATCTTGAACTTTGAATCATTGAAAAATGTCAGTTTTCGCCTGAGTTTTGGGTCCCTTTATCTCGTAAACTGTTGAGTTTTCGGTAAAAATGATAAGGAAGATTTTGGTAGATAATGAGACGATCTTTAATTTTTGTGTGAACGAAAATTTTCTAATTCGTATATTTAGCCAGATATTGGCGGGAAACCTATATTCCTGGGTTTGAGGGGCCATTTTCGGCCATTGCCATGACCTACAAATTGAGCCACAAGTGAAGAGCACATAGACTTGTTCAAAGCTTTCCCTAGTTTCGGATCTTCAGTTGCTGGACTATTATCAGAAAGTTCGAATCATTTCTCTCACCCAAATGGAAATTGCGGCCGTACTTTTCATTTTCAATGATTTTCAGGTCATGCACTCCCAAGAATCGAAGGTATGCAATTATTGATGTCTTTAATACGGGTTCACCATAAATCTAGGAAAATAAATGGGTGACAACATCGTTTGCTCAAACGTTTTCAGAAGACATCTTGCTCATTGGAAATGTACATTTCAACGATTTTCAATGAATCAATATCTACTTTTCGAAAGGACGCCTTGTGATTTTCCTTGGGTTTTAAAAAAAATTCCAATTTCTATCAGTTCATTCATCAGAGATAAATTCGAAAAGTATTCGAGAGAATATACAAAGTTTGGTCATTTTTTGCCTGATTATAACATTCTAGAAGTATTGTTTATAGATATATAGGCAATGCCTATGTAAAAAGGATTTGAAGGGTTTTTCTCACGCCATCTACAGTGAAATGTCGATGTTTTCGTTTACTTGGCAATGCAAGACAAAGTTACCTACTCTTATGGGCAAAATAGGTGCAGAGTTCTGTCTGTCAGTTTGACTGAAATGTTGAAAGAATCTATCTCTTCAAATGATATTTCCATAAGGTTGACTAACTGTATCTGTATAAAAAATTCTAGAAGAAAGTCGTTGTATATAACTAAGAAAGCAGGAGTCATCTCATTTCATACTAGTTTACAGTACCCCTCTTTAGTGGAACCACTTTTTTGAGAAATATATATTCTCAAATCAGCATACTTTAAATGAAGGAATTTCGAAATATGCTCTTGTGATTGTAGAAAACCATTTCGACTGAATCCATTCTCTCTTATTCGAAAATTTGGCAATAACTAGAATATCCTTGACAATTTGTCTGTCAATGATGGTATATTTTATTTTTGTTACAGGTGAGTCCATCACGATGTTTGCCTGATGTCTAATAACGGGGTGAGTTTCTTTATATTTGTCACAAACGACAATCATTTATGAAAAAAGAACTTTACTCGAGATTCAATTTGTCAAAAATCAATTGACCCTTTGTTCATCCCGATAATTTCTTTTTTTTTCTGCTACCCAACATGTCGATATTTTCGATAGAAAATCGTTAATGAATACGCTGAGGGTATAGAAAGAGATGGATAGAGAGGCATTCCCAATTAACTGAACGGAAATTATCTCATATCAACACAAGTATACCAATAATACGAACCACAGAAAGCAATTATTACCACTAGGTAACCAAGGAACCATTTTTCACAGACCTGGATGGAATGACCTGTATTTTCGAAGATGTTTTCATGGAAATCAGTTATTTATGATTGAAAGTGGGAAACGGACAAAGGATAATGTATCAAGATCCCAACACTTTATATTGCCCCCTATCTTTTATTGTTCTGGAAATTCCTTATTGTTATTTGTCAGCTTAGGAAAGTATTTCATAGCAGAATGAAATGGGTTGACTCTTTCGGAGAGATTATGAACGTTACTACATGATACCACATAAAGCTAAATACAGGTTCTCGTTGTGTAAATACCTACATTTTCATTATAAACAAATTTATCATTCTTTCAAAGAAGAGGTTCCCAAACTTTTTTTTCTCATAGACCCCTTTCAAATTCTAATGGTTCCAGTGGTTCCCCTGCAGCTATATTCCTTCCACAATCCTATATTCCCCATTTTTTGGTCGCCCCCTGTCAAGTCTCTCGTGTACACTTGGACCACTTTCGGTATCAATGTTTTGAAGGAACAGTCTGATCAGTATGGCATTCTCTTCCTAAATACAGTTTGCAACAAATTATTCACTCGTAGAAAGAATGTACGAGTGACTCTGAAAAGCGGGAGGTTGATACATGAAAAATCAAGTATAAGGTATATGGAAGATGATCATCTAAGAGAAATCCATTACTGTAATAGGGTACTGAATAAACTGTCAGTTCTGACTGGGGTATTAAAGATGTGGCTGGCGCTGAATTGAGGTATATTTTTTTTTCGTATAAAAAGCTTTATGATTATATTATAGTCATTATGGTTATTTGAGGGCTGGGTGATCGCACGTTGAAAGATAAGGCCTCGTTGCTCCATTGCTCGCTTGCGACTTCTGAGGCTTGACGTTCGTTAGCTGGTTAACGGAAACGAACAATTTGATAGTCGAGACGCAGCCGAGGCCAGCGAGATAATAGACATTTTTTCGCCGAAGGGTGTGCTACATTTTTTTTCCTCTACATAACTTTATGAAAGTAAGCAATCAACTGTTTGCTGGCCTTGGTTAAGTCCCACTCTTCGAATTGCGGATTCGATCATAATCCTAATAAAATCAAACAAAATGTATTCTGATTTCAAGTGTGACAACTTCTTTTTCAATTACACTACCAAATTGAATCAATCTCGAAGATGAAAATTGAACGTACAGTTTGTGCAATTATTGGTAATAATTCTTTCTTGCCCTTGACAACACCAAACGACAGTTAATGTCAGAGGCGCCTATGTCTTTATGAAATTGTTATCAATCGTTCCACCCTTGGCAATATCTACACGGATGACCCGACAAAAGAGGCGATTTGAAAAGGAATATGAAGAATAAAGTTTCACGGAAGATTTATTATCTGTTTCAAAAGCAGAAGAGTTAATTATTATGATACCATCTTTTATTTTTAATTTCTCATTGTCTCCTAAGGAAATTTTTAACGTATCACATTTTCGAATGATTCTGAATTAAAATATGATACAGATATGAGTGTAAATTTTATAATTCATTTCGGTATTCTTTTTACAAGAGCATATCATTAGAGACGTAAAAAGCTTTGACTATGTCACAGAAAGACAGTAAAATTATGATATGTGGCAACTACTCATAAGTAATTTGTATATATTTCAAAGTGGAATGCTGAAACATAAAAGAATAGAAAGTATAAATTTTTAAAAATTCAACCAATTTCGTCTATCGCATTCCTCGAGAATCCACACAATTCTTTCTTTGGTCTCGGGCCTGAATGGGGCTTCCCCAAATTTTGGTGGTTGAGAAGGATCATCTCCTGGTGGTGGACCTCCTTATATGCCGTGAATTATGAAAGGCAACATAAAAACGCTATGCCCCAGCTCTCTTTCCACTACTCCAGCTAATTCCTCTAGAAAAAGATCGTATGAAAACGGTTCTATATCGCATTTGAGAGATTCCAAAGTTTCAATGAAAACTCCATGGTAGTATTTGAGGAAATCGTCGAAGTGTGTTTTGAGCGTAGTCGTTTCGACACTCGTACAAAGGAAAAAGAACAAGTCGGCAGCCGGACTGTCATAAGAATACATTTGAAAGTCGACTATTTTACTATTCAGGGCCTTTCCGTCTTTGAATTTGATCATGATGTTGTTCACCCATAGATCTCTGTGTGAAATTGTAGCGAAAGGTTCCCGGAAGTCTTTGGTGACTGGGCCGAAGTGTTTTATTGAAGCTTGCAGCTTCGGCAGGAGATGCTTCACTGTTTCACATTCTTTCAGCTGAGACAGCAAGTATGCTTCCGGTTCGTCTGAGGGTGGACTCGGTCCCGGTGGGTGAAAGCACGCCAAGTAGGCCTTGACTTTTTTATCGAACGTTTGTGGATCTTTCAGCTTCAGGGCGAGGGGAACTGCGTGGAAGTAGGCTAAGTCTCGGAGCAAAATTTTGGTGGTTTGGAGGTCGAATCCTTCGAAACGGTCCACGTTGGTGTAACCTACAACAACAAAGAATTGTCAATATTACGATATGTAGTGTTTCGTTAAATGTTATTTAGTAGTAAATGAAGAAAATTGAGAAAAATTCCTTGTTTCGTCACACAGGCACGTGTCAAATGTAATTCAAGAGTTTCCGCAGTATTGTGTGGGTCAAACATGATTTTAATTTTTCCAACTACGGTCTGATAGGTGATGGATAAAATGGAAAATAAACAAGTAGTTTTTCACAATTTTCAAATTACCGCAGCAACTTATCGGGATAGATTAAAAATCTGCCCCTCTACAATGGTATAGACCCCAATATTAATTTTAATTTTTTCAGATTGTGGTAGGTAAAAATAAAATGAAAAACATTTTTATAACACTTATATTTGTCAAATATTCTAAAAATGAACAATTTGTCCTGGCCAGCCTCAACTCACCTACACTGTAGGTTGACGGACTAACACCTATTAGAAAACACTAACACTAACACTACTCCCCTGGCTAATACCACGAAGGGCATTGGATTACATCCAACAGGTGCTAGTGTGGGATTCTTCACAGAAGAAATTCCACATATGCTCTTGGCGATACACCACCAGAATTGATTTTCAATTATTGGGACGGGACACACTTGCAGACCGGCTTCGGGCTGTTTGGCCACTCGTCAGTGCAAGGCAGTGCCATCATCAACATAAGTCGATGACTTCCCATAATTAAAAATCATACTCGAGCAGAGTATCTTCCCTAGACCTAGGCTGATACAAACTTATATTTGTAACTAACGTTTCGTCCTAAACAGACATTATCAAACGAATACTATAAGTTTATGGTCCCTTATTTCCCAATTCAGCTTTCGATTGTTTTCTCTCACAATGCCCTTACCAAGTAAATATTTTTTTGGGAAAATCAGGGGATGGTGCAGGCTTATTTTTGGAACTCTGAAAGTTATTTTATGAAGTGACTTAGAAGAGCACAGAATAGCGTGTAATGTTCTGTTTATCGGTTATTTCCATAAAGGATTCTTAATAATAATAAAAATAAATCATTTTTATTAATTGACTTCAATTACAATTGAGATGTGAAGATTCAGCATAATGCTGATTTTCAAGTTTATATGAACTGATAATAAATTGTTCAATCTGAAGAGTAATTAATTAGAATTGATGATACCCATATGAAGGAAGGTAAGGTGAAACAAACAATAAAAATTTTATAACATTGCTCAGCTTCTTTTCTGGAAGGATCTCGTAGTCCACTAGCATCGATCGGAAATATGTCTAATAGTTTTATCTTTAGTTAGATTTACATCTCGACTTGAAGTTGAGAAAAAAATAATTTCTAAACTCAACCGGCAAAGTCTTATAATGCTTAGCGAAATGTATGAAATTACGCGTAAATACAGTTGTTTTGAGTTTGTGAATTTTGAAAAGATCTCGTTTTCTGGTTTCCACATTATTTTCTTTCAGGATGTAACTTTCGATTAGGCAATTGCGTTTTAATTTTATGTGATTTTTCAAAATGAAACATGCTATATTATATTAGTTTACCCTCGCATAGTACATGGAATTACGACGAAACCGACATGTTGGAATCGCAATCCCTAAAAGTTTTTCGATTATTTCGTGTTTTAAATTATCATCGATGAATTGAAATGCTGTATTATTTAATCAATTTCCATCAAAAGAAACTGCGATAATAATCGCCCTTGTAATGCTTCGAGATGTGCTCCACCCTGTTCAATATAATTTTGAAATAATCTCTCTGTTCTCACGCAGCTCAAACTAAGGTTTATGTTTCCTCTTAATTAGTACCTGATTAAGGATACGATATGTTTAATCATATTTCTTATACCTAGACTAAGAATTCCAAAATAAACGTCAATTCAGGTAAGCTGGAATTTTGAGAATAGCTATCGTTTTTTGTCGTTTAGTATGCGACAGTATGCGTTGCTATTTCCTTTATAATTTTCAGATCACCCCTACGTCTTAATGGCGAACAATGTAAAGTTCTTGTTGAAGTTGAGGCCAAACATTTTTTCAGACATTTCAAAAGTATGAACGCAAAGATTTTCGTACATAGTAATCCATGAGTGTAAGAGGGCCAGATTCGTGTTCATACATTTCGGATTCATGAGTTGGGAAAATTTGGAATGAGACAAATTATGTTGTTATCCCCCCCCCAAAAAAAACTACTTCTGATAACTCAAGTTTACTAAATAAGATGAACCCCACCGAAGCATTATGAATAATTGGAAACTATCACTTTTTTTTTCACTGATTTCGAAAAAAGTGATTTGGAAACAAGTATAAGTAATAAAGTTTTACTAATTACTAGGTTTAGGAGTTATGAGTATTATCATAGAAAAAATGTGCAAAATTTACCCCTTTCAATCGCCCGTCAAGGTCTCTATTTCCCAGTTCGAACTGACAGAATAATAATTTTAGTGCTTTACCACAATAATGTATTTTTCCTAGGTATTAATCTTCCTTGTAACTAATATTTGATTTTTCATGGTCTACTAGTGGATTGTCATTGACGTACTGTAAATTATTTATTAACTGTTTCGTTAATTTCAAAAAAATATTTTTGTCGTATCACATTTTAGAATGATTGTGAGTTGAAATATGATACAGATATGATGAGTGTAAAATTGATCTAACTTCAGTTCGGTATTCTTTTTAGAAAAGCATATCATGAAAGACGTAAAAAGCTTTGACTATGTCACAGAAAGACAATAACATTATAATATTATGGCAACTACTCATCAAAAACTATATAAATTTCAAAGTCGAATGCTTTTTAGTAACTACTTCATTTAATCAACATTGGGAAACAAACAACAATAAAAAGTATAAATTCTTAAAAATTCAACCAATTTCGTCTTTCGCATTCTTCGAGAATCCACACAATTTTTTCTTTGGACTCGGGCCTGAATGGGACTTCCTCCAGTTTTGGTGGTTGAGAAGGATCATCTGCTGGTGGTGGACCTCCTTTCTTGCCGTGAACAATGAAAGTCAACATGAAAACGCAATGCGCCAGCACTCTTTCCACTACTCCAGCTAATTCCTCCAGGAAAAGATCATATGAAAAAAGTTCGATATCGCAATTGAGAGATTCCAAAGTTTCAATGAAAACTCCGTGGTAGTATTTGAGGAAATCGTCGAAGTGTGTTTTGAGCGTAGTCGTTTCGACACTCGTACAAAGGAAAAAGAACAAGTCGGCAGCCGGACTGTCATAAGAATACATTTGAAAGTCTACTATTTTACTATTCAGGGCCTTTTCGTCTTCGAACTTGATCATGATGTTGTTCACCCATAGATCTCTGTGCGAAATTGTAGCGAAAGGTTCCCGGAAGTCTTTGTTGACTATGCCGAAGTGTTTCATTGAAGCTTGCAGCTTCGGCAGGAGATGCCTCACTGTTTCACATTCATTCAGCTGAGACAGCAAGTACCCCTCAATTTCGCCTGGGGGTGGAGACGGTCCCTGTGGGTGGAAACACGCCAAGTAAGCCTTGACTTTTTTATCGAAAGTTTGTGGATCTTTCAGCTTCAAAGCGAGGGGAACTGCGTGGAAGTGGGCTAAGTCTCGGAGCAAAATTTTGGTGGTTTGGAAATCGAATCCTTCTAAACGGTCCACGTTGGTGTAACCTACAAGAAAAAAAAATTGTCGATGTTACGAAATAGTAATATTTCGTTAAATGTTATTCACTAGAAAATAATGAAAAATGAGAAAACTTCCTTGTTGTTTTCCAGCAGGCATCTGTCGAATTTAATTCAAGAGTTTCCGCCGTACTGTGTGGGTGAAACATATATTTGATTATTTTCAATTCGTCTCAGTTCTGTGCTAGACTCCATACGTATTGGAAATACTTCGCAGATAATCTGTTCGAAATTTACTCGTTTAGGTGGAATCGAGACACTATGATTTGAATAGTGGTGAATAAGTAAACAATGTTAGGAACTGAGAAAGAGAAACTCTCTTACCACCCATTGCAAACCCCCAAAGGAAGTGATTGATATGGAATTCGCATCTCCCATTATTGGTAAAAATATTTATAACAACAAGACAGCTGTGAATATAGCAAATTATGTTAACCAAAAAACTCATCAGGACCATTTGGGTGGAGATCAACAAATAACAGGTCAAGAAATGGAAAAAAAAACAAACAATAGATAGGTATAGCATCTCAGCTACAGGGCCGTACCAAGTATACGTAGATAATTATAGTCAAGAACTCAATGGAAATATATATGCAGTAAAAGTAGGTGACATAATACTTTTTCCAGAACTAGATAATAAAATCATAAGTTTCGACTCAGTTCGTAGAAAAAAAATAAGAATTAATCTCATAGAGACTACAAATCGGCCAACTACCTGTTAGAACAACAAAACGAAAACATTAACCACTAAACATAATTTGAAATTGTATATACCTATATTTATTATGGAACGACAGGGTGTTATTAGGAATATCGATCCGATTTTTCGGAAGATTATAGGAGTAGGATCAAATAATTTGATATGCATTTTAAATTTGAGGTTGACAATGTAAGAGAATAAATAGAAAAGTCACAAACGAAGATGGTAAAACCACAGGTTATTCAAAATCATGTATTGTTAGTTGCAGATGTCAGTCACTCCCTAAATATATTTCTATTAATCGGGTGATAAGTGGAGACATACATTCAAAAAGTGTTATTGTCACAATAGCTCTCGATACGGGCATCTGGGAAAGAATTGTAAGAGTAAAAATCGTTGTGTCAGTTGTGGTAAAAGAACATAATTCCTCCGATTGGGACAATACGACACCACAATCAAGATGCTTTCATTGTAACCCAAGTAACACATCATATTGGCTGAACCCCGAGTTCAGATTGGTCCAATATAGATACATCGTAAGTGAAAAATTGATGTTGAACTAATATTAATCAATATTGAGAAAACGATATCTCATTATGAATATTGGCTCAATATTGACAATAAATTTTAACTGCATTTTGTAATGTTCAATATTGATAATATATGGGTTTGATAACATATTACCAATATCTGAATTACCATATCAGGTGATAATGAATAATATCAGTTTAACAACATAGATATTTCAATATTGTCTGCATATTTTGTATATACTCAATTTTCAACATCGAAATCTAATGTATATTCGACATTGTTTGGGAGCGTAGATTAAAATATTGTATTTCAACGTTAGGTGGCATATCGGCATGATACTGCAATATAGATATGCGAATTCTGATATTGCTTGAATATTGTTTTAACAGTAGGATGAAAATATTCGAATAGTCATTTTAGAATCACAGCCTGAAAAGGGGTATCGGGATTTTAAAGATGATCACTTAATGTATTCAAACATATATCAATATCGGTAACGCAATATTCATCACGAATTATTCCTAACAAAATTTGGAAAAATTGGAATATCGACATGTGGTGAATTTCAATACCAGAAAATTACGTCTAGAACATTTGGCACAGCAAGTTTGATATTTCAAATCGCCATCACATAAGACAGTAATCCTTCAGTGTTTTTTCGAATATATTTCGTTGTTACTTAAGTTTCTAACATTTTAATGTTGTCTCGAACATAACTAACTTGAATTCACCACATCTATACCACCCAACTACTTCATATAAACAAGTCTCTTCGTGCCGTAGAGTGTATAGTGGTCGACCAAAATATTTCTCTTCTGAAGGTCGTGAGTTCAAGCCCTGCAGCAGCCAGAGTTTTTTCCAGGTTAGTATTCGGTTAGTTAATACAGATGAGTGAAATTTTCCAGTTGACTATTCAATAAAAAAGATATGTACATTCCCGAATATTATAAAAAAAAATAATTAGTGACATCAACCGAATATTCCTTTTTAGTCGATATATCATTAACAATATTGTACCAATATCGTTGAAACGATATATCCTTACATTGGTTTCGAATGTTGATCCAATATCGCCGAATGTTCACATTTTTTTGTGGCCAATATGATATCTACAATATAAGGTTAATATTTTCGTTATATTGAACCAATATTGGTCTAATATGTTTGTGCTACTTGGGAATGGTCCACACTTACCTACCAATTTGAAAGATTTTCAGAATTTAACAGACGATAACTAATAAAATACGCTATGTCAACACTCAATATCATGATGCAAGTAAAGACATTCCCAAAATCTCTTATGCCAACATCCTATCTAATACTAATCCAAAACAACAACATATTAATATCCCATTCACCATCTCAACCCTCCACCTCACAAAAGGATGTACAAAACACTACGAAATATCTCACATTTTTGTTAAAACTAAACAAAATAAATCACCCTACCGTATTGATATTCCTCTAAGACGAATCAGACCATCTATCCCTGATCCTATAAAGGGGGTAGGTATTAATCAATGTTCAAGAAGCACATCTTCAAAATATTATTTGTGAGCGGTTAAATGACGTCGTCAAACTCGCAGACCTAAGGAATATCTTGAAATTTTGACAAAGGAAAAAAAATAATATAAAAAAATAGAAAAAAAAAAGAAAAAAAAATAGATGTGTGCGTCAGGAATGAGGTACATCTTGTGTTTATATGTATATATGAATTGTTACGGTATTTCTTTTGGGTTCGTTTATTAAAACTACAAACAACACCAAACTACTTTTATTACAACTCTTTATCACAACTCAACACAATACAATCACTTGAATTCGGCTAAAATATCCAACGCTCTGTACATAAACGCTCTGATGAAATCTCTAATAAACTCTCTCCACGTCGACTTCTGGCACTCAGCAATACTAAAGTTTTCTCTACTAGAAACTCTGAAGAACTATCTGCCGTAGCGATGAATCGCTTCCGTATATATACTTGCTTACGCCTATGAAGAATCTTCCAGTAAAATCTCGATGATCGAATTTTTTACGCGAGCCGAGATCCCGCAGGTGAACAATCTTCTTTCGACCCCTCATTTTATTTTGAGTTCACGAGCGTCAGGGCCGGCGGTAGGATATTTCGTAACAGTGTACATTACATAAAATCATTGTCTGATTTACCAACAAAATTTTCTAACTATATCAGCGCAAAATTAGACCTGGCCAATTGGTACTCACCAGAGCCAAAAACCTACAACAGACACACACTCAATTTGTCTATGTAGTCTTGGTCACCTCCCAAGAATATTAAAGGTGTCGAAATTCGTGATGTTAACTATGCTCCGATAGGTAATGGATTTAATGGAAAATAGACAGGAGTTTAATTTTGATTTAAATTTAGGGAGGTATCCTCTGCCTTTCTCCACTTGTATATGATCCAATATTGATTCTAAATTTTTCGAATTATGGTAGGTTGAGAACCCAAAAACACTACAACCACTTATATTTGCCGACTCATCTTTTGAACAATTCCTTTTATTAGTTATACATATACTTACTAATATTTGTAACTAACTTTTCGTCACATACGGACATTATCAAACGAATACTATAAGTTTATGTCAGAGTTGGACAGAATTGTGAATTGAATTCATTTGAAAAGAATTGAATTCATTTTCACTGAATTCAATTCATTGGCTTCAATTCACTTTGAAAAAAGTGAATTGTGAATTATGAGTTACGATTTTTTTCTAAGTGAATTATGACTTCTGAATTGTTTTTTGTGAATTCAATTCACGAAAATGAATTGAAGTCACAATTCACAAGCTATTCTCTAGAGCACAGTTGCTTTTTGTTTTTTTGCACACCCTAAACAAGCCTACGTCGTTATAGGAAGCACGTTGTCGTTCACAGATATACTCTGCGTATATTTCAGGATCGTGAATTTGCTCATATAATTCTTGCAATCCGTTAGTGGGCACTTGAAGTAGAGTTATGAATAGATTTGTTTTACTCAGGTTAATATTTCACCAGATTTGAAGAACAATATTTACATTTTTTGTCAAGTTTTGGAAAACACGGTTCCTTTATACATCTCTATAGTTATAGTAAAATATAACATTTGGAATAAAAGTAAATCTTTTCAACAGAGCTCAAGTCACTCTAACACCGAACGCAACGCACTTGACTTCCGTAATATAAAGGTCTTTCAACGAGTTTTTGTCTATAATGAATTTTTAGTATGTTCAATGAATAGTGGCGTATTAAAACTAATTGAAAAATTGAAACTTTTCGGAGATTCCAGATATATCTATAATACATTTATTTTTTATCTTCGAGTGTACACGATAAAAAACACTGTGCTATCCAGAGAATATTTTGTGAACCAAGAGAGAAGAGATGCGCTGTAGTTTTCACCTCAGATATTCGAAGGTTCTGATGATTTTTAAAAGATCCCCGAGAGAAACAGATTTGGGAGGTTTCCAAGATCGTGAGAAGGGGTGGGACAAATTTGGGATCAACCAACTGTGATGAAAATGACAAGGAAAAGACGATTATGTATCGAGAGAGCAATGGTGACAAAAATAGATGAGAAAAGGGACTAATCGCCGATTTATCTCAATTACAAAGAAGTTGGTGAGTCCGTGACTCGAGTATCATCGTTGAGACAAATTGCCAAAAAAATCATTGTATAATTTTTCCTACGAATATCCCAATAGAATATTATATATTTTCCATAGATATCACCATTTCTTTTATCTGGGGAATATTTGAAGAGGTCTTCATCAAGAATCTTTTGTTGATTAAAAGGTGCAATTTTACTACAGATAGATTTTTTTCCTTTTTCGCTTGGGGACGTAAGAGCGTCAGCTGATCAACGAAAAACCCCATTAAATGAACTCTGGCAAGGAAACCGATCGATGTTTCGTTTTGAAATTAGCAAAACGAATTGTGAATTGATTAAAGTAACAATTCACAAGCTAGCTTGTGGCTTCAATTCATTTTTTTTCTGATGAATTTTCAATTCATGATTTCAATTAATTTTTTCGCGAGAATTGTGACTTGTGAATTCGATTCATGAAAGTAGTGAATTTGTCCAACTCTGGTTTATGTTGAATTGATCCCTTTGTTCCCAATTCAGCAATTAATTGTTTTCTCCCACAATGCCTTCACAAATAAATATAAAAAATAAATATAAAAATCATAATGGTCTAGTGACTTAGTTGAGCCCAAAATAGTGTGCAATGTTCTGTTTATCGTTTATTTCTATACGGGATACTCAATAATTATTAAAATTAATTATCTTTATTCATTGAATTTACGATTACAGTGGGATGAAAAAGTTCAGCATAATGCTATTTTTCAACTAACTCCAAAAACGTTCTGTGTGAAAAAATCGAAAAAAAAAATTACAAGGTAAGTAACATAAACAAAACCCTGTATTTAAGATGATCAGATCTTAACACGATGTCTATTGGTTTCTTAGTCTAAGTCATTTCACCAGACCACTTACAGATTTTTGAAGAAACAGCCTGATTACAGTTATTTCGAACATAACCTGTATTACTTCCTCTTTATCAAAAAAAAATTGACTTGGAACAGATCATTGCAGAAAAAATTCATTTGATGCTGGAAAGGAAACGAAGCGGCCCTATTCATGACAGAGAAATAGAGTAGTTGTAGTTGTTGTTCCATTTGAAAAATATATATATTTTTGCTCTCACAGGAAAATGACACACCTTGTACATTTGAAACCAATTTTAATTTTCATTTCAACTCCATTCAATTAACATTATCATGTGGGCTTTCATATGCTATTCAAATGGTGATCCAACCAGAAATAAAAAATGTTGATTATTACACACTATTTATGAATAATTTTATTTGAATTCTGTCTCACATGATTGAAAATATAAGGTCTGCTCGCGTACTCATGGAACCTGGTTCATTATAAGTTTAAAGCGGTTGGACAGTTGTACTGCGACAAGTTTCACGCAATTTCATTTTCAGTAGTTAGATGGACGACTGAATGATCTGAAACCGTCCTTCATTGGGAACACGCAGTTTTTGTTTAAGCTCAATATGTGACTGACTCTATAAGCACATAGTTTTGAAAAATTGTAATTTAAAATTTAAAATTAGGAACAAATATGTATCGATATTTAAGATATTACAATACAATATTACACAATTTAATATTACCATTTTTTATAGAGAAGCTCGAGAATGCTCGACAAAGTTTTTAAGGGTGCGGAGTAGTGCAGGTTCAGTTTGGAATGTTGACAGAAAGTTCAAGAGAATGTTGTTAATAGAATCACCGGATAGGAATTTCTAAGCTCCAAAATAACCATTGAAATATGAATGATATACGACACTGATAGAGAACTCCACTACTGTTGTTGAAATATTCATATGTTGGTGACGTAAGAAAAAAAGAACTCACTAATGCCTTTAGGCCTTAGTATCTGTTCCTCCAAATGATATTTTCGTATGGTTGACTAACTATATCTCTATAAACAATGCAATTATTTCTTGGATATTGAGAATTACCTACTCACGTCTTATAAGACGTGAGTAGGTATCATTCAGGTAAAATAAACTGGTCGAAGTTGATTAGGGTCTAGTCTTAAGCTGATATTATGAGAAGATCTGACCTAAATCGAGAATAAAAGTAGGAGATTACTGAATATCTGTATTCAGTTCAGTTTTAGCTAGTGCCGTGTGAACATCGTTCTTAGTGTAAGTCATTGCAATGGAAGGTGAACAGCTTCATGGGGATGTTTCTAATGCCGACGACAGAAAATTGTTCATTGGTGGCTTACATCGCGATACAGACGAGGAACAACTTCGCGAATATTTCGGAGCCTACGGCGAGATAGAGGCTATAGAAGTAAAACGCGATCCGAGCACTTCCGTATCTAGAGGATTCGGCTTCGTCACTTTCAAATCGACCGATGCCCTGAACCAAGTCGAAGCCGCCGGTGACCACATCATCAACGGCAAAAAAGTCGATCCGAAAAAAGCCAAAGGCAAACTGGGAAAGATATTCGTCGGGAAACTATCGCCGGACTTGAGCGACGACGACATCGAAACGTACTTCGCGCAGTTCGGCACCATAATAGAAACCAACATCCCGTACGACAACGAGAAGAACCAACGCAAAGGATTCTGCTTCGTCGTATTCGAATCCAGCGAGGTGGTCAAAAACTTGCTGAAGTCGCAGCACTCGATCAAGGGGAAGGATATCGACGTGCAGAGATCAGTGCCGAAACCCTACCAAGCGGGTGTACCGATGAGGGATAGTCCTGCGGCTTTCGGTGGTCGTGGTTATCGTGGGGGAAGAGGTCCAATGAGAGGAGGAAGAGGTGCAATGATGGGAAGTTTCGATGCTCGCGGGGGAGTGCCCAGTAGGAGAGGTGGATTTGTAGCCCGTGGTGGTCCCCAAACCCGTGGAGGTTGGCATGAACCGATGATGGATACTTTCGGAGCTCGCGGTGGACCTAGAGGCCGTGGTGGATGGCAAGGTGGACAGAGAGAGCCGATGATGGAGAGTTTTGAAACTCGCGGTGGTCATCAACCTCATGGTGGGTGGCGAGAGGAAAGACCCGTGGACAGTTTTAACACTCGCGGTGGTCCCCAATCCTTTGGTAGATGGCAGGGCGAAAGTGAAGAACCCACGATGGACAGATTTGAAGCTCGCGGTGGATCAACAGCCCGTGGAACTAGAGGTGGTTTCAGATCTCGTGATACGTGGCAAGGTGGAAGGGTTGAACCCATAGCGGATAACTTTGGGAATCGTGGTTTTGGTGGATCTCGCGAAGACGGCGGGATGATGGGAGCTAGAGGTGGTTTTGGATCTCGTGGTGGCACACAAGGTGGTAGAGGTGGACAATCAATGGAGAGTTTCAGAGGTCGTGGTCGAGGCGGTGATCGAGCTAGCGGTGGTATTGGATCTAGAGGTTTTATATCTCGTGGTGGAGTTCAACGCGGCAGAGGGGGATCTGTGGCGTCAGCATTCAACTCCGACCAAGGCCAAGGTTTCGGAAATGATGGCGGTTTCGGACAAAATGGCGGTTCCAGGTTTAGAGGCCGCGGTCAGAGATACCAGCCATACTGAAACAAATATTGTTTCTATATAAAAAAGAGTGTGTAATATTAGATGACATTTAATTTCGTATCGTATATTAGGATCAAATTGTTGATTAAAAGTTTGTGTTTAAATATTTTTTAGAATTTTCTTTATGGAATATGATATCGTCTGTCCTTTTTTTTCTCCACAAAAGAGCCTTTTGTTGGAGGTACGGTGGTCCAACTGAAATTTTCCCTTGGACTCCTTGTGTGAAGGATATATTATATTGGTTTTTCATAAGTTCACCGTGAGGCCCATGATTTTTTTATGCATCATTTCAGTTCATTTTGGCGTTTTATAACTGAGGATGAACTCAATAACCTACGAAGCGTTTACAAAAGCTGAATTTTTTTCCTCATAGGGAAATATTTCATTCATTGCGCTGAAAGCACTCAGTGTTCGAAACAAATGGCAGAAACTTACTCAATTGATCGATCCTTCATCCAACACATGGAACAGTTGAAGAAACAAACGGATTCTGATTCTACATTACATCAGATAACGTTTTCATTCAATTTTGTTGGATTTGTTTAGTTCGGTGTTAGGCTGATTGAGCTCTGTCAAAAGGGTTTCCAGAAAATTGAATGCCAATAAATTGGATATACTGGGCGAAAACGAAATAATTGCCATTCAGTTGTTTGTACGGCTAGAAATTTGATTTTTGTTCAGTATATTTGCAACTCACATCCGTTTGGGCCGGAAGTAATCCCATGTCAAAATGTTGAAGGGAACCTTACTTATTTTCCTAGACCATACGTCAGAACATGACATTTTCTTTTCAACAACATAAAACAAGTGGCCATTTATATTGAAAATGGTGACATTTTTCCCAAATTTATTGTGGCGGAAGTATGTCATTTGTGGCACTTCTCAAACAGCTTATTGAAGTTAGAAACAAAATATAACATTTTCTTAGTGTTTGGCGTTCAAAATTTGGAATTTACATTTTTTTTTATTTTGGAGAACCATTTTCTTCTTCAATTTTCTCGAGAGTCTCAATAGGAATAAGTATGTTTCAACATTCAACTTTGAACTGAACATTTTTTTCAATAAAAAATTTCAGAAGTAGTAAACAAATTACTATTGAAAATCACGGCTTCAAAAATAATTTATTTTTTTCCACTGCCTCTTAGGGTCTACAGAAATATAAAAGATGTTTTTGTAATTTTCGACAAACAACTTTATGGCGCCTTGTACAGTGAATTCGTTGTACCCCGTATAGTGTTTTAGTATAATAAAAATACTACAGTTTCCTTTTCGATTGTCACTAACAATGATTTTATCCTGCTTGAAGAAACTATGGTATAGCGAAACTCATGTCTCGGTTTATTAAACCCATTGTTACTGATAATCTTACGGAAAACTGCATGTTTCGTCAAATATGGGTTTTCATCATCAAGTATCGGCCAGTTCAATTCAATATTAGTATTATATAGCATTAGAGCCGATCGGGTAAATTGATATAATCTTGGATATCATCAATCATTATCAATCAACCATACTAATTTTCAATAAAATCGACACACGAAACGTACCTTTGGTTACAAGATTCTCTAGAACGAGCACCGCATTGTCATCTACGAGCCCATCACTATTTTCCAAATTATTCCTGGCACCGTAGAATTTTGGAAAGCACTCGATTACGGTCGCCAGCCCTTGTTTTCTCTGGAATTCCTGCAGAGTTGGCACCACTGTACTATAGAACGCCGTTTCGTTCTTGAAGGTCACTTGGACGTTGAACATTGTCCGAAAAAATTCTGACGTAGGTATCAGCTTCGCTACCACGTTGAGATCCTCCTCTTTTTTGGTTTTTTCATCGATCAACACCAAATCTACTCTGAGCATTTCGCTTCCATAGTTTTCTCCGGGTGCGGTCAGTCTTGTGACTTTGGTGTCCACTATTTTTTTGGTCTTGTCGATGTATTGAGAGATTAGATTTTCTAGGTTTTCTATTTTTGGTATTGACATTTTCGATGCGTGTTTAGTACTGAAAATAATATTTCGATTACACCAAGGTTGAAGAAAAATAACGAGTATCGCTAATTATTATCAGGAATCAACTGGTATCGAATGAATCTTGACAAGCTCACGTGCAATTTTTCAAAGATAATCGCGTAGGCATTTCCACGAACTATTTCAGCGCAGCATCCTTGTATTCGGATTAGCACTAATTTGTTACATTAACACTACTATTTTGCAGGTCATTTTCAGTTTGTTGGGTATCAATTGTCAGAGCATGAAATTCTTATTTATGTATGTGAAGTTAGCAAGATATCTTCATAATTTGTTTTTCAAAACGTTGAATAGACCGTTAGTACTTTGATTCGGTAATCACTGGCAAATTTGTTTCTTTAACCCAAAGAAACATCGTTTGCATCCAAATAATTGAGACCTCAGAATAGTTTTTCTACTACCCTGTGTCCCGTGTAGAATTTTTTTTAATGGCATCACCTGCTTCTGATGGATTCCATTCTGTTTTTTTCTGTTAAAAAAAATGAACAAGTCAATTTTTCAACTCAACCAGTATTGTGGAGACACATTCATAGAGTCATTTGTTCGCATCAATCAAATCTTATCAGATATGAACTTTGTGTTTGTCAAAGTGTTAATGTATTTTCGTCACTATATGGAGTTTGAATATGTACTTTACAGCATGTGTGTTTATACAACGATTTGATTATTATTCATTGTTACGATCATAATAAAATGATCAACAGTTGAAATACTTATTTATTTAGCTTTTTCAATGAAAATGTG
Organism: Zygogramma bicolorata; assembly: GCA_032362365.1. Lineage (NCBI taxonomy): Eukaryota > Metazoa > Arthropoda > Insecta > Coleoptera > Chrysomelidae > Zygogramma > Zygogramma bicolorata. The sequence goes on from JAVJAQ010000582.1 coordinate 3,061,037, forward strand.
TGTCAATCTTAATGAAATTCCACTACGTTAAAGGTTTTCTTTTTCCACTGACACAAATTAGTGCAAATAAACCTGAAAATATCTCTGACGGAATTTTTTCAGGAAAAACCTTTTTTTCATTTAATTCATTGAAGATCCCTTTCGAAAAAAATTACCAAAAATTCAAAAAATAAAATTGAAGAATACCAGGCGATTTTACAAAATGTGCTGGGTAATCGCACGTTAAAAGGTAAGGCTACGGAAACGAACAATTTTAGAACAACAACAACAAACAAGAAGTAAATCTGCGTGATCGATTTTAATACACGGATTTCAAGTAGGAATGGCAAATAACAAACTACAAATGTTATTTCCCTACGTGGAGGTTAGGATATGTTATACATTTTGTCTTTGTTTCGATGAATGCGTTTGGCATATCAATAGTATCTCACAGACCTCAGTTGAATATCACGAGGATTGTCGCAAATGATCAATGTTTGGACTACTTACTGAAATGTCAGCGGCAGTTCCGAAAATAAAAATAGATTGGGCCTGATGAGCGACTGATGCTGAACTTGGGAAAATGGCTGATGAGGTAGTAACGATTCATTATTGGAAACTAGGTGAGGCTTTATTATTAAAGATGATTGGGGTTTTGAGGAAGAAAGTGAGTACCTATCTCTGTACGTTTCGATTCTGATATTGTGTTTGGTGACTGTGATATCTCGACAGAGTTAGCTTGTTTTGTATAACTATATTGTTGTGTACAAGTCAGTGGGGATATACACACTCCAAATAATTTCCAATGAGCACAATGAAGTTTCGAATGGAAGAATAAAAAGATGTGGAAAGTGCGAAAAGAGTTCGAAAAGTTATTTCCGACGTCGTCTTCTCCTGGGTGAACAATTGGTCTTTTTCCAACGTGAATAGGTCAGTACATTTTCGAGTTATCGTTTATAAGAAATTATCCAAATCTCAGTGTAAAAGAAATCATTTGTTTGTGTGCGGACTACACTGAAATAATCCTCAAGAACATCATCCTAATTTATAATATATCATCATCATTATAATAGTTGTGGATATGACTGAGACAATTATTTCGTGGAAAAACGGAGCAAAGAATGCTCATGAGATAAATTGCATTTAACACGATATTTTCTGAAAAAGTCATTCATTACTTTTCATTTCAGTTTGCAGGAATGTACTAGTTATTTCAAAATAAAGAATTCGAAGCAGAAAGCCCGTAAGATGTGTAAATTGAAAAAAATCCGTATATTTATCTTGAGTTGAGGTCATCTGTTAGTTTCATGTATTTTTTGCCTCCTTTATTCATTAATCTTATGAAATACCACTGATTTTTCCACTTGAATTCACTTTCAATAGAGACTCTAAATTTAAAAAAATATATAATAATAATAATATAATAATAACAATTTATTCACAATAAAAATCAATAACAATGCAAAAAAACATAACAATATGTGAATAAATAATTGAACCTCACGAAGTTGTGCACTTGTTGTGAGGAAACATTATATTAGATTTTTATATAATTCAAGTGAATATGAGAATATAACAAAAATCATAAATATCAAAGATATATAGTAGTATAAAAATGAATAGATGCAATATAATCATGACACAGGCTATATTGGATATTTTCTTTCAATAATATTGTGGGAATATAGTCTAGGAGTTTCAGTAATCCATGTGTTCACTTTTTTCTTATAAGTGTATTTCGATTTGGTAATTTTGATCGAATTTGGTAATTTATCATAAATGAATGGAGCTACTTAAATATAGAAATTTTTATTGTGACTTTACTTTACATATGTTATTTTTTAAAGTTATTTCATTTTTATTTCGTGTATCATGAGTATACTTACTATAATTAATGCAATTTTTATGAGAAAATATTTAAGTGAGTATTTTGAAACTGAATAATTGCCTAATATCCATTATTTTACAGTCAGAATATAATTTATCAGAAGAATATCTCAGGTTTTTATTGAATATGATTTTTAAAAACCACTTTTGTAATATTTCCAAAGTCTTAAGATATATTTGGTCAACTCCCCCCATGATAAAATACCATAATTTAATTGAGATTGGACTAGAGAAAAATAAATCATTTGCATGTGTATTCTATCCAAAATATTCTGTAAAAATTTGAATTTAGGTAATAACGGTCGTAACTTTTTTATGATATATTAAATTTGGAAGTTCCATTTCAAATGTCTGTCTACTATGACTCCTAGATATTTTATCCGATCTACTTCTTTAATGCATGAATTTTTTATTTCAATTGGGCCAATATTGGGTAAATGATTTCGATAAGAGGTGAAAGGGAGGTAATTAGATTTTTCAAAATTTAATGTTAACAAATTGTGGTGAAACCAACATCCAACATTATTGAAGTCATTCTGAATGAGTTCTTTGAGAGATTTCCATGTTTTTGACTTGTAAATTATTACTATATCATCCGCTAAACTATGTATGAGTCCACTTGTTTTCAAATGAAAGATATCGTTGATGAATATGTTGAATAATATGGGTCCTAAAACAGTTCCTTGTGGAACTCCATAATTGAATATTTTTTCTGAACTTATAAATTCTCCTACTTTAACACATTGTTTTCTATTTTCAATATAACTCTGTAGTAATTCGAAACTCATTCCCCGAAAACCAATTTTATCTAATTTTTTTAATAACAATTCATGATTTATCGAATCGAATGCTGTCGTGAAATCGAAACAAAAATGCTCGAAATGCACAGAGTAAGAAGTGATGATTTCCTTTCAATATTGATTTGTTTGTAAATGCAGATCAACTTTCTCTTCTGGATTATTGTCAATAATTATTTCATTTTGGGCTCTGCATAACGAATTTGGTAAAACTTCGGTTACACTCTTGATAGAAAAGTGCAACTTACGCCATTCGGCCTCTTCTACAAAAAATCCAAATGACATTTTTGGTGGTCACGTCTAATTTCGGATATACAGGTCCATTATATTGTAAGCTTTAGGAAAGGTCAGTTTTTGAAAGAATAATAGTTTTTTTTTGCTTAAAAATGTTCAAAACGAGTAAATACCTAAGGGCGTGTGTGGTGTTGTAATGAAAACCACAAATTTTGTGTGTTCTAAACTTTAAATTTGAGCTCCGAAAATAGACGTGACCAACAAAACATTCATTTGAATTTTTTGTAGAGGAGACCAAACTACGTGAGTTCCATATTTTTTCCAGAATTTTCAACTACAGAGTTTCTATACAAATAATTTCGTTGCAATCACTGTTCTAATACAAATTCATGGAATGAGATCTATTTGTGGATAGATTTGTGTGAACTCTGATTTCTAAAAGCCTTTCTCGTACCGACACTGGTTCTCAGTCTGAATTATTTATAACACAACATGAATAATGATTCCGATTGTGTGAATTGATTGAACCCCAGTCTCGTTTCAACTCGTACCTCGTACTCCGATCAAATATTTATTGATATCGTTAATTGCAATCGTCATCGACTCGAGCGATGATTATAATATGAACCCATAACTAACCCTGGAGATGAATTTGAAAACTTGTTAGATATAGGTAAGTGGAATAGAAAAACCGCCCACTACATCGCGTTGGTTATCCTCAAATATTGTCGACTTACCTTCAATGTGAAACCTGTTGATTTGTCACTCAACCGAATATCATTTGTGCTGTTCTCCGAACTACTACAGCGGTGCACTTCTCACGACCTCCCAATCAGTTACTGGCTAGATGATTGAGAATCTACATCTCGCTGTAGTAAATTCTACTTCAAATTGTTCCAGTGGCGGGGACGCATCGAACACTCGTAGACCTTGAACTTTTCAAACACTTGTTGCATTATTTTAACTTACCAGTTCCATTGTTTGATCATTGATGGAAATCGCTTTGAATGAATGAAAATATTAAAATAGGTCGAAGGTAATATCAGAAAATTTCACTATCACGAACTTTGTTTCTCATATGGGAGAGAATATGGAATGTGGCATGAAAGTCTGTCCAAGACCGGTCTACCACTCAAGATCATGGCCGCGCGGAACTTTTTTTCAGATTACCAACGGCGTTCGACAACATCCACTAGCCATATATATGTCTCAATTAGTCAATGATTTCAATGATTGAATAAGATGTTCCAGGGGAATTTATTTCAAAACTCATTCCCTTTGTGAGATATAATGATAAATCAACAATAATAAGTCGTAGAAACACCACTTATATTTTGCAGAAAGCAAACTGGAAATGCTAAATCTGCTATAAAAAAACAGCACTTGAAAGATTGCAATATGATCCAAATATTTTATACATAATCACCCATTACCTCTACTGTTAATGAAGCACCCACAACTTTTTTGTCCACCCCATTTTCATGTACCCCTAATTCAACGATATTTGTCATTTTTTTTGTTAATATTCTGTTCGCAATTGTCAATCAGTTTGATTGACAAGAATGAGATTCTTGCAGTGATGGTGCATTGGCTCAATTAGTGGCATATAATAAAATCGACCCAAGAATGTATAGTATTTTTCACAGTTAATGGTATTGGCTTATTAACTGCAATAAACTACCCGATTTAATCCCATTGTGTAGAAAATCATCTGGTAAAAGATGCAAATGTGCTACAGGGTCGAACTTAAGAAATTTGAATTTTGCATAATGTAGGAGATATACAAGCAATTTATTTAAATGTTACAATTCTATATTTAGTTAGTTTAGCTATCGCTATCCTCATCTAAATTAATTATAATTGGCGCAATTGATTTTACAGAAAGGTACAAGTTTTCAACATTTAAAACATGACTAACAGAACTTTTCCAACTCTCGGTAGGAATGTCATTCATACAGTTCCTAATTAATTCTACCACACTACCACTTAAAGTCGGAGAAGTATTTTTTCCGCGCACGCTCGATTTAAGTTGGTGCCACATAAGCTCTATGGGATTGAACACGCAGTAGTAGGGAGGTAGTCATAACACTGTATGTCCCAATTCTTCTTCAATTGTATCACAAACATACGTTTTTTTTTTAAGAAAATGACTGCAGCACTTGTAAAAGTTCTTTTTTTGTATAATTTTCCTCAAAATATATGTCATTTGCAGCCATGAAGTTTTGAATCTCCAATTTCGTATTCTTTGAGCCAGAAATTTTTTGCAATTGTCGACTATGATAGCTTGCGTTGTCCATTACTATAACGCTGTTTGGCGGAATGTTGGGTAACAGACAATTTTCAAACCAATCTTCAAAAAGCTCTGCTGTCGTATCTTCGTGATAATCAACACATGAGTCCTTAATATTTTTGACAGAAAGCCACATAGCGTTTGGGATCCAACCATTTTCTGATCCTGCGTGTAATATTGTGATTCTCTTCCCTTTTTTTGATGGTGCATTTGTTTTACACTTATCAGAGGAATCAGACCACCCTTTGGAAGGGGTGTCATGCGTGTCAAACCACGTCTCGTCGAGGTAGAGTATTGGCCGATTTTCAGACCGGTATTTTCTTATTGACGTTATATATTCAGAACGCCAGTTTATTAAACGTGTGGATTCCATTATTACTGGTCTCTTGTCAATTTTGCGATATTTAAAGCCCATTGCAGACAGAGCTCGCTAAAGAGTAGTGAGGCCACACACAGTTGATGTGAGTTTCGTCATTGATGAGCCGCTGTTTCAGACTTTTGATTGAAGGGACACGTTGCTCATCGTACATAGTGTAGATTTTTCGCCTTATCAAATCTTTTTCCCAGTCGTCTAGACTTTTTGTGACACCGGAATCTTGACGCTTTTTTCTCGATTCCATGGAATTTTCAACAATTCGTCTAACTGAAGTAAGAGGCACCTTCGTCAAATTACTGGTTACTTTTGCTGCAGCACCCGCGTTATATCCTTGCTGAAGTAAGGAACAATACACAATTTTTATAATGATTTTCGCGTCACAAGATAAGTGATTCTTCTTTAACGAACCACTGGAAGAAGCACTATTACTTTGTATCCACGGACGCCACATACTGCCTATTCTGTACGTTGGGGTATAAAATCTTTGCTATTAATGTCTGTAATAACAAATAAATGTTATAAAATTATTGCACGCCGTAACACAAGTAAACACTTCCAATGAAATACAAAGACTAAAATGAACAAGAAGTGTAAGCTGTAATCCTCGAGAAACAAAATTACCTGAATCCGGCCCTTTTACATTTATGATGTGCTTCTCGGATTTTACAACTTAAGGGTCTAATTGGTTTTATTATAATCCTTCGGTCAATACCATCTATTGTGAAAACTACTAGACCTTGCGACAAACTGGTCAAATTGAAAGCATCTGTAATTTGTGCACTCTTTTCTTTTTCTATCACTGATGTCCACATTCATCGTTGGTATTGATTTCCCAAAAAAATTGCAAACAATTTCAACTTATTTGGCAGTAGCAGGTTTTTCAAAATGCAAAAGTTTCCTGTTCACTTCTCGGGTATTTGAGATAAAGCACTATTCCGCGTGGCCATGACCTGAATAGTAGAGCGGACTTGCACAGACTCTCGGGCATTGAAAATCAAGACCTAGTCAATACTTAGCTTGTACTTGCTTAGACTTTTGGGCGTTGACGTGAGCTGTTTAACTGGTTTCTGTTCAAATGGTAGTGCTACCCGTATCCTGATTTTTCAGGTGTTTCCTCATGTGAATATGATTGGGATGAGTCGAAATATATCTTATATTAATAACCAATTTTAATATGGCCACAGTAATGACTCTCCGTCAATGAATTCGCATACAGATCTCTCACCTGATGTGACAGTTATCAATCATTGAAGATAAATTAGGCAAATATAGACATGTAATTCTTATATGAACAGTGAAATATAAACTGTAGTTTAGATAAAGTACTAATATCTGATTATATTGAGGTTATCAGGTTACCTTGAACATTTGTTACTGATTCTGCTACAATGTTGGTAGTGGCAATTGATAGATTCATATTGAGCACACCATCAATACTGCATTTTTCAAATTCCATCGCAAAATGAAATCGCGAAATTCACAAAATATTGCTTGAAAGTCATTATTTTGTGGGGGATGAATGTTTTCTTCGTTTTTTGGGTTATCTACCTGCCACAATTTAAAAAAGTTAGGAATTAATATTGGAATCTATACAAGTGTAGAAGGGTACATTTCTAATCTACCTCGAAAAGTTGCTGCGTTATAATCATGAACAGTACATTCTAAATCAAACGCGCCCTATTAGCCAGCAATTTCTCGTATAACGTAATTTTGCCTATCACCAAAATGCAATAACTAATATATATTGAAAATCGTAATACACCCCACAGTGAAGACATACAACTTAAACAAACTACACAACCTGTAACAAAAATCATACCTCATGTCCCTCGATTGTCTGAAAAGATATAACGAATTGGCAACAGGTATACTGTTAGAACAACATCCGAAACAACGAATACGTTACTTCAATACTAACACATACTGAACCAACAGTAAACACAAAGAATTGTATTCATCAAATTTCTTGTTAGTGCGGTCGAAAATATATCGGTGAAACGTCCAGATCTCTAGAAGTGCGAAAGGGTGAACACAAGATGTACATCAAGCACAGACAGATCGGTGGTTCTAAATTATCAGAACACATATTCTCCGATGGAGATCACACAATAGAATGGAATGACACCCAAATGATAGCAAGGGAGAACAATGTCAGGAAACGAAAATTGCTTCTGATGATAGTTGCATCTCAACGAGTCTATTTTATATAATTCGCGCCTGGCTACCTCTCTTGAATTACAAAATACTGTCGAATCTCAGATCTTTGATATATTTTCTAAGACACCTACATAGAACTGAAGTTTTGTGAAAACGTTTCGAAAACGGAATCGGGTTTTGTTTTCGAAACGTTAACAGAGCTAAGTATTCTCATATGAATTAGTTATACGAGGAGTTGTTAACCAATAGGGGATATCAGAAATCTGACACCTGTATTCCAGTGTTATCTCTTAAGTTTTTCAGATTGTTGTAGGTGAGTTACCCAAAAACATCTGAAGAAAATCGTAAAATACATCAAAGCATTTTTGCTATAGTTTTGCGTAATCATGATGATGATGTTATATTCATTTTTTCAATGATCAGCTATTTTTGGCATATATTGGTTATTGGTTGCCTAGATACCAATCGTAGTAGGTGGGATATCTTGCTTGAACCGAACTGGTTGGTTTTTCCGGGTTTCCCTACAGTTGGAATAGCAGAAACTGGACGGAAGGAAAAAAAATAATTCAGTCCTGAAATATTCGACATCGAGCAAAATAAGGAAAAAGTTATTATTTGTTCATCTCATACTGTGTACTGATTTTGTTGGTACCGGTCTTTTATTAACATTTTTCGGTACTTCTCTGGTATTACCGAAGGTAGGTAGCGATGATTATGAGGATCGACAGAGGAACGAAATACATATTATACCATAATTCTGCTGTATCATCAACAATGACCTTCGCTATGATTATATTTGATGTCTCGTGACCGTTAAAATAAACAGGATGTAAACAGCAGTAACAGTTACATTGCAATTTTGTAGTTGTTGATGATTGAAGGAGAAGAAAATTAAGAAGAAAATAAGGTAGCCATTGAAAACCATAAACGCTGAGAGGTATAAAAACAGAGAATTCCATCGGAGAACATGAGATTGATGCAGAAGTACATTGAAAAAGGAAAAACATTGCCCCTACAAATATAACGTAATGCTTGGAAATTTAGGAAAAATGGGAAAAGCAAAAGTACCTTTTGTGAAAACAATGGAATCTTATAACCATTAAAAGTTAAATTTCACGTCTCTATAAGAAATGAGATGGAAAAAAAACCGGTATAAAAATAAATTATAACAACCAGCAAACCAAAAACCACATACTCATCCTAAAGAAGAAATAGAAAAAAAACTTTGAATCAGCTGAAGGATATTGAAATTTCATTGGAAATCAGTACTGAGGAATACTAATACTATTTATTCACTGCAATATTTTCACTTGAAGATTCACAAAACCACCACACGAATATAGCTTCATATTCACAATGGAGCCGAGATTCGTCTTGATTTCAGAACTTCAGCAGATCTCACTGGAATTAATATTTGTCTGCTCAGACAATGAACCTTGACGGTATTAATTGCATATTGAAGTCATCATTCCAAGCGTAAGACCGTTGTGATATATTATTTCAAAGAGATTAGTATCGGCATAAATTTTGTTTTATCAAAGTTCACCATAATCATCATAAAATGTCTCCTGATATCTGATTATACTGGGGAGATTCCGTATCTACTTATTTCAAAAGGAAATTAATATGAATATACAGCGAAGAGGAAGCGCACATTTTATATTTCGTTGAGTTCTGCATCAATAAATTCAACATATTCATCACGATTGGGAACAGATGGTTATTATGGAGCTCCCAACAAGAAAGAAATTGTCTGAAAAATGATAATAGAATATGTATGAAAGCCGCATTGTTGACACTACTACGAGCCGGGAGAATATGATTTCTCTCCATTGTTATGTTATGGAAGAAATCATTGAGCTTTATGAAATCGTCGAGAGGGTTTGGTTGGTTCTTTGAATTTTTATAATAAATCAGGTCTATTTTGTGCGAGCAAGCATAATATTTATGTGATTTCATTGAACGAATGGTTTACGTTAGAAGTGGAATGAGTATACCACTTCACGGATATTCTACTTTATGTAATTCATCCAGTGAAAACATGAGTTAGTTATGTTTTCGCTGGAAAATGAGTGTAAAAGCTCCACTGCTATTGTGGATCTTCCAGAAACTGAGTTTTCACTGAAATGCCAACTGAAAAGCGGTTCAGTTTGAACCCAACATTTTTCAGACCCTATTATTTTGATCAATACATGACCTTCATGCAATATACACTCGAGAAAATACTTCCATTGCATCTTTCTTGGTGCATTTTTGTTTTCTTCTGATAATTTGATACTGTCTGTGCCACATCGAATTAGAAAACTTGAAGAACACCAAGAATGATGAATTTTTATGGGTGACTGTTTTAGGACACAGTCCAATAAACGTCTCTTGGGATTATATATTGAATGTGAGTTGAAATTAGGGAGTTTCAATCATTTTTGTCTGTAACGGTACAGCAGTTTGATATTCAATGGAGGTATCCAATTATAAACTGAAACACTTTTTCCTGCGGCATATTACAAAAGTGTCAAATTTCACTTTCGACAGTCCAAAATAGCACCTGACAACTGGGGTTCCGAAAAAAATCTACGTGCAGAGTCAAATATCAATTATATTTATGAATATTTTTTTTTACATGGTTGTGGAATCTGTATGTATCACTGAATACTAATAATGGTAAATCGACTTCATTCTGGAAGAATAGCCGAAAAGTCAGCAAGATCTGTTTTGATTCGATTTATGGTATGTCAATTCAATATCTCAAAAAATTAAATGAAGCCCAGCGAAAATAATCACAGTTGGATATTAGTATATTATGCAACGATCGTGTAATGATGGTTATTAATACATGAGCATAAACCGGGATACGAAACGAGCCGAAGGTGAGTTTCGTATGGTTTATGAGAGTGTATTAATAACCATTACATGAGAGTTGCATACGCTATTTTATCTACACCCAATAAATAATGAAGAACTAAAATTATTATATTATTACGTATTTATATTGAACACAATAATAGTAGGTAATCAATCGTATTTCTTTGAAAAATTCTACAAAATTATAATTAATGGTATAACCACGGAAAATACAACAATGAGAAATGAAAAGAAGAAAAAAAAAGAAAAAAAAATTCTGCCGACGTCAGGAATTGAACCCGGACGTAATTATCCATTGCCGGCGCCTTTGACCATTCGGACATGAGAGCTGATATAATTACGCTAAAAATAAAAACATATTATGTCGTGCATTTGTCAAATTAAAAATATAATCCTTTCGATTGTATTTTTTTCTTGTCTAAGACATCTGTGGAGGGTCGCTGGTAATTCTTCTATATCCCTGCTATAAGACATTTTCATTCGATTATCGAAAATTGACTAAATTCTTCAAGAATTCAATACCTACTGATTTTGACTTGACAAACGTCAAAATGCAAAGCTTGCACATCATGCTTGATTGAAAAATAATGGGTTTCTATTGGTTGAAAATCTGTATCGTAATGAAAATCTGTATCGTAATGGATTTCATTATAAAACGGGTTGTGGGCATATAAGTGTATTATTAGAGTACGGGTGTAGATAAAAACTCTTTATCTACACCCGTACTCTAATAATACACTCATATGCCCACAACCCGTTTTATTATGAAATCCATTACGATACAGATTTTCAACCAATAGAAACCCATTATTTTTCAATCAAGCATGATGTGCATGCTCTGCATTTGACGTTTGTCAAGTCAAAATCGGTATAGGTATTGAATTTTTGGAGAATATAGCCAAACTTCTATAATCATAACAAAATGTCTGATACCAGTGATATGTGAGAATCACCTTCGACACCTTCACCGGCAGAAATATAGTTAGAATGATTCAATTTTTCATTTGACAAATGCATGATTTATCTCTTTATTTTTTCTAATTTTCTGAGCTCTCCGTAGGCGAACGGTCTAAGGCGCTGAGATTAGATTAGCTAGTTGGAAGAGACATGGGTTCGATTCCGGCCTCGAGTTACTTTTTTATTAATTTTTGATCTTCTCTTCGCTTGTCATCGTTTTATTTCTCGAAGTTATACTACTAATTACAATTTTGTAGAATTTTTCGAAGAAATGAGTTTGATTAGTTTTATTGTGTGCAATACAAATATAAATATAATACTTGTAGTTCTTCACTATTTATCGGGTGTAGATAAAATAGCGTATGCAGCTCTCATGTGATGGTTATTAATACACTCGCATCAACCATACGAAACTCACCTTCGGCTCATTTCGTATCCCGATTTATGCTCATGTTATGAATACCATCATTACATGATCGTTGCATAATATACTATTATGATTCCATAGCTGCTCGAAACTTTTCTAGTTTTCGAAAATGCCATCTCAAATCTGGAACAATGATGTTTACTTGAATGTGGTTGACAATGTTCCTCGCTGAGCGGAATCTCCACATTCCCACCATTCTGGAACACTGATTTTTTGTGGATTTTCATCGAAGTCCTTTAATACCTGTACATTTTTTCGAAATCCATTATCGCCTGATAAACCCAGTGAAATTGCAGAAAGTCCGGATGCAGAAGCCGATCCCGAATGGCGGAAAGTCTTATAAAAATCCGGAAACGTAATTCTGTATCGTCGCTTCGTTCAGTTTTCCTGATACCAAAATGTCGTCGTCGACAATTTGCCAAGGAAATAACAAATAGAATTACTAACGGGGAAATTGCCCGAGGCGCACTACGAGTGCGGCAGCTCATAGGCGTAACATCGGGGCACATTTTCGGTTAGGGGATACTTTTGTGTATCGGGACAATTCGAATTTTTCGTCAACCGAATTCGAAATCCGAATTTATTAGAGCGACATTTACGTTTACTGTACTCTATCATCACTTTGAAAATATAATATTCGGGCGAATATCGGCATTCCACATAACGCCTAAAATGTTAAGAAGGTAAGCTGGGACCAATATTGCTCACACTTTTTGTTGACTACCTAAATTGAAAAAGTTTCACGGCCGATTGCACCATACTTTAAGAGATTATTAAACAATCAATAATGAAACCTCACGTATCTTGAAGAGCCCCCTTTGTTAATGATCTCAGGAAAAAGTCTGTGCAACCGGCTGTTAGTGCTGTATATTGGGACACAGTTTTAGGCTGCATACTGGACTGTCCCACTATAAACCTCACTGTTTATGATGGCGAATCAATTGAATTGTGCATAGTACTACTGCAATGAACAGTAGCTATTTTCGTCAGAATATTTGAATAATGCTGTGTGGTTTTACTAGATATAATGCTGAGATTTGGTTTCAATATAATATCATTTGTTTATATGGTTAAATTGAGGTTATTTGAAAATATTCATTTGCATCAGGAATGAATGAAAATGATTTTGTTATTGTCAAATACCCATTGAAGAAAAAAATTAACATATTATGCTGGCAATATGATGAAATTGACACAGCAGAGTATGTCGTCAATTTTCTTAAAAAGACTTTCAATAATAGATTTTTTCCCCCAGAGAAAAAGGACGAAGATGTGATCACGAGGGACAATATTGCTTACTGCTATCAAATTTCATGTTTTTTTCATTTCTGAAGGGACCGAACCATATTCCAAGCTTTAGTTTTTCAATTATGGCTTTTCTCCCTATAACATATTTTTGTTCAAATTCGGTATTTGTTCGTTTCATTTCAATCAGTTGTTTTTTTTATATTTCTGTTGCCAATGTTTGAATTCATATATTTTTATAATTCAGAAATGCAATGATAGCAAATAACTCACCATCAACTTCACAAGAACAACTTTCCTTTCCATATATTTTGACACTTGAACATCATCTCCAAACTTCCAAACAATAAACAATTCAAATAAAGTATATATAAAAGCTGTTACTTACTAAATAGAAATGCCTGGGAAACATCTTGGATTCAAATTCAAAATGGGATGAAAACATATTGAAAAAGTTACAATTTCAATTAACAAATTCAAACTTTCACTTCATATTTTCAATTCTGAGATGCTCCACATGGTTTATACCTCACTTGTCCAGTCACATTTGATGTATGTTATGGAAGCATAGGTAACTGTTGGGGAAGCTACTTTGAATAATCGAAGTCACTCAAAAAAATCATAGTTATATCCATGAAAGACTTCACTTATCCATCCGATAATAAATATCAGAAAAGCTCTGAAATGGACATACGGCAGCTATCTTACAAACATCTAACAACATTAAATTAAACGTCAATTTAAAAATAACGATTATGAATACCACACTCGAAATAAAAAAAATCGCACTTACTGAAAAAGATGAAGAAAGCGACAGGCCAAAAATTCTACTCTTATCAAGCCCACAAATCGTATAATACACTGCCAGTGTTAAAATGAAATTGAACTCGAAAACTTCAAATATCACCTGGGAGGCTTCATTTTCGAAAACTCAGGAGAAATTATTCCAAGGAGTTATATGAAGTGCCCTGAGAGATACCTATTATTTTGTCTCATTAATGAACTTTTCAGATGTGCTCCAGTAAAAGCTCACCTGTATTTTACTAATACAATTTTTCCACTCTTCCAGTGTTAATGCCCTTTATATTTCATTTTATTGAATCTTATTATTCCTTATCTTTTCTACATATCGATTTCAAGTGGTTTTATTGTTATTGTTTTTGTTGTTTTATCTGATTGATGTGTTCATGAGTGTGTCACGCACAGGTTCTACCTTCAGTGACTTTTTCTTAGTTTTTTTACTCCAGCTATGAATGAATTTTTTTCATCTTTGTGACATATTTCTGGTAAATAAACTCATTATTATTCTTATGTACCTAATATCTTTGGTCATTTTATTTGAACTCAACATCATTATTATCAGGTTGTCGCAGTATGCAGTAGTCCCGGTCCCACTATCGAACAGGGGTCGGTTGTATAGTTGTACTTGGGTGCATAGTAGGAAAAGCCTATTTCTAATCCAGTTTTTCACTTATTTCATAGTTTCTCTGTAATTTTCTGCAAATACTGTTAAATTTTCAATACACCGACTAGTGGAAAATCATATTCTAAGTTGACATAGAGAATTTATAATCATTTGAAAAATATTTTCCCACTGTACAACACTTTCCCGCTACTTCTAACTTCTTTATATCGATTCGGTTGAACGAAGTCGGTTTGATATTGTTACGATTTATCCCTTGGAAAATCTCAATTCTGACACCACTGTTACGATATTCCTCTGGGTTCGTCAATTAAAACACCAAACAACACTAAACTACTTTTATTATAACTCTCTATCACAATACGATACAACACAATCACTAAAATCGCTCTGATAACTTTCCAATGCTCGCTCGCTACTAAAACTCTCTGAACTAACAATTCTGCCTTCCGCGTGAACGGCTTCCTCTTATATATACGACCCATACAGTGGAGAACCATCTAGACGAATCTAGACAATCGAATAATCTAGGCGAGCCGCGATCACGCCGGTATGATCTTTCCTGGAACGGTCGAACCAATTCGCATTCATAGCCGGCAGGGCCGGCGCCAGCACATTTCGTTACATTATCCCCCTCTCAATTTTGATCGTCCCGATCAAACAATACGTCATTATCGCCATTGTAACGTTTAAGCCTTTCTAGGTGAACGACCTTCATTTTTGCTCTGGGGCTACGTTGAATCCTGTACACCACGTCATTTATTCTCTTGACTATCGAATAGGGTCCTTCCCAGCATGGTGTTAGTTTGGGAGAAATTCCTTTTCTACGACGAGGGTTGTACAGCCACACTCGATCTCCTTCTTTGAATCCACCAGTATTTGCTTGAGATCGTATCGAGCCTTCATCCTGTCACTAGTAATCTTCAATCTTCTCCTCGCAATTTAAGTCTCGCAGTTCATCGGCATAATCCTGTACCTCTTTTTCCTCAGTGCTTGGGGATCCGAACACCAAGTCACAGGGCAAACGAAGATCTCTTCCGAAGATGATACTGGATGGGGTGAGCTTTGTGGAATCGTGCACAGCTGCCCGGTAAGCCATCAAGAATAGTTGAAGGTGTCGATCCCAGTCTTTTTGATGCTCTTCTACTACTTTGGAAAGGTGTTCTTCCATAGTCCTGTTGAACCTCTCTACCATGCCATCAGACTGTGGGTGGAGGGCAGTTGTTCTGGTCTTGCTGATTCCCATCAATTCACAAACTTTCCTGAATAAGTTCGATTCGAAATTTCTTCCTTGATCGGAATGTAGCTCCATTGGCACTCCAAACCTTGTAAACATGTTGTCCACCAGGGTTCTTGCAACGGTGGATGCTTCTTGATTAGGCAAGGCGTAAGCTTCAACCCATTTACTGAAATAATCCATGGCAACGAGGATGTATTTGTTGCCATCATTCGTCATCGGGAACGGTCCAGCTACATCGATGGCGATTCGTTCGAAGGGAGCACCAACATTGTATTGTTTCATCTCGCCCCTTGATCTTGTACTAGGACCTTTGCTTGCTTCGCATTTTGGGCATCTTCGGCACCATCTCTCGACATCTTCTCGACATTGGACCCAGTAGAACCTTTGCCGTATTTTATCCAAGGTCTTGTTAACTCCTAGATGTCCACCTGATTTACCACCATGAATCTCCAACAAAACATCCTCTATTCTCGACATAGGCACAACCAGTTGGGAACTCACTTTCTTGCCATCGACTGACTCCCAAGCCCTCTTCAGAAGGCCATTCTCCACAATCAAGGAATCCCATTGGGCCCACAATGCTTTGAACGTTGGTGATCGATCCGAGATGTCCTTCCAGGTGGGTCTTTCCGCTCCATTTTCTTTCCATTTCAAAAATTCTGCAACGTTTGGATCATTCTCCTGGTCTTCTCGCATTTTTGCTATCGTCCAATTGTCGTCTACTATCAATCTCACTTGGTTGATTCCTTCTCGACGTTCAATTCGCTCACAGTGTTTACAAGTATCCGAACAAGGTCTTCTTGACAAGGCATCTGCGTTGTTATGCAATCGTCCTGGGCGATGTTTTATCCTGAAGTGATACTGGTTCAACTTCTCAATCCACCTTGCTACTTGCCCTTCAGGAGTCTTCATTTCGAGTAACCACTTCAGAGCTGCATGATCTGTTCTGATTAGGAACTCTCTTCCGTACAGATATTTGTGGAAGTGGTCTACAGCCTTGATTATTGCCAGTAGCTCTTTTCTCGTTACGCAATAATTTCTTTCTGGCTTGGTGAGTACCTTGCTGTAGAACTCGATTACTTTTTCCTGACCATCTTGCTCTTGTGATAGTACGGCTCCAATACCATTATTACTGGCATCTGTGTCCAAAACAAACAGGCCTCGTTGACGTGGGAAACTTAAAATGGGGCTGGAACATAGAGCAACTTTCAGTTTCCCAAATGCTCGTTCACTTTCATTGGACCAGACGAATTTGACTCGATCTTCTGTCAACTTATGTAGGGGTGCCGCAATATCAGCAAATCCTTCTACGAAACGACGGTAGTAGGTGCAGAGACCTAGGAAACTCCTCACTTCATGTTTGTCTCTTGGCCTCGGCCAGTCTCTTATCGCCTGTATCTTCTTTTGGTCTGTTCGGATACCGTCTGATGAAACTGTGTGACCTAGAAAATCCACTTCTTTCTGGAACAATGAACATTTCTGAAGATTCAGTTTGAGGTTGGCGTCCCTGAATCGTTGAAAGACTTCTTGCAGGTTGTGCAGATGTTCTTCGAATGTCTTTCCCATGACCAGAACGTCGTCGAGGTATACAAGACAAGTTTTCCAAGTGAGCCCACGAAGGACCAGTTCCATTAGTCTCTCAAATGTTGCTGGAGCATTGCACAATCCAAACGGCATAACAGTGAATTGGTAAAGTCCACTTCCAGTCGAGAATGCAGTCTTCTCCTTGTCGTCTTCATGTATGCCTACTTGCCAGTATCCGCTCTTCAGATCTAATGTTGAGAACCAACGAGAACCTGCCAAAGTTGTTAATGTGTCATCTATTCTTGGTAAAGGGTAGCTGTCCTTCTTGGTGACATCATTTAATTTCCTGTAATCGACACAGAATCTCGTAGATCCATCCTTCTTGGAAACCAACACAACAGGTGCAGACCAAGGGCTCGATGACTCTTCAATCACACCGTCCTTCATCATCTTGTCGACAAGCTCTTCCACCTCCTGTTGCTTGGCGAATGGAATTCTTCTTGGTGGTTGCCGAATCGGATGAGCTTGGCCAGTATCGATTCTGTGTTTGACCAAATTAGTTCTTCCTGTTGTTGTCGAATCAAAAATGTCACTTTCACTCCTGATGAACTTCTTGGCAGCCTTCAGTTCCTCCGTTGATAGGTGTTGACATGATTTTTCAAGAGTTGATATAACACTCTCAGAGTCTGTCTTCATTTCTTGATGTTCATTTGAATTACAAGTCGCTACCCAAGTCACAGGTTCACATGTTCCAATAACATCGCCTGCCTTAACAGTTATTTCTCTAGGAAACACGTTGGCAACTCTCACAGGAATCGTTTTGTTCGTTTTAACTAAGGCTCGTGCAAGCACCAAATTGCTGGGGGATTCATCACATGGCTGGACTACTCCAACGCAGCACCCAGGGTCTTCTTCAACTGCAGCACAAACTACTTTCTCCGAAAATCCAGGAATTCTCGCAGTTTTCATTAAACGCAGTCTCACAGGCATTGTCCTTTCTGCTGGAGTTGTAAGGACAAATTCTTCTCCTCCGAACCTCATAATCTTCTCCTCATTGTCGAATGAGAATCCATAGTCACTGATCAAGTCCATTCCGAGTATGAATTCATCTTCTATATCTGCGACGTAAACTGTATCTGTGATGGTGAGTCGCCCAAGAACCAATGTAATTTCAGCCTCTCCTCGAATAGGTGCGTTTTCACCAGTGACTGTCCGAAGCACGACGTTGGAAGAAATTGGCTTCACGCTTCCAGGCCGAAGAATGTCGCTGCGTACCAAGGAAACTGCAGCACCGGTGTCTATGGTGCATATAACGTCGATTTTATTCAATTTTCCTGGAATGGTAAGGCTCTCAGATGTTCTTTTCAGCCTGTTAACATTGATGACCCTGGGGGCTCTGTTATTACTAGCCAGCATGCGCCCCGATATGCTGGCTAATTCTCGTTTTCCTGCCGCCAATTTGAGGACTCGCTGGATGACCTTGTCCTCACAGGTGATTGCGTACGGGATGGCACCCTTGCAGGTGAGCTAGATCTTGGTGGCATTCTCACCCTACAGTCTTTGATAAGATGTCCTGGTTTTCCACATCGGTAGCACGTTCTCTTCTTCTGGGTGCTCATTTCAGTTATCAACGATTTGATCTCCTCCAGAAATTTCTCAAATGAACCACTCGTAGCGCCAGATCTTTGTTCGGGATCGTCAATTGTTACCGCTCGCACTTTCGGCCTCGAGGTGTTGAAGGCCGCCTCCACTTCTAGCGAACGTACCAAGGCATCGCTACTCCTTTTGAAACTTGTAAGTCGCAGAGTTCTTTGGATTTCTGGGTCTCTAAGTCCGTCAATAAATATCTGCACAGCCAACTGCTCCTTGAAATCTCCGGGTGCCTCTGGGTACGCCAGCTGGATTAAGCGTCGAACATCTGCCTCAAATTCTTGCAGACTCTCACCTGATTTTTGTGTGCGAGTCTTCATTTGGGCCCGGTACAGCTGTTCTCGATGTTGATCGCCATACCTCAACTCCAGTGCAGAAATCAGGTCCTGATATTGCTTCTGCTGTTCTATGGGTATCGTTTGTAATATACCCAAAGCTGGCCCTCTCAAAGCTACGATCAGTGCCGTAGCTTTTTCTTCGTCGCCCCATCCATTAGTTTCTGCCGCAGCCTCAAATTGTCGACGGTACATGGACCAAGACGACTGACCATCGAAAGTCGGTGGTTTCACGGAAATTCCTGACGTGGCAACACTGTCTAGGCGATCTCGGTTCTTGAGAATAGCTATCTGTTTTTCTAGACCTCTCATCTCCTCTCGCACTATATCCACTTTCTTATTGACGTCATCGTCTATTTTCTTGACGTCTCCCTTTAGTTCTTCCTTTAGGTCTACTTTAAGTTCCTTCAGATCTACTCTAAGTTCTCCTTTCAGTTCTTCCATTTCTACTTTTGTTTTATGTAAAACATGCTCGAATAACTTGTCTTGATGTTCTCGAACGTTCTGGAAGTCTGCTTTCCATTGTTTTTCTATTAGGACTAATTCATTCTTTTGTTCTTCTCTCTGTTCTTCTAGAATTTTCTGGATTGCTTCTTCTCGTTCTATTTTCTCACGTTCTCGTTCTTTCCTCTGTTCCTCGATAATTTTCTGGAGTGCCTCTTCTCTATCTCTCTTATCATCTTCGCGTTCTTTCTTTTCATTTTCGAGAATTTTCTGGAGTGTTTCTTCCCGTTCTTTCTTTTCATTTTCTCGTTCTTTCTTTTCAGCTTCTCGCTCTTTTCTCTGGTCTTCGAGAATTTTCTGGAGTCCTTCTTCTCGTTCTTTCTTTTCAGCTTCTCGCTGTTTTCTCTGGTCTTCGAGAATTTTCTGGAGTCCTTCTTCTCGTTCTTTCTTTTCCTCCAGCCGTCGCTTCTCATCTTCCTGTCGTCGCTTTTCCTCTAGTTCTTTTTCCTCCAGCCGTCGCTTTTCATCTTCCTGTCGTCGTCTTTCCCAATCCGCAAATTGGTTTTGCATAAATTTCAACATATCCTCCATCGTATCGTAAGATGTACTTCTCGTATTAACCATAAATTGTTTTTATTTACCAGCAAAAATCCCACTTCTGACACCACTGTTACGATTTATCCCTTGGAAAATCTCAATTCTGACACCACTGTTACGATATTCCTCTGGGTTCGTCAATTAAAACACCAAACAACACTAAACTACTTTTATTATAACTCTCTATCACAATACGATACAACACAATCACTAAAATCGCTCTGATAACTTTCCAATGCTCGCTCGCTACTAAAACTCTCTGAACTAACAATTCTGCCTTCCGCGTGAACGGCTTCCGCTTATATATACGACCCATACAGTGGAGAACCATCTAGACGAATCTAGACAATCGAATAATCTAGGCGAGCCGCGATCACGCCGGTATGATCTTTCCTGGAACGGTCGAACCAATTCGCATTCATAGCCGGCAGGGCCGGCGCCAGCACATTTCGTTACAATATCGAATACGAATCATAGGGCCTCGAAACTATTCCAATGTTGAAGGAATACAAGAACGACTAACAAAAAATCAGTAACTCTAATGCTCTCTTATAGTACCTTACACATCATTCGACGCATTCTTGAATGAATACTTATCCCATCCCACTAGACGTAGTTATTATCCTCATATTATTTTGGAAATTTTGCTTTATATATTACTCGCATTCCTTTGTGTACATTGTCGTTATCGTTGTCTAGTACTTGGGAAAATAACCATTTAGTTTTCGAACTGTATGAACTGAATGAAGTGAAATGTCTCCCAATTATCTATTATTTTTTGAACTATATATATGTTAACTAATTGATAACATTACTATTATTATTAAATTTTTTCCGACTAAAGAATATCAAGCGATCTGAAACAGACTCAACATTCATTTTATAAAAAGAGTTTTTATACTATTGAAATAAACGCAACTGTTCGGTATTGACCAGCTTTCGGTCCACCAACCGAAATCGATAATTTAAATGCGATAAACGAATTGATAGACTGGAAATAGACACGTTTAATGTTTTTTAATTTTTTGTTGTTCGCTCGAATATTTTTTGTTCGAAAAAACAGAACCAATCATTCGGTAGTAATCGAACGTGAACTGGTTTTTTAAACGAATTATTCTCCAATCGACGAATATTTCTCTCATCTAGTCTGGTCATATTTCCAAATCCGTGACAGTTATTTCCATTGCGATATTGAAACGATGTCACTGTTTCTGGTTCACTGTTTTTGTTAACACGCTGCAGCCCGCTATGATTTTCTACCCCAAATTGAGTGCTGTCAATATCAATTCTTCTGAAATACCTGAAAAATTTTCAGTTATGGAAATAGCTATCCAACAGATTTATTATTCTCTACGTTTACCTAACTATGCTAGAAACGAATGTAGGCCTGCGGCAGCCATCTTCAGCGGCGTGGTCTTGGTTGAGTTCCTCTATGTGGGTTTACTACGACTGATTGCAAATCTGGAATTGACTCGTTTGTATCTTTTGGTACGACAGCGTTCTGTTGGTCGTCCGATTCCCTGGTTCTATCTGGCTTCGTCTTAGCTGTTCTTAGAAGTGGATACCGAATTTTGTTCAAATATAGTCCCTTTTCCTTTCTGTTGAAGTTATCCTTGTGTTTATGTTTCTCGATTGCTTCCCGGTATAAGCGAGTGGAGTAATGCGTCGTCGTTGACAGAATTGAAGTTTTGTCGAATCGTATATTATGGTTGTTCAGAAGGTATATTATGGTTGTTCAGAAGGGCGTGCTCAGCTACAGCTGATTTTTCCGTTTGCCCCAACCGACAATTTCGACTGTGCTCACTGATTCGAGTCATAAAACTGCGTTTGGTGATCCCTATATATACTTTTCCATATGAGCATGGAATTCTGTATACCCCAGCATTGGATAGAGGATCTCTTGGATTTTCAGCTGACCTCAGTTGTTCCTCTATTTTCTTTGTTGGTTTGTATATTGTTTTTATATTGTTCTTTTTCAATATCTTTCCAATGCGATCCGTGGTACCTCTTAGATAGGGCAAAAAAGCGGTTTCTGAGGGTGGAGTCACAGTTTCCGGGTGTAAATTTGTAATTGGCTTGGGTCGTATTGCTGTCTATCTCTCTGTTTTGGTAACTATTAGCCCTATCAGGTATTTCAGAAGCCCGAAAAACCGAAGATGTATGCTAGAAACATTTTGTAGAGATTATTTACTCTCTACTACAAAACTGTTTGGTGTTAGGCGAGGGGGTGACCACTCTGGCAATACGTGTACAAATTTGTCCCGCAGTCGACCGCAATCGCTTGATTTTCGGCGGAAATCCCGCAATCACTTAGGAAATCGCTCCAGAAACCCGAAATCACTTTGAAAATCCCGAAATCCTATCGGAAATCCGGAAATCACTGCCTAAACTTTGGAAATCATCACCGAAATCCTATCTCGAATCCTATTTGGAAATCGCAGTCGCTAGGGAAATCCGAAATTATAATGCATGCATAGAGACGATTGTAGTCATTGTAGATCGAGTTTTGAGACGTCGAAGTGTGAAGTGTCTAAGGGCCAAGGGCGAACAAGTGTTTTAGTGGAAAATATATTTATTCAAATCATTATTAGAATAGCCAACGGGTGGGGAGGTAAGTTACTGATGAATTAAAACCCACTCTCTTCCTTAAAAATAGGTTTCTACTGTACGTGAGATGCATAAATAGTAAACCACGGGTTTCATTGAATTTCGGTCATAGTGAAACATTTATTATTATTAGCGTATTGTTACGTCCTAACGCCGGCCCTGACGAGATCGTAAACGCAGATGAGGAATCGCGTCGTAGCGAACGTCATTTTCCAAGAACCGTAAATGCCGCCTGGAGAATTCGAGACACGTCATCGGGGCTTCTCTAGAGGATTCTCGATAGGTACGCAGATATAAATACGGGACAGGCTCCGCTGCGGGGAGATAATTTGTATTACAGGGAGTTAGTGATTCGGCAGTTTTATTCAGAGCTAAGTGACGAGAGTTTAGTAGAGCTAAGTGGAAAGAGTTTTGTTATTGCTGAGTGCGAAGGTGTAGAATTATTAGTACAGAGAGTTTTAGTAGCGAGCATTGGAAAGTTATCGGAGCGATTTGAGTGATTGTGTTGTATTGTATTATGATAGAGAGTTATAATAAAAGTAGTTTAGTGTTGTTTGTTGTTTTAATCAACGAACCCAAGGAATATCTTAACAGTGGTGTCAGAATTGAGATTTTCCAAGGGATAAATCTTAACAGTATCATTATTAGATCTAGTTTATTATCCATTAATTTTATTATTGAATTTATATCTACGTTGAGTTGACCACTCATCGCGCACTTCGCTTAAAACAAGTTAACATTTTCAGGAGTGAAATGGGTGAAATCAGTACCAAACCTAAAAAAGTGTGCATTACTCTAGTAGTCAAGAGTAATAATAAATTAAGCAATGTGATTTGAAATTTCCTGTAATTTTTTAAATCGTCTATTACCCTCTTCATACAATTGTTATTTTTTTGGCAGAAATGAATCACAAGAATTAATTGAGTTATATATTACTTAAATATCAATTTGAGCCTAGATTCAAGCGCATATTCATTTTATCAAATGAATAATTCGTTATTACATTTTTCTGTTACTTTTCTCAAGTATATCTTGGTGTCGAATCAATAGGGCCATATGATTGAATTGAATTTGACAAGCCTTCGTGCAATAGCTATAAATTTGATTCTATCAAATTTGATTGATTCATTCAACCATATTATTATTTTTTGGACCAATATATAAGTAAACTTCGATGGAACTAGAATTCATTTCTCTCAATACTTACATATATTCTCAAATTGAAACATTTTTAGCAAGAACTCCATTTCTTTGCTGCGAAATAATATTCAGATTAAGTTATATTTGATCGAAATAATGAAATAAATTTGACTAAATGACTTTTAAATAACAGAAAATATTTTCATTTTTTGTAATTCAGGCACCAAAACTACTTTAAAATGTCTCATTTTCAATAACAATAATTATTTTATAATGTTTGGGAAATCTATCGAAATCGGTTGGGATTTCCAAGAAATCATCGGAAATCTCTTGAAATCGTATGCGATTTCCATGAAATTATCGGAAATTCCTCTAAATCTTATGTTATTTCCACGAAATCTCCGAAAATCTCTGGAAATCACATGAGATTTCCAGGAAATCCTCGGAAATCCCAAATTTTTCAGGAAATCATGAGGGATTTCGGCAATACGTGTACGTTTTCTGATGAGTGGTCACCCCCTCGGTGTTAGGGTAATTGATTTCTACAAAAAATGTCAACTCTTACATCAAAGGTTCCAATTTCTTCGCTTATAACTATGCACGAGACTCAATTCATATTGAGCCTACAAAAACTGGAATAGGTAATATTTATCGCACAATAACGAATTGAAAAATTACAAAAGTCATACCTGAGTTCACCTTTTACTGATCATCCTGATTATTTCTTATAAGAATGAACAGCAGGATGAATGAAAGTATAATATTTCTGATTAATTTGTGTCAATGGGTCTAGTCGTCTGAGTTAGAGATGGGCAATAATCCAGGCACTAGCCCATTTCGTCTCCAGAATAACCTATGCCACTTGGGAAATGATTATCAAATTCCCTATTTGTATTTTTCAATCGTTTTCACCTAGAGATTGGATAACCTGCAGGCATTTTAATAGAGAAACAAGATAGTTAGGCAACCTTACAAAACGTTTTCTTTGTTGGTTTGAAACTTTCATAGAAAACTATCGAAGTTTCAGAATAGTGATAACAGTAGTTAGTTTATACTGAAAATGAAAGTTTAGACTTCAAAATATCAAAAAATGAGTGATCTACGATATTAAAAAAAAACACCTCTGTTTCTGAATTGATCACTATCTTTTTGCATTTTGAGTGAGTGTCTAGGGAAATGCATGATTCAAGTCACGACGTACGTGAGAAATATATAAGAAGAGTCATAATTTGGAAATGAACTACCTAATACCATCTAGAGGTATTTTTCCCTTCCTTAAAATGATGTTTCCATAAGATAGCTTTGAGAATATTCCGTTTGTTTTTCTTCAAAGATACATTTGGAATATCAATCGTGGTTTCCATATTTCTTAGATCAATAGAAATTTTCGCGTCATAGGCTACATATTTTATGCCGAGGATTTCAATTTGTGGGTTGGAGAAACGGAAGGAGATGAATCATATCATGAACATCAAAGCTAATTACGAAAAAGGATGCGCAATGAATATGCGAAAGTAGTTACAATCAGGGATGTTATGGATATCAAATATCTGATCTGGATACGAATATGGATATAGGAATATAATTATATCGGTTACGGATATGTAATTATTTCGGATAGCGCGAATCCCACTATACGTAACGTCACCGTCACGTCTCCGCACCGTCACCATCACGGTAAATATTCTTACATTGCAAGCAATGAACATAATCACACTATCAGTCACGTCCACCTCCCGTCGCCGTCACCTCCGTCGGCGATTGTAGCGAGAGAATATTTGACGTGTCGGTGCTTGTCGTTGAGTCGACTGTACGTGTGTAATACGTTAGTGTGCATTGGCATTGACTGACGTCTCTGTTCACGTCGGATTAATATTTGTTTGAAAATAATATAAACTTAGTGTTTTTTTTTTATTATTCTGCCTTCAATTCTATGCAAGAGAGGGAAGAATTGCTGTTGCGACATTCTGAAATATTTATAAAATTTTAATTCATCATCTTCTAATGCCGAAAATAATGTGTGATATTCGCCCTCGTCCTTCCTCCTCAGAAATATATCATGCACCCATAATTGCCTTTTCTTCTCAACTTTAAACTTTTCTTCTTCCATATCCAGAATAAGCGCAATGTGTCCAAGCTCTTCATTTGTAAATTCACTCATGTTCAAATTTCCACTACGTCGCACTCTCTACGGGCAGACAAACGGACTGCTGCTTGCCGGTTGTCGGCTAATATGAATGGTGATATTTCGGTTCGGTGACGGTGCGGAGACGTGACGGTGACTTTACGTATAGTGGGATTCGCGCTTTTATCCGTTAGTTTCGTATAGTTCCGCTTACTGATATTAGGTTAAAGTTGAATAGAAATAGTACGTAATAATTTGGTTTCATTTTTAGGTTCTAACCAGTCTAAGTTTTCAATATTTGGTAATACGATCAGACACATAGTTAATAACAACCTGTGAACAAGTTTCAGTTGAGACTCCTCCCTTAACCGAAACTATCCGAAACTTTTGTAATGGATACGGTTATATTTTTATTTCGGATCACCGATAGTTTTGGTTACGGTTACGGAGCTCCATAACATCCCTAATCACAATGTAGTGGTGATAACATTTTGATCTCAGGACAATCATCAACATTTCGTATAAAAATTCTGTATCACCCTACAGTCTTTTTGTGAGGATACGATTCTAATTTTATCCCTTATACGCACCTAACCACTTTCATTTCCACTTTGCTACATCACGATTATGTCGTGACCTCCTTAACAAATGAAATGGATGGCATTATGGCATTATGATTGAAAACTTTCACGAGCTTTCAGTCTAAGCGCTCGTTACAAAAAATTCCAAAAGGTTTGTTGGATTTATGAGTCAGCACCTATTCGCAAGGTCAAGGAGTGAAATTCCTGGCGGCTGCAAACACTTTCTGTTGATAGATAAGAATATATCATTCAATGACGTTTGATTCGTTCACAAAAAGGAAGAAAGAGTCCATCTAAAACAGCTACTTCTCTGACTATATGCCACGACGGGTACTTACTAGGTTACATAAGAATCCCTTTTTTTTGCTCATTTTGTACACTGAGCCTACACAATAAAGCAGAATACATAGTTATTCGCAGTTGAATTTCACACACTGGGATAATATTTCATTGAAGCCCAGACAAGATCCTGTTTCGCTCTGAGAAAATCATCTCTTGAGCTCTTCAGTGGGATGAATGGGTGAATTATGAAACTCTATTACTGGTGATTCCAAAAAATTCTAAGATATTCAATTTGTGATCAGTCTGTCAGCAGTTTTTTTCGACATTTTCATGACATTCATTCTCTTGATAACTAAACCGGCCATCGTTATAATGAATATTTCCCTCATATATTAAATGTCCCATAAGAGCAATGCAATTATCGAAAACGTACAGCGATAATTGCATTGTATCAAGTCACCATAAAAACACATTTGAAACCGTATCTCTAGACGTCAGTAAACAATACAAATAAATGTCAGATAGACTTCAAAAATAGAAAAACATTTCGCGTTTTGGTGAGTGCTCCATACAATCTATAGAGGAAAGCATAAATGAACAAAAAATAACATTTCCTTGAGAATTTCTTTATTCGTGAATTATTCCAATGAATAACATTCGTGCATAAAAATGACCAGATAATTTTGCATTCAAGCGTGATATCTTATACAAATTGCATTCGGTTATTTTAATATTTTGTAAAAGAGCCCTCGTCCTTCGGACTTGGGCACTTTCGCCAAAATATGAAAATAAACTCATGCAATTTTTAGACATCACGCTTTCTTGCAAAATTATCAGTAATTTTTATGCACTCGTGCAATTATAACCGATAATTAGGAACTTTGGTATTTTTGTGTAAGGAATTATTTTTTGGCCTTTCTCTTCTGCGTATCGAAAAGTAGAAATTACAACTTCTATGAAAGGAGTAAAATAAAAAAAAATCACTCTGTTGATTTTTTTGGAATTGTTTGAAGGCTCTAGAGTAAGAGTGTTCCATAATTTATCGATTTTCTCACTGGAGAGCTCAAGCGATAATTATTTCTGAGCGAAACAAAATCTTGACATGGCTTGAATGAAATATTCCACTAGTGAGTGAGATTTTTTCTACAAATAACTCTTGAATAATGCTTTATTGTGTAGATATTACCTATGAGTATGTGCTATCTATTTGATTCAATTTTCAAATGCTTGGTTTAGAAATTGAGCAAGAAAAAGTTATTTCTCTGTATCCCAGTCTTTGAATGATATACAAATATCTATTTACAGAAACTGTTTACAAATTTTGTTCTTGATTTTACCCCTTTCGTAGGTAATCAGTATTTTTTGATTCAGAAAAGAAAAAAGCCAACAATAAAATATTTTATCTACACCCGTACTCTAATAATACACTTATATGTCCACAACCCGTTTTATAATGAAATCCATTACGATACAGATTTTTCATTACGATACAGATATTCAACCAATAGAAACACATTATTTTTCAATCGAGCATATGGCGTTTGTCAAGTCAAAATCGGTATAGGTATTGAACTTTTGAAGAATATAGCCAAACTTCGATAGTCATAACAAAATGTCTGATACCAGCGATATGGGAGAATCACCTTCGACACCTTCACCGACAGAAATATAGTTAGAATGATTAAATTTTTTCATTTGACAAATGCATGATTTATCACTTATTTTTTCATCAAACTTTGTGAGCTCTTCGTAGCCGAGCGGTCTGTGCCGCTGAGATTGAATATTCTACTTGGAAGAGACATTAGTTCGATTCCGGCCTCGAGTAATCTTTTCTTCTTTAATTTTTGATCTTCTTTTCATATCTCATCGTTTTATTTCTCGAAGTAATACTGTTAATTACAATCCTGTATAATTTTTCGAAGAAATTCGTTGAATTAGTATCATTGTGTGCAATACAAATATAAATATAACATTTGTAGTTCTTCGCTATTTATCGGGTGTAGATAAAAAAGCGTATGCAACTCTCATGTAATGGTTATTAATACACTCGCATAAACCATACGAAACTCACCTTCGGCTCGTTTCGTATCCCGGTTTATGCTCATATATTAATAACCATCATTACACGATCGTTGCATAATATACTATTATGATACCGTACTTACTCGACAAGTGTTTAATACTATTCGAAAACTAATACATAGTACTTTGGAGAATGAAAAAACTTATTGAATTTGTCATTCTAGTTGTGAAACAAGAGAATTGGAATGGATCAATATTCGGTGGGTACCTTACTATAATATCGTATGTAAACCCATTCTGGCTCACTCCTTCACCTTTTCTTCTGTTTCTCCCGATATCAATAAGACATTTTTGTAGTTCATACGATATCAAGAATTGCACTGAATGTTTTATGAGAGATAACCTCAACTTTGGAATATCAGATGGAACAGCCAGTACATTTATACAGTTTTGGATTTAGCAGTTGATTTTACATACGAATATCTATAGTAGTTCGCTGAAAAAATACCGCGGTGCTAAATCTGGTGATCTTGTGGGCCACTAAGTTTGCATCAGAATTTTCATGATTTGGCAGGCGAATATTTTTCAGTGGTCATTGCTCCTAGATTTCGTCGAATTGAAAAAATCTTAATCGCACTATTTTCTCACCAAAATATCATATTCTCATGTAGAAATATACTGAGTGTTTCATTTGAAATTCCAAAGTTGGCTCAATATCCTCTGGAACTGGAAATGCCTCAAAAATTTATTTTGGCCCAATCAATTCAAAACATGATACTTTATAAGGCACTAAATTTCAATTTGATACAGATAATATATGGGAGAAAGTATAATCGTATAATAAACCAGACACTTAGCATTCCCTAGGTTTGTGGAAATCGAGCAGCCTAATAGTTGTTTCACTATTGGATCTTGTGAATGGATGTCTCCTCTTGTACATCCCTGATACTATATTTTTCTGAAATGAAAGCTCTCAAGGAAATTTTACATACTATTTTCCATTGTAGTATATTTCTTGGGATGATCAAATTTTAAATAGACCTGCATAATCGCGAAACTTTATTACGTTTTTTCATACCCTCGTGTTGAGAAGCCATTTCATCTGCGGCAATTCGTCTCTTTCAAGGAAACGTAGCCTACGATCCCTTCTGAATATTTTACTCCAAGAGGTGAAGTACCCGGAACTTACAACGCAATAAAATTGGCGCTGCCGTAAGAGATGGGAGAATTTGCTGATGCAAAGACGATTTTGGCTTTGAATAAGTGAAAGGTCCGGAACTAATTGGTTTTCAAGTTGAGAAGTCGATTGATTGAATTTTTGCAGTGCCGGAACTTGCGAGAAATATCAGACCTTTTAAGGAATTAACACCTTCCTTGAGAAATATCAATTTCGCGAACACCTACCTCAAATCAATTATATTCTTATGGTGCTGGTGCCATAGAAGTTTTGTATTGTTTTTTTCATTGATTTGTACAAGAAGAAGATTGTTTTCGAAACTCCGTTCTCTCCTCAAAAATACCTACCTGAAACCCTTACTTTGCACTAGCAATCGTTTCACCTACAAGGTTGACATCACCAGGAGAAGAGTTTATGATAACGAAGGATACAAAAAAGTAACAGCATGGCTCTAGTTATAATTTCAAAATATCCTACCTAGAGTTTTTACGGGAAAACATACCACAATGTAATATGTCAGGATATTCCATGAATCCATTGACAAAACACCATGTTCGAGGTACTTTCTAGTAGGGTAACTTTATGGATATATCATTGGAGAACGATGTAGGCGAAATGTGGATGGCAGCACAGTCGATGGATGCAGATGTTTAATATCGTCGGGAATAGCTTGTTTTTGTTACAACTGACTATATGGGTTGTAACAGGGACGGAATCGGTTATTCCATCATTTCATAGTATATTTCTATGATATCTATACGTTTCCGTTAGTTGATTGAAGAATTTGAGTGTTGGCGATTTGATATGGCCGGGTGTGGTGTAATATCGTTTCTGATCAAAATAAACGACCAGTTGATAGTATTATATGAAATTAAACCACTATTTATTGGAAAATTTGCAGAGCAGAGCACTGTTTGAGACAAATTTTGTGGGTGTAGGTAATCTGAAGATCTACGACCGAATAAATGCCTTCTTGAAATTTTCCCTCTACCTGGATACATTAGCATAGGAAGGGGCGAACAGAGGTTAAACTCGACCAAATGAAATCAACGCTGTAGGTTGGGATGTACAGAGGTGAAACTTCAACCCCAGTTTCTCTCTCAAGAATGGGAAAAGAAACTTTTAATGGCGACCTCCAGGTTGGGGTATAAGGAGGTGAAACTCGACCACATCAATTTCATTTGTTGAAAAAATCTATTTTCATGCTTGGTAAGTATCTTGGAAATATTTTTCAATTCGGCGGCGCAAAAATGTCTGAGAGGAGCGTTCAAATTTTTGACAGATCATTTATTGAATCAACAAATAGTCAAAAGATATGTTTGAGATGAATTCATATGATGAAGTTCATGTAATATATACTGCAAACAACAAAGTCTTACAATTTCTATGCATATATGGAAAAAATTATGTGACAATTCATCTGTTCAAAATATTGGGAAAGTTGTTTATTGCACAAATTTTTGGAAAGACAAGTCTTTCAATTCTACGCCTTTAATTCTGAGAGATATGTACGAAAAAGCAAACAAGGCCTATACCTATCAAATATATTGGTTACAAATTTGCTCTAACGTAAAAATCTGCACCACCACCATCATTATAATATCTATAGTCGGGCCGTTCGAAAGACAGAATTCCAGAACGCGTGAACAGTGAATGCCTGCACCTATATATAGCCTGCGCGGCGTACGATGCCACGCCTTCTAAACTGAGATAAATGCAGAACTGTTTACACTGTACTGTACTCATTTGTGCTATGTATTTACGTGTGTTACGTTAATTCAATAACGTGATCATTCTATCTTTTCAGCGGCTACACTATAGTGTAGTAATAGTAGTATCCTTTATTTTATTTTTTCGGCAAATTTGAATTTGTATGGGAACAGTCACATTTAACCAAATACCAAAAAGTTGAACTACACACAACTACACGAATTATTCGAACGTTCATCATAAAACTCGGACAAATTATAAAAATATACTTTGATGAAAATGTGTGCAGAGTTGGTCTGAAATTATTCTTTATATCTCTTGGGCTGTTAGTATGGTAATTTATTGAATAGTTTTACGCCCAAGTGCGGGGGAGCATTTTTTGCTGAACCATTGTATTTAAAAAATGATACACAATAATCATTTTTTGTCTTGTTTCTCTGTGGGAAATATCCTTCATCTGTTTCAATACATTCCTGTTCTTTAATATAGTTGAACAACCAATATTGAACAACCTTTCTAAAATGAAAAGCGATTGTAAAGATGATATTCCTGCGATTATTCCTGTGATTAACTTCTTTCGAGCTATAAAAATAGTAGAAAGAAATGTGGAGTTACCACACAGACATATACCATATCTGAGACCAGAACTTACTAAGTTATTATAGAGCAGGAGCAACTACTGACTTCTCACATATACTCGACGAAAAAAATTAGGACACCCCACCAACTCCTTTCAATGAACTAGTACCGCATTCTAATTTTAGTACATGCTTTTAGAGAGTAAAAGAACCGCGATGGCATATAAAATATAGTTTGTGCGGCCTCAAGGGGGGAATGGTGGGGGGTAAATACTCTAAATTATTGAATAACTCGTTTCAATGAACTAGTACCGCATTCTTATTTCAGTACATGTATTTAGAGAGAAAAAGAACCCTGATGGCATACAACATATAGTTTTTTCAAATTTAGAGGGTTGTTGAGGGGTAGTTTATGGTGCACAAAATATTTCACCTATTAGCAGGTGCAAAATGATTCATTTCCGCCAAAAAACCTCGAGCAACGGGTATTTCAACCGTTTCATGATTTTTTTTATTCGGGGGATGGTTAAGTGGTAGTTTTTGTTTCACAAATCATTTTACCGTTAGAAGTCTGTCTGTCTGCAGAATAGTGAATTCACATAAAAAACAGCACCAGGAAAAAAAAAACTGTTGATAGAAACGTTGTATGCCATCAGGGTTCTTTTTCTCTCTAAAAACATGTACTAAAATTAGAATGCGGTACTAGTTCATTGAAACGAGTTATTCAATAATTTAGAGTATTTACCCCCCACCATACCCCCCTCGAGGCCGCACAAACTATATGTTGTATGCCATCAGGGTTCTTTTTCTCTCTAAAAACATGTACTGAAATTAGAATGCGGTACTAGTTCATTGAAACGAGTTATTAAATAATTTAGAGTATTTACCCCCCACCATTCCCCCCTCGAGGTCGCACAAACTATATTTTATATTTTTTGGACTGAGGTGGCCTTTACTTGATGGAAATCCATAGTTATTACGCTATAAGGTAGACACGATTAAATTTCCACAAAATTTTTATTGTCTTCGCAGGCGCGAAGACAATAAAAATTTTGTGGAAATTTAATCGTGTCTACCTTATAGCGTAATATATTTTATATGTCATCGCGGTTCTTTTACTCTC
This sequence comes from Zygogramma bicolorata, assembly GCA_032362365.1. Lineage (NCBI taxonomy): Eukaryota > Metazoa > Arthropoda > Insecta > Coleoptera > Chrysomelidae > Zygogramma > Zygogramma bicolorata. Next base: position 3,094,806 of record JAVJAQ010000582.1, read on the forward strand.
TAAAAGCATGTACTAAAATTAGAATGCGGTACTAGTTCATTGAAAGGAGATGGTGGGGTGTCCTAACTTTTTTCGTCGAGTATATGTGTGGATGTGGATAACTTCACACCGGTGACTTCTCTGTGAAATAGTCTTGATAGTCCTATACATGTATGAAAGATAATTCAATTTGTTGATTATGATTTGGCAATGATCGTTCCAATCAAGATTCTCGTGCATAGGTATTTTCTATAATTGAATTATCAATTTGAAGTTTGATTTGCGAACAAGTTATGTGTCTGCGATGAAAAACGAATAAGATTCAATTTTTCTGAATAGAAAAATAATGAATCATTTGATCCCCACCAGCTGGATGAAGTTTTCATAACACTTTCACATTCTGATTCAAGAATGTCATCATTTCTTTCTGATATCAATAGAGACTTATCATCTACTTGGATATCGTAGAATGTTTTTTATTAGAATTCGTAATGTTCTACCTTCTTCAAATCTTTTTTTAGGTACGCATCGTTATTTTCTCATATACACTTAGGAAAATCGTACCTATTATGAGGCTGTCCTAAAGACGTAAACGAATATTTTTCTCGATGGCAATATCACTTAGTGGAATTCGAACCGCTCTCGAAACAGTTTGGCACTGCAATTTTCCTCATTCCAAATAAATCATTTTCGGACGCCCAAAAGTTCGTGAACCGCTTCTTTTGTGTAACATTCTTGGCGAGATTTCCATTTTCTCTTACAAAGAAATACTTCTGTAGAACACGTAGTTCATTTTGCGTTCTGTTCGGCTGCACCGAATATGGCTCGAATTATATTTGCGAACAGAACTTGCTAAAAAGAGAATAAAAGGTGCGAATGTGATTGATGACTGCTGCTTTACATTCCGAATCTGAACGGAATGGAAAAGTCCAGGATTTTTTGTTTGCTTGCTTATCAACCCTGCATATATTTAAACGGTATTGTAGTTGATCTCGTGACCTGAATGTTTGAGCTTTTGGGACAATGGCAAGCTGGAAAAAGAAGTGGCGTTATTTTTTTTTTATGTGTCGCACCAATGAGTAGTTAGTTGCATTTGGGATTTTTGAGGCAACAAGTGTCAGTAAAATGAGTCTTAGTTGGAGTTCAATTAATAAAAATTTTAGTGATAATGATACCAGGAAGCAGGGTTGGGCTGATTGAAATCAAGTGATTAAAATCACGATTAAAATCATGATTTAAATCGCTTGATTTTTGAAATTAAAACCATGATTGCAATCAATTTTTGTTTTTTTTATTCAGAACCAAATAATAACATAATATAAAAGTTTTCTCGAAGATCAAAAGGAGTATCTGCTTTTAGCAAAAACAACAAAAAAAGAAGTACATAATTCCAAATTCTTAAACTAAACGTAACACATAAATTTTATTACTGTATATTTTCAGTCTATTCATTCTCGTTATACATTTCAAACAAAAACCTGAATTTTCCTCCTTTTTCTGTGCCTAATCTGTTTCTAATATCCGAGTGTATAACTAGCGAAATGCGTGAAATTGTTGGGTAGCGTCAATTTATAGGTTGAGAAGGAAAACAAGCCTCGACAGGAATATTCTTGCAAAAAGCACAACAAACGCGTCCGTGTTCGTGCCTCACTCGGCACTGTATAGTGAGTGTATAGGACAGAAGGAAAACAAATCGCGACAAGAGTTTTCTTGCAATAATCGCGAAATATGCGTTGTCACAAGTTTTTGAGGCGCAAATTGTATTAAAATTTTTAGACTCATACATTAAAATAATCAACAATAATTTCAAAGAATCAAAATGTTCAAATTTCATATTCAAATTTAAAAAATCAATGATTTTTGATTTTTTTAATAAATATCAGATTTTGACCCACCTTGCCAGGAAGTCAAGAATTTTTTTTATTAGAAAAATGGTAACAAAGAGCATGATAACCACACGACTGTGCTCTGATATACCGGGTGATAACGAACTTCTTGTACACAGCGCCATTCAGGTACTTGTAGGATAAGAATTCAATATTTGGAATGGAATATTGGTTCATTGGGACCGAAATTGAGTATTCGAAAACTTTCTGTTGGGTCGGAATTGATTCCGTGTCGAAAATGTTGAAATCAACTACATATTCACGTGGTTCATACAATAGGATATGTAATTATTATTTCAACAATGCAACAGAAATTGACATTTTTTTTGAAAATGTTGGAGTGAGAGCTTGCTGCTCAAATTTACTATAGCGGCACTAGTTCGTCATCGACGAAACTATTGTCAGAAAACAGGAAAACGAAATTTTCATAGTTGTTGATGAAAATAATCTACTGGAAAAGAAAAATAAAAAATGCATATTCAGCATTTTTTTGAAAGAATTTATGTAACCCTGCATATTTACGTAGACCATACAATAGAATATGTAATTCTCTAGTCAATAATGTAACAAAAATGGTTGTTTTTTCTTGAAACATCGGCCTGCTGCCTGAATTTACTCTATAAGGTAGACACGATTAAATTTCCACAAAATTTTTATTGTCTTCGCGACATGTTTCGGTACACTGTACCTTTATCAAGCGAATGTATTTAAACACTACTCTAGCGTTTCTATGGAGCCATCTAGGGAACTATTGTCAAACAACAAATAAAAAGATGAAATTTTCTTAGTTGTTGACGAAAATTATCTATTGGAACAGATATGTCAAACGTGTAGTATTCAGTATCATTTCAAAAGAAAATATGCATTCTTCAAGTTTGAAATTTGTAACATTCTACTTCCTATCAAGCTTTCCAGAAAAATAGAATAAGTCCTATATGTTACCAAAACTTGTAATTTTGTTATATCGGATATTTGATATTAACTCTATTATGGCCAGTGATTGGTGATTTCTCAAAAGTTCACAGAACTATACGTGAGACTCCTGCCAGCTAGCATTTTGGCTTTGTTTCCAATTATATACGCCATTCTCCAGGAGCAGCATGGCTATTCTGGATTCCGTCAATTATGAAACGTAAAGGAGTCAATCCTCAATACTCCAGGCAAACTTTCGGGAGGTGTAAATAATGTTGTTGGTGCAAATATGCTCTATCAGCTACGCTTCAACAAGAAACAGTGTCTTAAACATTAAATGGGACTTTTCGTTTGGACCGATAAGATGATGAAAAAATGTACCTAGCGACTGTAGAACATAAAAAATACCCTGAATAGTCAAGTTGCAACCTCCTTTTTAAAATATTACAAAAAGGAGAAGCACTGCAGACGGCAGCTCTTCGTCGGAGAACACTATGGGTTCGATTGTAAAAAAATGATGTTAAAAATAATTTGGAAATGGCATGCCAAGGGCGCCACGCAGTTAATAATAATTAAGATTCTGTATTTGACCAACAGCGAACATCAAATAATTTCAAACTAGAATGTTCCCAAAAAGTTACATTGACATTGGCTATATAGAGAGATGGACAGAAATAAAAAACAAACATTGTGCTCTAACATCCTATATTGGTGTTCTTGATGAATAGCGGAATGTTTTCATTCATACATGTATAAATCAGTTACATCTAGGTACACATAACCTCAAGTATAAAATCTCAACAGATTGATAAAAACGAATAATAATTTATGAAATCTAGACGATGTTCTTGATAAAAACGAATAATGATTTATAAAATTTAGATGTTCTTAAGCATATGTGTATATCTAAATCTTACTTACATGTAGACAGTTCTCAGCCTTTCGAAGAAAGTGCTACTTTTAATATGTAAGAATAGTAAGTTGAATAAGTATACACACATACTTAATAGAAGGTAAACTTATCTGTATATAGTCGTAGTTATCTCCTGGAGAAAGTTGAAATGGATGGTGTGATCTTCTTAGAGCACAGCTTTTTTAAACAGCGAGGACATCACAGGAACAGTAGAGAACTGGCACACAGATGTAAGGTGTTTCCATTTGATACGAAGAAGACTGTAATTACTTCTACTATTCAGCACCAAAGATTTGAAGAACCATGAAGAAACACTAAAGATAGGCAAGAAAAAAACCCTAAAATAAAACAACACCATTATACCCTTGGTATAAGAAACACTTTGAATGGTTTAGAGCCATAGGCTGAGCATAGCAGTGTTCATTTATATGCATACCTTCATCAAGGCCGAAACCATCTGTCAGACTACTAACAAGGTGTCTTACAGGACCAAGAAACGTACTCCAGGATCTTTCAGAGAAAGTAATGGGCTTCATATACAAATCCAAATAAATGTGGAGATCCGAGTCGATTAATCAATAACCGCACCACCAGGAAAATGTAGCAACCATAAATCCTTACTCGAACTTGAAGAAAATGAATCTCAATCCATCGACCATATTCTTCTCAAATCCACTAAATCTTTCAGGTGTTTGACCACAGCAATGCATAAGCATGCCGTTCTAACGTATATCGGAGATATTAAATTAGACGCCAGGAACAACAGCAACCATGTGAAAACTCCTTACTCAAAAACATGGGAAGAATTCTTGTCAGAAGACTAACATGAAAGCGACTTCTCCATCGCCATCAGGAAACTCACTGTTTGGTTCCAATTCCGATTAACGTGAATATCCGAGCCGGATAAATACCGATCCACGATTTTAAAAGAAAATTGTAACACTAGTTCATCTCCTTTCGAACGCCACCGGAGCCGGAGAAGTAACAGGAAGTCCTTGAAAAAGACAGATTGTCATTTTCATGGAACATATAAAATGAAGGTTATAGAACACGAGCTCAAACTGACAAGCAGTAACCTCAAAGTTCCCAAATAAATAAACCAGAAAAATACTCAATTAAATTGAGACGTGGGCATTCAAATGCCTGATACCAAGTCGCCCATCCTTGGTATACTTGCAAACATAAAATAACATTCTGCGTAGGAGAATGTGAGGCTTAAAATGCTGCTAGCGAATCACCTCGAATTTGCTGTCTAGGCATATCTTGAATAACATTCTACGTAGGAGAATGTGAGGTTAAAATCCCTAATAGTAAACCACCCCTAGTTTGCTACTTATCTCACACTCTGATTATTGTGGAGTGGACCCAATCCATCGAATCGACAATGCCACCAGAATCCCAGCCAACACACCAAGACATCCATGTGGTGACTATGGTCCCAACTACTTTAAATAGTTTACATTATTGACCACAAGGATATTCGAAGCGAATCAACCGGAACTCCAACAGCAGAACCGAGTCGCCAAAAGGAACCCACCACAACAATCGTCCAGCATCAGGGAGCTGCCGTCCCGCTCTAAAACAAAAATATTACCCAAAACAAAAATACCTAAATAATGTGGTTGGCAACACTTCATAAATGAAGGTATCAGAATAAGTTGTTAAAAGCCAAAAGTGGCCAGCCATGGGACTTTTACCCAACTTCTGGTAAATGCCAAGGTGAGAGAATTCTAAAACCCCTCTCACAGAGCCATAAAACAAAAAGATCCAACAGATCTTGGAGTAAGGTTAGACGCAACCAAAAAGGTGTGTCTACCTACACAAAAATATATTAGAATGGTGGATATTTCAACTGAATCAGCTGATTAACCACAAACTAAAGTGAGCAAAAAAATAAATGCTACAAAGTAGTGACTTATTACTCATATGTTTGGCATATTTGGCATTTTTCCATCGATAGATACCTATAAACGTTGCCTTGGCACTCGACATTACAAAAGTGCTTGATCTCTCAGTTTTGTGCTCTGTTGATGAGTGATCCGGCTGATAGATCTTCATAGAGGGTCTAAGTCTAGCACCTCCATTATTTGAGGGCCGCCACTTTTTCGGTGGATGGTTTTGTAGATGACAAAATGGTTAAGGCTTTCGCGGCCGAGGTTTTGTAGATGACAGCACTTCTCACATCATTTCCTCTACTAGGATCGAAAAATGTGGTTGCAATGACAATATGTAAATATCCAGTATTTGGAGGTCACCTCGATACTTTGTCTTCCGTTTCGTGCCATTTACAGATAATCATAACTATTATAAGGTACAAACCCGTACTGTTCTGGAATACTGTTACTATATTCCACTCAGAAAAAGACAAATCGACGATGATGTTTCGCTCACTCATCCACTTCTCCAAAGCACCCTAGAACAGTCAGCAACATATCTGAGTAATGACCTGACTAAAAATTTCTTTGAATCGCATACCCTGTATATTATCAGGTTTTTGAATCCCCCATGACTGCTGATTTCAGGCATGTGTAACTCATACGTATCAAATTCATACAGGGTGGTGAAAAATATCAAATGCAAATCAATGCAACCATTCCGTAAATCTTTGACTACAGTTGAAAATCATTGGCTTGAAAGTTCAAATTTTCTCATTCTCTGCTTGGAAATATTCAGGGTGATATCGATAATCTCTCAAAAATCTTAGGATTATTTCAGGTGCAATTTTTCCAATTTTATGACATATTCTGACGGGGTCCAGGTAAATTATATATAAAGCAATTGTTTGAAACTCAGTTTTCCGAATTCGATTATTTAATTACCGGTTCTTCGAAAATCAAATCTTCGAAAAGCGATAATCCGAAAATAAATTATCCGAATTTGAAGAAGGTGAAATGGTGTGTAGCAGGCACCTAACGAATAAAAACATCAGTTACCGATCGGTTTTTCGGTACAAAAAAGAAGGCAGAATATGTTCTCCAGACCTGTTTTTGGTAATTTCAATCACCACATGTCAAATCAGTACCTGTGTGTAAAATATAACTAAAATCAGTACTCATTTGATCAGTTTCATCTACATCTATCGATTCACTTCTGGCAATGGACGTTTCGATTTGTTCTTTGTAATTTTCACCACCGTGTATGAGTGATGCATGCCCGAAATAAGCGTTCATAGGGTATTCGATAAATTTTATAATATTATACTGATTATGCCATTTAAAGAAATGCCACTCAGGTATTTAAGCTGAAATGAATCAGTTCAGGTATTTTCCGTGAATTGCTAGGAAATTTTGACATTATAGACAAAAGTTCCCGAGGAAAAGTCAAGATTTCCTTGCTGTAAGGAAATGATAGTTCCTTACAGTTGTTTTGTACTACATAAATGATTGAAAACGGTCTCCGTGGTAACCCAAGTAATTTTATTACGAATCTCAAACCAACTTCATTTGTGAATGATATTATTCGCAATTCTTACAAAATTTATTAATATTTGTCGAATTCTAAACGCTTTCCGGTAAAATACAGCGCGAATCCCACTATACGTAACGTCACCGTCACGTCTCCGCACCGTCACCATCACGGTAAATATTCTTACATTGCAAGCAATAAACATAATCACACTGTCAGTCACGTCCACCTCCCGTCGCCGTCACCTCCGTCGGCGATTGTAGCGAGAGAATATTTGACGTGTCGGTGCTTGTCGTTGGGTCGACTGTACGTGTGTAATACGTTAGTGTGCATTGGCATTGACTGACGTCTCTGTTCACGTCGGATTAATATTTGTTTGAAAATAATATAAACTTTGTGTTTTTCTTTGTTATTCTGCCAATTCTATGCAAGAGAGGGAAGAATTGCTGTTGCGACATTCTGAAATATTTATAAAATTTTAATTCATCATCTCCCAATGCCGAAAATAATGTGTGATATTCGCCCTCGTCCTTGCTTCTCAGAAATATATCATGCACCCATAATTGCCTTTTCTTCTTAACTTCAAACTTTTCTTCTTCCATATCCAGAATAAGCGCAATGTGTCCAAGCTATTCATTTGTAAATTCACCCATGTTCAAATTTTCACTACGTCGTCGCACTCTCTACGGGCAAAAAAACGGACTGCTGCTTGCCGGTTGTCGGCTAGTATGAATCAAGGTGATATTTTCGGTTCGGTGATGGTGCGGAGACGTGACGGTGACTTTACGTATAGTGGGATTCGCGCTTACAGCAGTCTCTACAGTAGTTCATGCATATTCGGTTTTTCCTACTTGGTAAACAGTATACTATTTCTTCTATATCACAAATTGAATTTGAAAATCAACCTGTCCAAGTTTTTTCCTCTCAATTTTGATCTCTCTTTGTTCACGAGGGCTTTGAGCCTTACGGGTTTATCCTTTCACTAAATAGAACAAAGCAATGTTTTGTAGCATCCCTAGAGAGTGCATGTGATTTTTAGAGCTCCACGGCTCACCAAACCATAATATTGATATAATAGCGGCGAGATAAAACCCAATTATTAACGAATTTCCTCCGAATAGAGGAAGATTGAATAAACAAACCGTACAATCGAAAATGTCGTTCCGCATCATCCGGCTTCTCTTTCTCCCCTAGGGTCTTGTGGACAATCTGAAAATATTTATTCGTATGTTTATTTACAATTTCCTCATTTTCCCTTCGAGCAAATATGCCAATTTCCCGCGACGAATGCGGGTTGTTCAAATCCATATTTCACCCCAGAGACTGAAGCAATCTGCGTCAGTGCGGCCTTCCATTTCTTAGCGCCGCCAGGATATTTCTCACAGTCAGTGACGTGGTAGGAGGGGGGGAGGGTTGCAGATATTCTTCTCCGTTTCTCTGGGAATTTGGTATTTCACCTCATAGGAAGTGAACTACAGATGCTGGAAGATTAATGCTGTATTCGTTCGCACTTTGTTATATTAACTCTTGAGTTTCAAATTCCCCTTTGTTTAGTCTTTATATTCATATGGTCGGCAAGTTCTGTGATGTTCATATAGTACGGCGAGAATTATTAGAACAAACAGGAAACTTTTAAAAATTTCCAATCTCCAGGTCCACATCTAAGAAAATTCCTTCTAGTTTTCACATAACACCCTGTTAACCAACAACAGATTAATTGTTATCCATTTACATCCATGTCTCCAAGTACACAACAGAAGGTGAGAAAGTTGTACTGATATGGTGAACTGCGATGAAGTTGTCGAAGATTGAACGAACGTTTATATTCCAGGAAAACAACGGTATATTTAGAATGATGCACCACCAAAGATACAAACTGTCTTTCTTGAATTGAATCCAACAATATCAATGTATGTTTTGGTGCTGAACTCTGCACATGAGTGTTTCTTAGTACGAAGCTAACAAAAGTTTCTAGGCAAGGATTATTATTCTTGAAGCAGAGGAAACGGGGTTAGAGTAATTTTGATCGAAATATATATAGAATATACTAGGAAAAATGTCTACTTCACAACTTTTGAGTGAAGCTATAATGTAGTTTTTCACCCCATCCTAACGAATCAAAACTCTTGCCAATATATTCAGAAAGAGTCTTGCATTGAAAATTACCGTTTTGTTTTTTTTTTCAGGTAAGGAGAAACACGCATGCATCCTGCTCATGATGTCCCCAAGTGAGAAAAGTGACTACTAGTTATTCAAGTAATTTCGCCATTATTTCTATAGGTTCAGGAAGTTTCATGTGTTAGTTGTTTTTTTTTTTATTTTATATTTCTGCTTGTCACTCTGAGGAGAATGTCCTGAAGGCAGAGCAAACTACAAAAAAAAACATCGAGTCATTGGTGCTTATCAAATATTGGATGAGATTGGAATCTTTGGTGCCAAAGTTTTTTTGGGTTACAAGTGTAGAAGGGCAGATTTTTAATCTACCCCGAAAAGTTGCTGCGTTTATTGAAAAACAATTCTTTCTAGATAGAACGTGTCCAATTAGTTAGCAACTTCTCGTATAACTCAAATTTTTCCTATCAAAAAAATATTAAGAAGGAGAAACACGCATGCATCCTGCTCATGATGTCCCCAAGTGAGAAAAGTGACTACTAGTTATTCAAGTAATTTCGCCATTATTTCTATAGGTTCAGGAAGTTTCATGTGTTAGTTGTTTTTTTTTATTTTATATTTCTGCTTGTCACTCTGAGGAGAATGTCCTGAAGGCAGAGCAAACTACAAAAAAAAAACATCGAGTCATTGGTGCTTATCAAATATTGTCCAAACTGAATGATGAGATTGGAATCTTTGGTGCCAAAGTTGATACTCATTGTGGAGTATATATTTTTCTCTCCTGAAAATGCTCACCTTATTAGCGAAACGCGCGTCTGGTTGAATGATCGTGTTGGTCACTATCAATTTTGAAGGTGAGATTCATATGTTACAGGGTGGCACGCAAGTCAAATGTTCATTCGAAAGCTGCCAAGTTAACTTGTGATATATGGTGAAAAAATGTATTGGAAAAAGTATTCTCTTAGAAGCTACTTTATTTAATCATTTTACCAAGTTGTAAATTCTTCTAGTAATCAATTCGGATCAATCGCCAAATGAGAAAAAATTTCGTTGATTGTGAAGGGTTCAAGCTGTCTTCGATTCATCCAATTCGATTTTGCATTTGAGTTACGCAACCAACTTAGACTCAAGCCTCATTCAGGACACTTTCAGGCGTAGCAAAGGATGCTCTCTTAAAACTAGTGTGTCAAGAAAATTGCACTTAGCCACTTATAAGGAATGGAGAAGTTATAGATCCCCAGTCCCTATCACGTATTATTATGTTCTCTCTGACTGATTACCGATTATCCTCGTCAAAGTTTTATCGAGAGTAATCAATCTGCTTCGCTGGTGCGACCATTTGAGAACTCATAGAGTGAGGAGACAAGAATGCAAGAAATATATGCCTCAGAATGTCAAGCTCAATTGGATAGAGGGGTGGACTCATTGTATTTTAGGTCCTAGGCCACCAAAGTTATGTGACAAGAAGAAGGAGACTGATCGAATGGCTTGAGAAAAGAAAGTCAGTGCTCTTGTTGGCCAAGACATGGAATGGCACCAAGGTACGACAAAAAATATATGTAATGGTTGACGATTGACTCTCCAAGACAGTAGAATTGTAACGACCCTGCATGTTCAATAAACGGGTGAACCTGACAGGCCTGATTGAAGATTTATCTCGGTTACGATTCTGTATGCACGAAGCTTAATTTATACAACGGTTTCTCTTCTGAAGCTCTCTAGTTTGTTCATAAAACCAGAATACAAAAAAGCAGAAATGTTTGTGAATGGTGATCTAATAACTTGGCGATGGTCGCAAAACCTAAGCTTGTATTTTTTTGTTCCAACGATGTCGTTTTTTCGGTGCAGTTCACACTGAATAAATTTGGCACGACAATTTTATCAAGGTTATCGTTCGTTCCACTTTCGACAGTTTCATTGAAATTAACCCGAGATAACAGCCTTGAAACTCTTTCAGCATAAGCTTGGAGACCTGCTGAATATTCCCCACACGATGTTCTCTGTACATTAAGTTTATTTTTCGTTGGTATGAATAAAACTAGTGAAATAACATTCAATCACCAGTCATTAAACATAAACATACCAAACCACCGAAATTCCGGTATAAATAGATAACCTGCTTGCTTTTATTCCATCCTCTTGCTGGCAACTGTTTATATTTTATACTAAAATCATTTAACACTGGAAATCTAATTATTCTCGAACAATAACAATGTCTTTTTACCTGTCACAATTCCCCTCCATAATTCAATTCATTCCAGGAAAGTCGATTCTCTTGTTCTTCTATTCGCTGACATAATGTCGTTATACAAATTTTAATGGGACACTATTTTTATTTCCTCTTCGAGATCCGAAAGTAACAGAAAACGGCATTTATTGAGGATTTCGAAACCATGGCAATCCGTCAATTTACAGCAATTCCTGCATCATTATCTTCACGAGTTCTAGAGTCCTTAGAATAAGGATTCGGGAAAGATGAAGGACTTCTGGAAAGACTCACTCTCTTATACGTGTTCGTATATCCAATTTAGTCGAGTATTACTCAATGTGGATTTCCTTTTGTCGGGCTCATCTAGTTTGTAGGATATATTCATTGAATTATACAGAAGTGTCTGAATGAACATTCTTGAACTTTTCTCTTTCAGTTGATGAATTTATGGAAGAAGTTTGTCGGATTTTTGAATGAACCCCAGTTTGGAAAGTCATCGATGATTATCAGAATGGACTTTTTGCAAACTAGCAAAGTATTCGGAATTTTACCATAAGATGTTCGACATTGACTTCTTCAGTATTAACCGGAACTCTCCAATTTCACGCACTGATAACAACTCCTCTATACTAGTCAGAAAAATTTGTTACTCTCCACTCTCGTTTTATTTGTGTATATATTATCATAGTTATAATTGTTATATTTTTCTTCTTTACATATGCAGTAATATAGTTTTATAAAGCATCATTATTTGCTTCCGAAGGTTTAGATGAAAAAAAGCTTCAACTGATACTTTGCTAATTCACCTCTTCTTTTTCACTCCATTTCACAAACTTGTCTCATTGGTGAATAAAGTCGATCATTATTTTTATTCTTATTGTCATATTTGATATATGCCTTCATTCATATCATTCATACACAGATATCGAATAGCATTGTAAATAATCATTAAAATATAACTAAGACGTAAATACACTGTCAATCAATAACTATCAATTTCCAGGATGTCATTGGATACGTCGTATACTTTACCAATAACAGCAGTATTTCTCAGAGCAAATTGTAGGAAACCTACACTTCCATATCGGATGAATATAGACGACCTTGACATTCACTTATCAATTACCTTACGAACACCACCTAGAAATGAATAGAAGAATTATATAATTTGAAATCGAATCAATCAACGGTGAATCAAGTATTTTTTATATTTCCCTCTGCTGAACATTCCTACAAGTGCGCCCAGATGGGAGAGCCTTTGCGGGCAAGGGTCGGCTAATCATTTTGTGTGCCGAAGCGCTCTGGGGCGTCTTACAGATTTTCATAATAGCGCATTTGCTATTTCAACTTTTGGGAAACCGAACAGTTGGTGTATTCAATCCAGATATCCCACCTGCGTGAACTGGGTGAACAGATGACGGAAAATATAAACATCTCCCAACACAGAAATAATAAATCATTGATGAGTTTTGCCTAATCGAGTTCAAGTTGGAGACTCCCAACATTATTTGAAATAAAATCTGTGAATAATTAGAACATCGATCATATTTTTAAGAACATTTTCTGATTGCTTCATGCCCTAAACGATATAAAATATGGGAACATTTTGATATTGATACACAGTTTTGTGGATTGGGAAGTAAACAAAATAAATTTGGGTGAGTGAAACTTCAATATAGCCAGATTTTTATGTTCTATATGTTCGATTCAAGTCAAGTAAAGATGATGTACAAATTGAGTAAGAAAACGAAGATTTTTATGTGATTTAAAGCCTTATGAACCAAATATGCAGTTGGTATGGATGTATTAATTGACTGTATTTCGTTTATTACTTATCTTGTCACTGTTTCTACAGAATTTGTTTTTTTATTTATAATGAAATAGTGTCTCCTAATACAAAATAAGTTATAAACAATTACCTCGAACTGTTCGAACATTACGTTGACAATTTTGATGAAAACTTGAACCGGAAATCGGGAAAGACAAATGTGTGTTCGAGCGATTTTATTGAAGTGAATGATCGGAATGTTCCAACAGCCCTAAGAGATTGGTAGACTACTTCTCCCGATCCTGATGTTCTATTACCGAATTCTAGAAACTAGGAAATGAACTTTGATATCTCCAATAAACTCCACAGCAATCGTAGTAAATTTTCAGATAGAAGCCTCTTTCCCGAGGGCCGTTTCCGGAAGACAATTTCATAAACAGAAATGGCTCTATTGTTTCACGAGATCGTCGCCAAGATAGCTGAGCGAAATTTAATTAAAGCCAGATATAGATTCACTGTTACGTGTATATTGAGCAGAAGTTGGGCAATACGTGGAGTGAGTTGGGTGGTGAAATACACGTTCTCGTCGGTTGCTGTATCGGCTTTACTTTGTTGTTTACTTGGTCGATCTATTCGTCAGCACTGAGAATGATTCCGCTGAATATTTCTAGCTTTTTTCACATAAATCGATTAAGACTTCACCCATAAAACTCTTTTGTATCTGCTGATATCGTTGTGTAATTTTTGTGGTTCATATGGAATAACGATTGGGATTGTCTAAAAAAAAAGTTCTTCTAGCGTACGGAAAAGTCCACTTCTCCGCACCCATTTTAATGTTGAAAGAGTTTTTTCCTACGAACACATAGGAAAGTAATACATATCGCACTCTCTACTCCCATGGAAAGTGACCTTTATTCTCACTCGTGCGAAAAGTTACTTTCAGCACTAGTGCGGATCTTTCTGAATAACAAAACGAGCCTTACGGTCCCAAGGAATAAATGAATTATGTCATAAACAAGAACTCTCTCTCAAACAACTGTTAATAAGTGGTTGATTGAAAAAGAAGAGAAACTAAATTGATGTCCATGGGCTCCTAGTAGCAATATCTCTTTTTTTCACATTATGAAATGCTGAATCCAAAAATATATAGATATAATGGTTTCTTCATTCGAAAGTTGAAATTGGAATAATTTCACTTAATATTGAAGGAGTTACAAAAGTAAACTTCGAACAGTATAATTCCAATTGCAAGACCAAATCATCCACCAAAACTTCTCATTGATTCCAGGAAAACCAAAAAAAAATAAATAAAAGAGCGAGTCTGAATCTGTTCACACCCAGTATATGCAAATGGAGGGGATCTTGAAATGAGAGCAGCTTTTAATAGAATTTTGTGATAACAATATGAAAAGTTTCAATGCTACGCTTGAATACCAGCTTGATTTCACCTGCGTAGTAGATTGGAGTACTAGCACCTGTCAGACAACAACTACTCCCCTGACAGATACCCGCGAAGTGCATTAATTCATATCCAACGGGCGCTAGTGCAGGATGCTTCACAGAAGAATTTCTGCATATTTTCTAACCTGATTTTGAATTGTTGGGAAAAGTACACTTCTGGCTTATCGACTCATCATCAGGGCAAGGTAAATCCCAACTAACAAGATCTAGGCCAGACTATGGAACAAATATTGGGAGTCTACTTTAACATGAAAAGTGTTGTCTCCTTTTTAACAGATATTAATATCATCAGTGAAATCTAGAAAATAATGTTGAAATATACATTTATCTACAACTGTTAAGTGATGATTATGATTTGACACTTTTTTGAACGTCATAGTGACGTTCATCACCGCACTAGTGCTTTTTTAATCTATTACAGCACTAGTGCGGTAATGAGATAGGAAATAAATTTCAACCAAAATGAATCGTTTATTGAATGAATACAAAGAAAATCCAAATAGGAAACGATAAGAATTCAACAAAACGTTATTTTTCCCTCAAGAATTACATTTTCAATATCGGATGGTAGATCATCTTCACTTGAAGACATTTTCACTCAAGAAACTTAATAATGGTTCTGGATATCGATCTGACAATTTAGTTTGACATCAATAAAGGGCTTTGTTTATACCTACCGTTGCTACGGTTACAAAAATGATCACAGACAACTTGCATGTGTTTTCAATTATCAGAAAACTGTCATGAGTAGGTACGTCGAAGTGGGATATCAATGAGGTACATTTGAAGATAGTTATGAAAACGTTAACAGTTGTAGATAGGCTTTGGTACGCAACACGTGGGATACTACTTTATTAACGCAGTCATGTGATTACACGCATTGCAGTTCTCACATGCTTGAGTTAATATTGTCTATATCCCACTTGTCACGTAAATAACTAGTATATTACCGAATTAGACAAGCATACTGTTACGTTGGTAATAACCCAAGTGGTTGGTGCATTTATCATCTACGAGGAAATCAAAAATAACATATTTATCATATCTGAGTAATTTGATGTGCTCTTTCCATATGTTTCCAATTTTCCACCTCGAGATTTTGTCAAGAAATATGTACAGGCGAATATCTCCAAACTATTTCTACTATGAGGGATACTGGAGAGGATCATACCCCTACTGGTCGCCACGTATTTTGGTATAACATCTCTTAGATTTAAAGCTCGACACTAATCCAGTAATGCAGGTGAAAATCAAGTATATTATTATAACATTCTGTCCCAGCTGAGGAATGAAGTATTGCGGAAAAATATTCACTTATGAGAATTTGGAGGTTTTCAGGCATACTGAATCTGAATATACAAGCAATTTTTGATAAGATTGACAACTAATTGATATCGAAAGTCTTGAGCATTTTCATACTGAAATAACGCGAAATTCGACCACTTTGAGGCTTGAGAGCCAACATTGACTGCCTATTATACACAAAATTAGCTGTTAGATGGAAAAATAAGTAAAAACTCAATACTGAACAGTTCATGCTAGATTAATCAAAAAACAACATTGTAAGTTTATTCTTTAAATATCCAGTTCTAGGATGAAACTTGTCACCTGATTGAGTGAAGGTATTTCTCAGAAAATTTCACACTAACAGTTTCTGAACAACGAAATGCATATTTTTATTTTCTCGCGTTACCATGGCAACTCATCTGTTTTTCGGATTTTTTTTTCCCGTAGGGGTAATCCACAGCGAATGATAGTGGAAATTTTTCGACGTGAATAGATGGTAATATTTCATTTGGCATAACACGTCACTTACCCACTTTGAGCAGAACTAAGCAAAATATAACGTTCAAATTCTGCACAAGAGCAATTTAGCAGACTGGTGGAAATGCAATATTGAGCCACATCTGTATTAATGAGCCACTAGACACTTCATTATCATCATTTTCATGTATGTATTATTTGTTGCTCCGAATACGGATCTAGTGGGCGTTGATATATTCCCGTGGTACTTATTTTACTCAATGTTTAAGGATAACTTGTTATTTTTCGAGTCAGGTGAACCTCAAATAAATGGAAATTTGGTGTTATATTTATTGTAGGTGGAATCGAGATTACTGCTATAATTATATTGAATCTGAAATTTTTTTACCGAATATGTTCACTTGAATTATCCTTGGAAATTTTTTTTTGTTCACGAATATTTCGAAAATTATCCCCTGCCTTCGCCTTGGGTGAGAATAATCGTGATCTCGAAAAAGTTTCTGAAGAAATTCCTGAAAAAATTCAAGCACTAGTGATATTACAAGTGAAAATTTCTTGTTATACTCTATCTCTAGCAACTGCATCAAATACTTTATCATTTGCCTGTTACTTATCAACACCTACATCATCTCTGGTCCAACTAGAAAAATAAAAGAAAGTTCATGATTTTTGTCATTTTACCTAACGAAAATAGTTTCATTGTTGATTGTTATAGTATAGTATATACAGTTCAGATTTATTAAATATTGAATATAATGGAATATGAAGATATAGAGTTTGAAAATACACCTCCAGAAATTGTTCAGAAAGCAATAGATGTTTGCAATACTTTGCTACCAAGCACATCAAGAGAAAAATATGAAATCGTTTACAAAAACTTTATGGACTGGAAAATTAAAGCCGAGGTGAATACTTGTTACGAAAATACCTTGTCAGTTTATTTTGAAGAGTTGTTAAGATTGAAATCATCAACATTATCGTCTCAGTACTCGATGTTGAGGAGTACCTTAATTATTAAAAAATGTGTTGATATATCGAAATACGTAAAACTACGTTCATTTTTGAAACGCAAATCTGAGAAATATGCTCCAAAACAGTCAAGAACTTCTTCTTCTTATCTTCTGCAGAAATTCAACAATTTTTGAAAGATGCACCTTATGAAAAGTATTTGCTGATAAAGGTATGAATTGAAAATTTTTAAATTGTTATCAAAAAATGAATGTTTAGTTTTGATTTCAGGCTGCTGTAGCTATTGGCCTTGTGATGAATTTCGAATATTAAAAATTGATGATATGGTCGATCTTAATTCGGCTCTTTTAATAAAATTACAACAAACTTCTGTGCTCGGGAGACATATGACGTTTTTCTCACTTGTTGTACACTCCTACGATTTTTTCATGGTCAGTGGCAAATCATGAATCTTTTTGCAGATTCTCTCTGGGTTGAGTGGTAAGTGTATGAGTTCGAGTTTTTTTCTGAAACAAATTTCGATTGATGTTCTTAGCCCCTTTTTCACTTTCCTAAACCTTCGATATTACTCGAATACCAAATTCCAACGAATCATATGAATCCATCCGAGTTCTGTTGAAGTTCTCTCAAATGATACCTTCCCGTCTCATATTCCGTATTCGTCGACTCCGAATTAACACCGTTCCCGGAAAAATTCATAATTTTTTCGGTTCCGTGGACCGGGACTCGCGCCAAAAGAAAACAAACAAAAACGACGCGGGAAAAGCAGGCGTGTTTTTCTTTTGAGGCAAGGCCGCGTTATTTCCTTCGCCTCTGTGCAAATAGTCGCTTTGCCTACGGCGTAATTAGGATATGTTTGTTCTCGTTTCGGGTACAGTCGTCGCGAAAAATGGTGACCTCCTGCGGGATTCTTCCGTTTGCGTTTCAGAAGGTGGAATTCGAGGACACAGCTTCAGCGACTCCAGTAAAGGTAGAAACAGGATAGAATATATATATATATATATATATTTACAGGCTGGAATACCTTTTTATGGTCAGATGGCGGGGCCACAGCTTGTAAGTCCAAAGGCGGGTCTACTTTTCAATTGACAAGTTTTTCACTATAGTCAGTTCACGTTGAAGATAGGGTGCGCGTAAACAATGCTTTTAGCGTGATCAGCACGTGGACAGTTAGTCCTCGCGTTTCGATTGGCTGGTTGTGACTAGGGAATGTAATCCCGGACCGGGATCAGTGAATCAGGATTTCGGGATCAAAATTTTTCAATCCCGGGATCCCGAGATTGATCCCGGAATCCATTTTTCACTAAAAAACTTTCAAAACTCCCAATAAAAAATTTGGTTTTAATCAAAACATGAATAAAATTGAAAAGCAATTCATATGTTATGAAGTCATTGCGAATTGATAATATATAGATTTAAAAAAATATATCTTGGTTGACGTATGCGACTACGCACTAGATAATAACTTACAGCCTGTTTCGACGATGCAATTTGTCGCTGCATATTCTTGCGGCATCTTGTCGCTGCGAGAAATGTCATTATCGGTCAGTTTGTATTGCCAATATTAAGTGTCAAAAAATAATTGAATGATTCAAAATTACCACTCTTCACAATAGTGCTACCATATATTATATCTGTAGTTTGCGGCAACAAATTCACTAAGTCGCTGCAACTTTCCGCATCAATGGAGATTCATGCAACTCGAAAAACTTGCAAGAATACATGCAATTTTCTGGAGTAGCAGCGACAAATTGCATCGTTGAAACAGGGTATAAACTGTTTCATCTTCTGACGGACATACCTATGATCTGTTCTCCGTTGCTGGGAGAGTTTAGTTTGTGGGCGGAGCTGAACGCAGTGTTGCCGATTATAACTTTATGTTGTCAAATCTCATTTATATTCTCATAGGAATATTTCTTGGAGAGAAAATATACTTATTTCGGATCCCGAAAATCCCGGGATTAACGTTTCACAATCCCGGGCGATTTTTTCTTCCGGGATCCCGAGATCCCGTAACCCGGGATTACATTCCCTAGGCTGTGATATCGAAGAACGCGCAGAGTTGTATTGGGCTGTCACAGACTAGTGCTGAATAGTATTAATACTTTAGTCAATAATAGTCCTCCAAAAAGAAGAAAGATAAGGCATTCGTTTAGTATCTACAATCTAGAAGAAAATGATCTCAACGTATACAAATATGAATTGCATGAAAATCCCGAATGTTCGGGTGATCATATTCTTACGAAATTACCCATTCACACAGGCATATGCAAAGCCAGTGCATATTATTTGTATTGTTCATGACTTTCTCCAATCCAAAAAAGCAGAGAAATCGATCTAAAATTATAGATATTATAGATGAATTCAATGAAAACCCCAAATGCCTCTTTTCATTAGTTCCGAGTCCTGCCCTGATCTACTCGACACATTACGTGTAATTGTTTACGAGCACTCTATCTTCGACGTGGATGCACATTAACTCCTAGGATTTTTTGTAAATATTGTGCATAGTTTGCTCCTGAAACATATTTTCGATTTCAGGGCAAGCGATTAGGTTCCACTCTAAAATTATTCATAGCGAGTACAAATTGTCGAATTTATTTCTATTTCTCTCAGTTATTATTACCTGTTCATCATGCTGTTTATTTGCGAAATATGTGCACGAAGTTTTCTGACTTGTCGCGTTGGGTTCATTTTGTATATTACCGCATCGCCTTCGGTATAATATTAGAACAGCAAATACTTCACGTTCAATACTGATACATAGTGATTCAATTAACAGAAAACACAAAGAATTGCATTCACAGAATTCCTTGTTCATGCGGTCAAAAATATATTGGTGAAACATAAAGATCTCTGGAAGTGCGAAAGAGTGAACACAATGTGTACATCAAGAACAGATAGATTAGTGGTTCTATATCATCAGAACACATTCTCGCTGCCGATGGAGATCACACAGCAGAAGGAATGACACTTTAAAGATAGGAAGAATGGCAGAAAACGAAAGTTGAGGGGATCTGCCTCTATCATGCTGTCTAGAGATAGATGCACCTCAGCGAAATCATTTGATATGAATCGCACCTGTATATCACACTTGAATGACAAAATGTTATGGCAAACCTCAGATCTTTGACAGATTTTCGCAAACGAACATATGAAAGAGAAGCATTCGTGAATAAGGTTTGTTTTTTCTGATTGTGGAAGGTTATCAACTTGAAAAAATGGTGAGAAAAAACTAATCCCCCTCAAAATAATGACTTTCACACATTGGTGTGTGCTAAATAAAGCGTAGGTCTCACACTGTTATTGAGATCTCAAGATAAGCGATACAAACTCTGGTGAAAAGTTTCAAACAATATCAAAGTGGCGCTTATTACTTGAAATCTTGGTCAGCATGGCGCTGCTATATTATTTCGGAATTCTTGAATATGATTAAAATTATTACTAATGTTTATCAAGCATAATTTATGGTAAACGTCCACATAATAGTATATTATGCAACGATCGTGTAATGATGGTTATTAATACATGAGCATAAACCGGGATACGAAACGAGCCGAAGGTGAGTTTCGTATGGTTTATGCGAGTGTATTAATAACCATTACATGAGAGTTGCATACGCTATTTTATCTACACCCAATGAATAATGAAGAACTAAAAATATAATATTATTGGGTATTTATATTGAACACAATAATACTAGGTAATCAATCGTATTTCTTTGGAAAATTCTACAAAATTATAATTAATGGTATAACCACGGAAAATACAACAATGAGAACCGAAAAAAAAAATCTCTGCCGAGGTCAGGATTTGAACCCGGACGTTTCTGACCACTGCCCTCGCCATTGACCACTCGACCATGATAGCTCATTCGATTTGGTCGAAAATAAAAACATATGTGTTGCATATGTCAAATGAAAAATATAATCCTTTCGATTGTATTTTTTTCTTGTCTAAGACATCTGTGGAGGAGTCGCTGGTAATTCTTCTATATCACTGCTAAAAGAAATTTTCATTCGATTATCGAAAATTGACTATATTCTTCAAAAATCTGTATCGGTATGGATTTCATTATAAAAAGGGTTGTGGGCATATAAGTGTATTATTGGAGTACGGGTGTAGATAAAATGTGTAAAAACACTGAAAACTGTAATGGTCGCTCACAAAATTTTAGGATTTTCAAGCAACGTGCAAGTCCTAACCTTTAATGTCAGTAGTTGTGGAAGTTGTGATTATTAGTTTGGATGCGGCTCTGCGATCTCAATTTGTAACCCCAATAATAGGAATGGAATACCCGAAATACCTCTGCCTGTATCCCAACTCCACATACATTCCATTAACCATGAACATCACCTTAAATGCATTCAAAGGGTAGCGATGTTTAAAAAAAAACAAAATTATTCTCTCAGAGATGAGAAAATCAGAAGGTTTCCCTCAAGAATCAGTTGGGTCCACTCAACTCAGATTGAATTAAAACTCAATTTTTTTTAAGGTCAGATACATTTTTTCAAGGAAAATCAATTTTATCTAGCGAACCAACGTACATTGTAATTTTGTATTTTCCAATATGTGAATGGAATTAGTTAGTTCGAATATAATAAATTCAGTTCTGATGTATTTCATTTCCTTAACAAACATATAAAACATATTGTATAATCCATCCGCATTCACCGCACCATGTTCCCATTATTTATTTCTTTCATAATGGCAATTCTTTTCGAGAATTGTCCCATTTGCCGCCAGGACACGTTTCGGCAGTCTATCAAGAATTTCCCCCTGTACACAAATACTTATTGGCTCTCACCCCCACAGGCACAATCCGACAGCCGGCCCGGAGAGATTGATAGAGATAGAACGAAGACATTACCTTTCCCACCAGGGGGACCCAGCTCACACAATGGCACCGCTAGGAGTTTTCCGTAATCGATCCGGTTGCCGTGATCTTACTATTGTTTTATTTGAATGGGCTCTCTTTTGTTCTACTCGGAGCTCAGAGAGTAGATCTTGTTGAAGTTCTCCTGTTTATTTCGGTTCGTTTCGATTTCGTAATTAGATATTCATGTCGTCATATATGCTTTCATCTGAAGAATATGTGAATGCGACCAATGGTTTCCTGTTTAATTGTTCTTGATGAAAGCTGTGAAAGCCATATTGACTGGCTTCGTTCTAGAGAAAGGGTACATCATACAGTTACATAAAAAATGCTACGACGCGTCTTTTACTATTACTTTTTTGGGTTCATCAAAAAGTTGTACAGTTTCCATTATCCCACAATTCCATTGTCTTCGGAAAACACTGAAGGAATCCTAACCTCATAGCATTTTAATGCCCTGTGTCTCTTGATATCATTCTTAGCGGTATGGATGTATTTCATTTTGCCCGGGTCACTTGCTTTATTTTTGCCATATTCTACTTGCACATATATATCTTCTATTAGGTTATAATGAGCCTTATATTCATATAACACTTGAGAATATTTCTCTCTCCCTTTGGTACATATTCTGCATCTTCGGCGTTTCGACTTTTCCCGTATAAGGGAAACATTCGGTTCAGATAACAGATAGAAAAGTGGAAGGCTACACTGATTTTACAGAGTTTTACAGCGATTGTTTGCACCAGACCTGTTTAATAGATTGAACTGATGAAAACTTAAAACTGGATTAGCTCACTTTCCAGCTACTATATTGTTCCTGTGTTCGAATTCGGCGTTTTCTGTCTTTTACGATTTTTCTGGAAATAATCTCAACATATATCCCTCCCGAGATCCCTCCTATACCAATCTCAATCGACCAAAATGCATGCATTTCCATAATTTCAAATATTCTGCTTTTGAGCAAACGCTTTCGTATAAAATGATTTAAGATAAAATCCTCCAATCTGCGGTCTCAGGCTTTCATCTTAAATTTTTTATATATTCATCTCTCAAGCAAATTTTCGACAATCATGGATGTGCACACTATTTAACCGTTAAACATAGTATACTCGGTACATAACCTAACCTAACCTCCCATTGAATACCGTTGTTTCAGATAGATCAGCGTTTTTCGTTTTCTGTGTTCATGACCGTCATACCTTGTGGTTTACTACAGTCCTATAATGATTATGATCTAAATAATCTCTCATGGAAAAACCATGTGAAATCGATGCTAAAAGTGCTTCCCAGAAATTTGGATTTCTATTTCGTGCGAAGAAATGCTTCACTTCTCGTCAGCTTCTAATGATCTACAGGGCTCAGATACGACCTGTCATGGAATACAGTTCTCATGTGTGGAGTTCGGCACCAAAACATTCATTGATGCTTCTCGATTCTATTCAGAGAAAGGCAATTCGTCTTGTTGGTGATTCTTCGCTCACAGACTCGCTCACTTCATGGGAACATCGTAGAGGTCGGAGACTTGTCTCTTCTATAGATACTTTCACGGTCGATGCTCTCCCGAATTGTTATCAATCTTTCCCCCCTTGGCAATATCTACACGGATGACTCGACGAGTACAGAATTCCCACCCATTTGTTGTGAATTTGGAAACCTGTCGAACCTCTCTTGCTCGGGGATCTTTTTTCAATAGAACAGCTGAGCTTTGGAACTCCTTGCCAAAAGAGGTTTTTCCTGAGGCTTACAAACTTCAAAAATTCAAAGTGAATGTTAATTCGTATCTCCTGCCCCTTGATTCACGCGGTGTTCTTCGAACATTACAGGGCTTTCCTTTGGTGTGAATCTGTATTAAAAAAACAATGTATTTCCGGGGTGATTGATTGCTAGACTCTGAACGATTTTTTATTGCCACTGAATATTCCGTGTTGAACTATCTTTTCTACCAGGAGAATCCAGTTCATAATGATAAAATAGCTTCGCTACGATTTTTTTGAAATCGATCTGGTCGCCGAGATCTTACATTATTGTTTTATTTGAATGGGCTCTGTCCTGTTTCCGCGGAGCTTGAACAGCGGGAAATCGTTTGAAATCCATGTGCTTCAAGAATCCTGAGGCATTAATGTCTTAATGTCATGGCTGCTTGCTGAATGATTCAGCGGTGCAATAGACGTCGTTGAAGTTCTCCTCTTTCCCTCGGTTCGGTTTGATTTTGTAATTAGATATTCATTCATTCACGTTGGCATTTCTCTGAAGGTGATTTGCATCGCTAGAGACGGTTTTCTGCCTAATTGTCCTTGATGAAAGCTACGTTGGAAATATTCACTGATTTCATTGAGGAGAAAGGTTGCGCTTCGTGATTTATGCGGTTGCATTCAAAAACTCTTTTCAAATGAATGGTACAGTTCTCATTTCCACACATGATCAAACGATTCTCATAACCCTTACATATTTTTCGATCAATGGTACAGCATCCTTTACTGCCTTTCTCTCCAGTAGTATGTTTCATGCCACCAATTTCAGCAGTGTAGTTTTCTGTATTCTGAAAAATCGCCCAACATGGGACTGAGATCATGTAATATTCTTTTCTACAAACGTAAGTAAAAGTATAATTTTTGACGCATGCTGTCAGTGTCTAAAATGCCATTTTATGACACTGGTGTTAAAAGTAAATCATTTTCAGCACTAGTGCTAAAAGTGATTTATTTGTGGAGAAAATATAAAAACATAATTCAAAATGAAGTGTTTATTTAATTAAACGTACAATTAGTGAAACTACAATTGTGATAAAAAACTCCATGGCCAGTCTCATTGGTAGATGTAACAGAATTTATTTTGGTGAAGCTTGTACCAGGGCAGAGAACAATGTTTCATCCGGGGCTTCTGCGAGAAATTCATCGATTTGTTCCATTGTCAATGCTTTTGACTTTTTCGGTCGATATCCTTCACCCTTTCGCTTCAAAAAAGCCACAAGCTTGTAATATCTGCTTATGTCATGATTATTTATGTTCATCATCGACTTCAACGTAGAATAATTCGACCAAAGCGTTGACGATTTTCATATTTTGGACTTTTTTTCAAAGAATGCAAGAAGCACTTTTTCACTGTCTTCCTTGCCACAGACATTTTTCTGATCACACCATTTCAAGAAACGATCGTTTGAAAACTCGTAATGTCGCTTTGACTTACCAGGCAATAATTCAAAATGAATAGATTAGATGAAATTGGATTCAAAACTGATAATCTCGAGGCTATTATTTTATCAATTAATTGATGTAAAATAGGTATGCGTTGATTTGGACTTCTAATGGTGTTTGTAAAAAAAATAGTGTATGATATACCTGCTAGAAGTGATTTTATTTTGTTTGAAGGAATGGAACACTCCGCCTTCGGCGTTGGGTCCCAAACTTCCCTTCTCACAAAATAGAATATCACTTTTAGCGCTTATACATAGATAACTATTTAGTAGACGACCAAATCTATAAAAACTGTTCTCTTGTTTTAAAAAGCAGTGAAATACTTTTCCTCAACCTCTGGCCCTATAATTTGAATGAATAATCGGACTGTATGTGTCTATTGTCTAAAACACATTTTGATTCATTTATTCATTATGTATTTATTTGTTGTCTGAAATTGTGTTGAATATATTTTAACTTGCATCAATACTGTCTATGACACATATTCTATTGTTTGTAACTGACGTGTCCTCAAACCTCGATGGATGCGATGAAAGGGTCTCCTCGGTTAAGATAGTCGAAATGCCCTTAATCACGAAATTTCGATTTGACACTCGAATGATGTTACCCAGGTCTGAAAAACATTCACCATATTTTTTTTCCTCCTCCCCCTATCTTCCCCCCTCTGAGGGTGAAAAAATGGCATTTTTCATGTTTTATTTTTTTTCTCTCACTCCAGGACTCGAAAAATATTGAAAAAATTCAAGTATATAAAAGACAGTCTGTTCTTCGAAATAAAATTTTTTGGGCCCCCGGGCCCCCCATGGAGGCCTTCAAAAAAAATTTTAAAATTTTAAATTGGAAAAAAATGGCAGAAAACCCAGGTGTCCCGGGTGATATTATTTCATCATTTCAATGGGGCTGATATGTACTATAACAACTAGTATCGTTCATTTCGTTATCAGTGGTGGCACTTGAGAAAAAGGCATTTTTTGTAAATTTTTTATGAAAAATTGGCTGTAACTTTTTTGTCATTAATTTTATCGAAAAATTTCAAGTGACAAGAAATATTTAAAATGCAATTTTATATAGGGTACACTCGAATTCACTTAATCTGAAATGTTGAGCTATTATACAAGTTGAAAGATTTTCACTTGGAGATTTTTCACATTAAATATAGCCAATAACTGTTTTTTATCAATTTTCACAGAAATCTGATACAAACACACGAAAGCGTACCTTTTTTTCGCCCCCCTTGTGAGAATGAAAATTTTTTATTTTTTACGATTTAAACTTTTTGCTTCAAAAAAATAATATCAATGGAAAATAGTATGATCTCCAAAATAAAATTTTCGGGCTATCTGGACCACTAATCAATTCACTTATTCTAAAATGTTGAGCTATTATACAAGTTGAAAGATTTTCACTCAGAGATTTTTCACATTAAATATAGCCTATAACTGTTCTTTATCAAATTTCACAGATACCCAATACACACACACACGAAAGCGTACCGCGTGTTTGTTACTTTTTCTTTTCTTTTTCTCCCCCCGCTTTTCCCTTCTGAGAGTTAAAATTTAGTATTTTTTACGTTTTTTCATTTCACACACACATTCGACATAGTCGGTGGGTGAACGAATTGTTCAAGAGATGATTTCTTTTATTATTTTTCTCATGATCTATAATATTGAAAAAAATAATATGTATGGAAAATAGTATGGTGTTCATTATGAAATTCTCAGGACCCTCCGGGCCACCCATTGAGGCATTTGAAAAAAATTATTGAATTTTCATTCGAGAAAAATGGCATGGAATGTCCCGGGCGATATTCATCCCAACATTTCGATTGAATTTGAGTGTACCCTATGTAAAATTGCATTTTAAACATGTTTTGTCCCTTCAAATTTCTCAATAAAATTAATGACAAAAAAGTTACAGCCAATTTTTCATAAAAAATTCACAAAAAATGCCTTTTTCACAAGTGCCAACACTGATAATGAAATGAACGATACTAGTTGTTATAGTACATATCAGCCCCATTGAAATGATGAAATAATATCACCCGGGACACCTGGGTTTTCTGCCATTTTTTTCCAATTTAAAATTTTAATTTTTTTTTTGAAGGCCTTCATGGGGGGCCCGGGGGCCCAAAAAAATTTATTTCGAAGAACAGACTGTCTTTCATTTACTTGTATTTTTTCAATATTCTTCGAGTCCTGGAGTGAGAGAAAAAAAATAAAACATGAAAAATGCCATTTTTTCACCCTCAGAGGGGGGAAGATAGGGGGAGGAGAAAAAAAAAATATGGTGAATGTTTTTCAGACCTGGGTAACATCATTCGAGGGTCAAATCGAAATTTCGTGATTAAGGGCATTTCGACCATCTTAACCGAGGAGACCCTTTGATATGAATTGAGTATTGCTTGTCTTTCGTGATCCAAAGACTCGTATTCGAATAGCTCGTTGTGAGAAGTCTAAATCCTTCTGTATTTTGTATACTCAGGTCGGAAATACTTTGGTGCTGATGCTTATCCATCAAGCCCATAACCTTTCTTTTTTCCCTTTACCCCTGAGTGTTTCATTTTCTCTTGTTTCTTGATTCTAGAACTTAGCAATACAAAAGCGATTCTCTGCACAGAATATTATTGGAACAGTCTTTGAAATGTTACTAATCAGCCTCATATTTTCTTGGCGTCGTCAGTGTTTGTTGAGGAAATTGATTTATTTCGTATTTTCTTTCTAATAGTTCTCCAGTTTATTTATAGCTATTCTATTCGGAATACTCTGTATAATCGATCAAATTTTCGATAGTCATAGAAAAATGACGTTTTTGGCATCACTTAGGGCTCGTCTAGAACAAAATCGAAGCTCTGGAACTGTTCGCGAACTGTTTGAGAGCTGCACGCGAGCTACGCGTCGACACCAAAAACTGAACAGGGATCGCGAACGGTTCTTCAAATTTAAAGCGTGCTGTTCCTCGAGGTTTGCCATTCGAGCGAACTTTGTGAAGTTAGCATACTTCTCTGGAACTATTCGAGAATAGTTCGTGAGCTCGCTCTAGACCCTGCATTATGTGATTTTATTGAAGCAACTATGAGAACTAGTACAGGTAATAGGGAGCCAGCTACTCGTGTCCATAATGCATAATTAGGCAGGAGTTATTTTATTTAATAGATAGTTGCAGTCTGACCTACTCAACCTAAAAACACAAAATACAGAAATGGCGAACGGAAGTGCCGCCATTTTGTGAAAAACCGTTTGGGCCTGTATCTCCGTAACCGTGCACTTTAGGCCCACAATTATGAGAACCTTTTTTATAGATAATTGAATTTCCTATCTTTTTTATTCAGAGAATTTTTCCGTACCACTTACCGTTCACGACTTATATTATTCCTACTTTTTGTTTATTCACTCTTTTACCGATATCTCTGTAAACAATAAATTGTTTATAATAAAACTTTCGAATCGATCAATTGTCTACAACTTTTATTTGGAACTTTTTTCTCTAAAGTTAATATTTTTGAAGTTGCAACGCGTTAATTTCAACCGTCTTGTATCTGGGAGATCAACTAGAGTGCATTTAATGCAAATGCAGAACTGGCTGTGGCAGAGCCTGTGGGTGCCGAAAAGCAGATTGGACTGTACGGTAATCTGTGAGAACTGCACAGAGGAAACGTGCACTAATCAGCTGAAAGTAATCGTCAACAACACAGAATTGTGCGACAACGATGAAGATATTGGTGATGATTCTAACGACAAATTAATAGAGGCGTTACAATCTTTATATGCCACTGACGAAGATAACGAAGAGGAAGAGGAGAATGTAACCAACATCGAAAATTCACCACCCTCGAAACGCCAACGAGTCAGAGAAGCATATCTGCCTATCAAGCGGAAGGCCGGGGTTCGAATCCTCGCCGGGCCACCGTGCTGGGTAATCGCACGTTAAAAGGTAAGCCCTCGTTGATCCATTGCTCGCACAAGTTTCGACTTCTGAGGGTTGACGTTCACAATTTTAGAACATATGAACAATTTTAGAACATATGATTCATTTTGGTGTACATTTGTAAAAATAAATTTCACATATATTCTTCAATGAATATTCCATTTTTTTCATTTGCGTGTTTAATTATGGCAGTAGTTTTTAAATTAATTATAGTAATATTTAATTGTATAAAAAAAAATACAAAGAAAAAATTTTAATGGGTATTCGCTATTTCTTGCAGGTAAGAACTTGAATTATTAATTATGTATTAAATCAAAAAAATTGTAAAATTCATATTTTTTTTTATTATGTATGAGATTCGCTACATCATTACGCTATGCATACTTCGTTCTTAATAACCGCGTACTCGGTAGTACAACATTGAACGCGTTGTAACTTCAAAAATATCACATTAAGAGAAAAAAGTTTTGAATAAAAGTTGTAGCAAATTGATCAATTGGTAAAAAAGTGAAGAAACAAAAAGTAATAATAATATAAGTCGTGAACGGTAAGTGCTACAAAAAAAAATATTGAATAAAAAATATAGGAAATTCAATTATCTATAAAAAAGGTCCTGATAGTTGTGGGCCTAAAGTGCACGGTTACGGAGATACAGGCCCAAACGGTTTTTCACAAAATGGCGGCACTTCCGTTCGCCATTTTTGTAAGTATTTTGTGTTTTTAGGTTGAGTACGTCAGACTGCAACTATCCATGCAATAAAATAACTAATTTTGCAAAACAAAATCCTCTATTACCTGTATTAAACCGTCACTGTCTTTGCAAGGTGAACAGATTTTCTTTCGTGTTGGTTGTGTAATATTTATTTTTTACTTAGTATCATTTGCAATGCTGGAGAATTTTTGTTTACAAAGCTTGATTTTTCTCTTTTATGATGAATTTAACTAATCAAACAAAATCAAACGTTCTAAAATGACGAGAGCATCTTGGCATTAGGTACATGTTGTTATGGATCGAGTTGTCAGCTTCCTCTCGAAACATTTTGCTAGTTGGGCATCTGCTTATAGATACTTTGTGATTGATTTAAATTTGATGGTGGAAAATATGTTTGAGACATAATATGAGTTATTTTATTGTTTTAGTTATTCCATAATTGAATCATTATTAATGGTATTTATCGAATGAAAACATGTCATTTAAAGTGACTTTTGAAACTGTATACAGGTTTTATCAGAAGATTAGGACTTTTCTATTTTTGTTCTGTTATTACTCCCAATGGTTATATAAATAATAGTATATCAACTTTGATATTTTCATCACTACTCTGCTGATATATATCACCCTATTTGTAAGGGTATTTTCCTTAATGTTACTTCTACAATAACCTGTATAATCGATAAAATTATGAAAAGTCATAGTTATGTGACTCTTCTGTTATTATTTTCAAATTTCATTGAAGCATACAT
The DNA here is from genome assembly GCA_032362365.1 of Zygogramma bicolorata. NCBI lineage: Eukaryota > Metazoa > Arthropoda > Insecta > Coleoptera > Chrysomelidae > Zygogramma > Zygogramma bicolorata. The sequence goes on from JAVJAQ010000582.1 coordinate 3,125,642, forward strand.
ATGCAAATGTTCGAACACCGCCCATTGCAACCGACACTGTGTCGTCTTTGCTCACCATTACCGATGGAATGAGAATCCAAAGAGACAGAAAATGAGAAAATCTCCGCGATAAGAAAATGTTTCCTGTGCGCAACGGAGATCACTGCTAGAAATTTTCCAGTTGATAGCGGATATGGAGCTGCTCCTTTTATTTTCGTACTCGTTTGATAGTTTTATCTTTTATTCTTGTGTTTTCCTGGGGGAGTTTCTTGGAGTATTTGTCGGAATCGAGTATGGTGACATTTCCAAGAGTCGATTCTCTTCTGACGGGTTAGTGGTTTCGAGCGGATTTTGCTGGAAGATAGGTTGATTGCTCGAGTGAATGGCTGAGTATGTTTTCTCGTGGGTAGTTTTGGGGATATATTTGGAATATTATGTGTTCTAGTGCCCTATGACGATACAATGATGATAGTTGGTCTTTGGTTTTTGTAATGTTATTCGCCTCTGTTGCATTTTAAATGTCACGTTTCTGTTTGGAAATCTAATTTATCAACTTATTATCGACAAACTTGAAACAAAGGATTCCTCAGTGAAATATTGGCAAATACTCTGTTCTTTACTGATTATTTTTTTTTTTGTTGTGTGAATCAAAGTTGATTCGTCCGATATATGACACCATGTTATTCGTGTTTTCATATTTCTGTGTGAATATAATAAATTTATCTATTTTTATCCAGGATTGAAGTTAACTACTTTTGAGAGTGTAGTTTTGTTCTCTTGGTGTCTGATGATAGATAATTGAAAAAAAAATTGAACAAAAGTCAAAAAATTAAAAAAAAATTTTTCGCTATGGATGCGTTAAATACCTTTTTCACAATGAAAAAAATATTGTTTCACCGGTACAATTTTTTTTTCGCTGCTAGAAAAATATCACCAGAAATCACTTTTTCACTTATATTCGAAGTGTTTTTGAGCATAGAATTATGGCTCCACGATGTAGGGGCCTCAAACCTTGGGTTTCTCTTCTGAGTAGCATAGCAGACCATTTTCTGTTGAGGTTTTTTCATTCTTTGTACGACACCACTCTCTGAAATCTCTATCGCAAAATATCATCATAATCTTAACAAAAATAACTATTTTGAACGCGAAGTAAGATGAATACTAGATTTGAATTAGATTAGTTTGCGCGTTTCCATGATGATATGAAGCAAAGAAAACTTGATTGATCAATACTTATTTATGGAAGAGATTAAATCAGACTGAATTTTCATTTTGAAATTGAAAAAAACAGTTGTAAATAAAAAGATGTTTGTATCTCGTTCGTAAAATTTCGTGTTTAAGAGCACTTTCGAATGAATTTATTTACAATCTCATGTGCATGTGTGATTTGCAAAAGCACTCAATTTTACGCACTCAATACAAAAATAACTATTTCGACTTCTGGACGTATAATAAGGTAATTAAAATCATAGTAGTGTTGCAATTACATAATTTTCCTATATAGTTTTTTTCTTTTTTCAAAGGTATGTTCAACATGATATTAGCTGACAAGACCTATCCGATCATAGTGGTAAGTTTCCTCGTGATTGCCATAAAATTGAAGGAATTTTGTTTACACCGGTTTCGGATATACAGTGTGGCCTGAGTAAAAGCTCCCCTTCAACCTTGTTTTTTGGACTGAAGAACATATCAGGGTCGGAAAGAGTTTACGTGAAAAGGCATAAAAAGAACGTCGCTCGTCACCAAGAGAGCGCGCTATAATTTTTTTAGTGGAGGAGGATTTTGTGATAGGTCGTTCCATAGGTTTTCAATTTCCTACTCGTTACCATTTATATTCGATAATCGAATTGGCCATTCTCAAGTTATTTCCAGGTCTATTTTATTTCAGATATTCTTCAAAAAACGTATAAATATAAGTACTTTTATTTATGCTCAGATGAAACAACTTGGATTTCGTGTTTGTAGGTAGACAGATCAGAATTGTAACGTTTCTATAAGATTGTCCCTGGTAGCCAGGTATTTTGTTTTCTGTGATTGGTGCCATTCATATCTACGATGGCGTATAACGGTCACTGTAAAAAAAAAATTCTCCATGACAGATTCTAATCCGTCAATGACAGAACAAAATCATTCGATGACAGATTATAATCGGTCAATGGATTAAAATCTGTCATTGACAGATTATAACCGGTCATTGACAGATTTTACTCTGTCATTGACAGATTTTTATATGACATTGAAAGATTATAATCTGTCATTGACAGATTATAATCCTGTATTGACCGATTTCAATATTTCAATGAAGATATATTTTATTTTTATAGTGACCTCGTGTGGATACGAAATCCTAAATAGCTTTTGAGTCAGAATAGAAGAAAGATTTTCAGCCTTCTTAAAGATTCAATTCAACAGTAACATTTATGTCGGTTCGAAATAAAATGGTGATTTGGCTGAAAATCGGAATCTATCTAATAATATCTATCGACAAATAAGAGATGGCTCCACCTATGGGGTGGAGTGGGAGATCTCGGCCCGAAGTCATTAAAATTTCCTTTTCTACTTTTATACCCGACTTTGGTACCTTTCCTTCCCTAAGTAACATCAACCGTCATTCCAAGTCAAAAGGACGAAAGGGCCGAGAATGTTTCCTTCCAGCACTACACCCTGTATCCGGGCGCTCTAATGGCTCGACGAATGCGAACCGTCCTTCCGTCCCTTTTTGCGGCGACGGTCGCCGTCCCTCGAGAGCGAAAGAAGCTTCAGAAGTTTTGTCGTTCGTCGACCGTATGTGTGGGATCCTCGATTTCCCAACAGAAATTACACACACATCAAAAGTGTCTGGCTGAGAGATTTTCTAGAGAATTATCGTGGGCGTGAGGGGCGGAGGGGGGGTCGCGTCGTCGTCTGTTTCTGTATTGGATTCGGATCCAATACGGATTCACATACGGGGGATTATGGTAGCTCGTGCAGTTGAAGGTAGAGATATCGTAATATTCACTTGAACTTCCACTTTGACACTTGAAAAAAGTTCCTGGATGACCGAGTTTTGCTCGCAATTATTTTTTTTTGTGAATCTGACACATTTGCTTAGTGTTGCTCAACAACGCCATCTACTGAAGTAGCTTCAGTGTTTCTGTCAGTTAAACGCGTTTTTCAACCTGTGTGGGGAGACATAAGTAAATAAATCTCACAGCAAATGATTTTTTTTTTTCGAAAAAATGCTACTCGAACATAAAACATATTATAGAGTACAAAAGATACAAACGAGTAGATACATAGCAGTACCTAACGCGGAATGTACTCAAAAATCAATAGGTAACTATATTCATCAACAAATAAAACATCAGGAGCTCCCTTGTGCCTGTCTCGCAGGGCGGAGCTTTCCATAGGAAGGCGGTATATTTCAAATAGCCACTCTCAATTCTCTCTCAATGTTCATTTGCGACCTGTATTTTATTTTCAATATAGACACCGCAGAAAACCCAGTTCCACATAGATATGATGTTGGAAACAGTAAAAGTATTCTGAAAGCTCTTTCCTTCAGTGCAAGAAATTCATCACCCAGATTTAATGGGCATCCTTGTTGCTATCTGTGGCTTCACCAAGTTGGATTGCGAATGGTCTATTGCGCATCTTAGTCAAAAGTTGTTGCTGTTTATCCTCGGATATATCACCAATTCTGCGAGCAATAGTATTATATGAAAGAGGAATAGACTCGAGTTGCTTGGAAAAATCATCTTAATAATAATAATAATAATAATAATATGCATTTATTGACAGAATATAGTACCTAGATACATTTGGGGAGAAAAAAGTGAAAATCTGTCAATAGGTTACAAGATTGGTTTGGACCATTCTTACTCTTGCACTCTTCGAACATTATCTCCACAATTTGAATTGCAGTCGGCAGTACAAGTTCTTTCCCAATGGTGTGCGGCTTTCTGTATCTTGCTTTTTGGTACGCAACTTTGTAAGAAGCAAGTAGAGCTTTTCCATTCACAGAATAAACTTTTTCAAAAACAGATTCTTGTTTCTCATATGAATTCAGTTTAGCAACAAAGAATTCACAAGGTTCTCAACGTACTCTCTGTGAACTGTTTCCAGATGTCGTTTGAGCTTGTTAGGTTTCATGCTATCTGCTGCCAAAACTTTCGAACAGATAATGCACAAAGGCCTTTTTTCATCGTTTGTCGGAGTCCACGTATATCCAATATTCAAATATTTCTAAGAATATTTTTCTGACTTTGGTTTAGAAACAATAATTTTGTGCACTTGTTGATGCTTCATCCTCGTCTGATGCTCGTTTATGCCCAGTTAAAAATCTATCCATGATTTTATACGTACGTTTTTACAATGTGTATTAGGAGAACAAAATAATTTTTAATAGTCATTAGTATTTTATGAATATCAATAAAACTCATGGAAGGGGGGCGTGGATGGAAAGAATTCGAAATAGTGGGTCGCGAATGCTGAAAGGTTGAGAAAGACTGAGTTAAGAACAGTTAAGAGGGGGATTGACAATAATGCTCAGAGCAGCATCAACTTTACGAAAAGACGATTCGTTTAAATGACAACTGGCTGAAACGGGATTTGGTATACCGAAAGATAAAGGATTGGAATAGGTGATGACAAAATTTGAGGCTCGAATTATTTCTACAAAAGAAAATATTGATTTTCAAACATTTGTAATTTTTTCAAGTTTTTGTTTCAGAATGGAACCAAAAGTTCTCAGCACCTAATTCACCTAATGAAGAATCACCCTGCCGAATGTAGGCTTCAGAAAGTCCATAATAAATGAGTTTTCTGTACTTAACTTTATTTCGTTCAAGCATTATTAGAAACATTCAACATGGCAGCCATAAACACGTGAAATTTAGCCGAAAATCGCTCCATACGTGATGTGGCTATTTTCTCATAGGTGGCGCTAGGGAGGACCACGTCGAACAAGAGAAGTCGTAGTTTGTATTGTATTGGGTGAACCAAATAATATATAAAACGTGATTGTGTGTATTCAGTTTTTTTGTCTTTGGCCTTTTTTTTTCTTAATAGAAACTATAATATATAGTGGCATTTAATGTGAAAACAAATTATTATTCATTGGTGAATGTGATAAAAAGTAATTATCCATATCCATGTCATCTGGGAACTTATTTGTTTTTTATAGTCTAACCTTGAAAGTATCTAAAAATAAATACAAATGACTTGTAATTTATAGTGTTGTCCGATTCTACTCTTAATATGTAGATTTCGTAGGTGGAGTTTTCAGTTATTCTAAAATTCAATATGGCGGATATGAGTTTTGTGACTCAGTCGGATTCTAATCTAAATGGTACCGCCGAGGTTTTGGGACTGGAGATTATGAACTTTTTGTCAAAATACAATACTTTTTTTCATTATCCATAAAATTTCGTGGACTTACAAACAGAAGGCACTAAGTCATATATTATATATATATATATATATATATATATATATGTATATATATAGGTCGAAACTCTCGGTAATTACTGATAAAATGTTGAAAGCAGATACCTTCCTACCTAGGTAGGTACTTCTTTTGCTAAAATTTTCGCGAAAGCTGGCGCTGCTGAAAACGATTACCTATGTAATCAGACAAATTAATAGTGTATTTGTACCATAATCATCCGCTATGAAAAACAAAACTAGTTCTAGTACAGATGAAATTTCTCCAGTTCTTTTCAAAACTATTTGTGAACTTGTTTCATCTCCCCTTACACATATATCAACAATCAATTTCTCACTGCCGTAAGGAAAGTTTACGAATTTAATGAAAGTTGCTAATGTATTCTCATCATTGTTTAAAAAAGGCAATCCTCTCATAATGGATAACTATATATAACATTTCCTTATTGTCTCAAAAATACTCGAAAGAGCTTTTATGATATGATATACCTATTACCGATTAATTTACTTCTCAGAAAAGTATCGGAATTCTTCTTCCCTACACGGTTTTCGCAACAACAAATCTGTGGAAACAGCTACAATATCATCTCCTTCTGAACTTGATCAGAATTCAGAATAAATTTGTCGTCTCAATGTTTAATCTGTCATAAGCACTCGACAGTATAGATTTGGCTGTTGTGAAAGATAAACTTTATTACTTGATGAGCATTAGAGGAAGTGTTCTCATTTTAATTACACTGGATTGTGTTTTCTTGAAAAATTACTTTTTTCAATAATCTAACCGTAAATGTAAGGAACGAACTCGTTCATAAAAACAGGTCTGGGAGCGCGTTAGCGCCAAAGATAATATGTTCTACCCCTACTCTTTGCTAGCGCTAGCGCGCTTGTCCCCCTCAGTCAGCCTAGCAACCGATCAAAAACGATGATGCCGATGCGTCTGTGGTCTGTGGCATTTGCGAATTTAGGGTTTACCTAGATTTTTAATCGAGAACTGCGGCATTGCCACTGTTAGTAAATAGTTTTTGTGCTTCCGACAGGAAGTGGATTGGATACAATCTCTCGTGAAGATGTGCAGTAACTCGTCTGGCAAATACAATGTTCCGTTAGGAGTTCATCAGTAATAGGTCTACTTTTTTGTTTATTATACGTAAATGACTTGCCCTGTCATATTAGTAGTGGCAGAGTTGTCATTTTCGCTGATGACACCACTGTTAGTACATCGGGAAAGACCACTGAGGAAAAAGTTCTCATCACATGGAAGAGATGGACATTTGGTGCAAAAAATCGACTTATTTTGAATACTGGAAGGTAATGTTAAGTTTATCGGGCACCAAGCGATAAAAAAAATATTTTGCGGGAACTTACGTATTTCGACCTCCTGAAAAAAATTACATAAAAAATTTGGCGCTCTCCAATAGTTTTCAAGATACAGGGCATTTTTTGGGTCAAAAATGGGATTTTTGAATACACGTTCCTGCATCAAAATTACACTTGGAATTCATCCTTCTTCTGTATCAGCACAATGTACACATCCCTAATTATCCGTTCCACACTTTTTTCATTCAGAAACAGAAAATGCACTTTTCCTCAATAACAACAAAAACATTGAAAATTCGGCATGTCACTGCTAAATGTTTAGTATAATTTTTTTATGAGGGGTTGGTACCTTGGAAAACCAGAGCACACTATTCAAATTTAAAATATCGCGAATTAATTTTCCTTCACACTTCGGGCATTGAATTGTCGAGAGAAATATTCCTATTGTTGTAAGGTAATTAACTAATGCCCTCTTATTATGCACTAAGGCTGTATATTCGAATAATTTCATCATTTTAATTATTCACGTGAAAACTTCAAAATGAAGGAAAATTAATTCGCGATATTTTGAATTTGAATAGTGTGCTCTGGTTTTCCAGGGTACCAACCCCTCATAAAAAAATACACTAAACATTTAGCACTTTAGCAGTGACATGCCGAATTTTCAATGTTTTTGTTGTTGTTGAGGAAAAGTGTATTTTTTGTTATAAAACTAGTGTTTCCGAATGAAAAAAGTGTGGAACGGATAATTAGGAATGTGTACATTGTGCTGATAAAAAAGAAGGATGAATTCCAAGTGTAATTTTGATGCAGGAACGTGTATTCAAAAATCCCATTTTTGACCCTGTATCTGCCCTGTATCTTGAAAACTATTGGAGAGCGCCAAATTTTTTATCTAAGTTTTTTGTTCAGGAGGTCGAAATACGTAAGTTCCCGCAAAATTTTTTTTTATCGCTTGGTGCCCGATAAACTTAACATTACCGAAATTTGATCAAAAAATTAGATAAAAGAAACAATAAATTGACTGTACCAACCCGTCATAGGTACATCATTATAAGAAAAATCACCACACTATGCGGCAATTACTCCTTTCTATTCACTATCGAAATCATTTACAAATGCTGAAAACTTACGAAGCTTTCAAAAATGATGTTGAGCGGTACTTGGTGGCGGAAGGATTTTATAGTGTGAGAGATTTCTTTTCTATGTGGTTTGCATGGATTTTTTTTTCCTAGACTGAACAAGATAAATACTTATTTCGACTATGGATGCTGAAGGTAGTGGTAGTGAAATTTGCCTCGTCAAATATTCATCAAATTCATTGAGAAGAGCAGATATGAATACACCTTATAGGTACAAAAAATGAGTACAGACAACAAGAAAAAACCCAATGCGACTCGATAAACTGCTTGTATACCATTCGCGGTGAGATGACCTTGGCCAGGTCAAATGACCCCAGAAGCAAGTCGAATATAATAATTCATTATTGAAATGAAGCTATTGGCGTTTAAAAAAAGCTCGGACCCGTCGATTTATAATTGAAGGGGCGGGACACCTTTCAGACTACTCAGATTTTTTGTAGTACGCACCCCCTCAGAGGGGTGCGTCCGACGACCCTAATTTGGATAGGAAAAGTAGGTCGTGTGGCACTTCGTGTTTTAGAGGTCTTTCGAATACCTTTACAATTCTCTGTTGTAAGAAATTTTTTTGTAACGATTGGTAACCAACCCCATCCCCCGAAAAAATCTCCTCGTAATAAACAAAAAATACGAAATCACATGGACACGTATTGGCAGGCTGTTATAAAAAAGCCAAAATTTATTTTCCTATGAAAGTTCTGAATGTGAATTGTACCTTAAAAACAATTTGACTTATTTTAAAAGGCGTTGATCTCATTACAAATACCTTCAAAAAATCGCCACAAAAATTTTCTGTCAACAGAGTTGTGAAGGTATCCGAAAGACCTTCAAAACACGAGGTGCCACTCGACCTACTTTTTCTATCTAAATAAGAGTCGTCGGACGCACCCTCCGAGGGGGTGCGTACTAGAAAAAATCTGAGTAGTCCTAAAGGTGTCCCTCTTCAATTATACATCGACGTGTCCGAGGTTTTTTGTCAAAATCTTACTTTTTATATTCAACAACAGCTCTGTTAGGTTTTCGTTGTTACACACTGTATACTTCAAATAGGATCCTATCTAACACAACTCGTTTAATTATATCATTTTGGACGAGAAATTGTGAGCCTCGACCCCAAAAAAACACTGCTCAAAATACGCTTGCCATCTTGAATTATGACAAAAAATTAAAATATTGATATACCCATTTTGAATAGAATCGGTTCATAAATCACAAAACTTGCCCGCCATCTTCAACCGAAAAACGTATCAGATATTGTGCAAATAATACGAAAATAAATATTATAAACAAAACTTTAAAAAAAACACTCCCATATTTGAAAACACTAAAAAAGGGAAAATAATATTATTCCTGGTTATTCAAATACGAAGAATATGAGTAAAAGCCGTAGGAAACTATACATTTTCTCAATGATTGATGAGCGCTCTACGCTCTTCATTTTTTAATAACCAGGATCAGAATTATTTTTAGATATCAATTACCCTAACACCAAACTGATTTTGTTTGCACTCGACGCGCGTTTCGCTAACAAGGTTAGCATCTTCATGAGAAGTATTTTGATTCGAGTATCAATTTACTTCTCCTGAAGATGCTAACCTTGTAATCGCGCTCTATCTTTTTCACGACATTTAAATATAAGCGTTTTTAAAAAAGATTTTGATAATATTCATTTTCTACAATTTAGTCTCGACATATCTCGTTATCGATTTCAAATGTATTTTGTAAATTTTACAACATTCTCAAAAGCGTCATTCGAATTTTTTAATTTTAACTGAAGAGTCATAATCTTCGACCCGGAAAATCCCCAAATACCAATTTGGATTAGAGTCGGTTGATAATTACAGAACTCGTCCGCCATATTGAAGCCGCCATTCCGAATTTTGACGAAATATTCTTAACTTTCGACCAGAAAACCCTTACATACCAATTTTGATTCGATTCGGATCATAATTAAATATCGCCAATATGGAGCCGCAATTTTGTTCTTTCTCCCACAAAAATTTCATAATGCATTGTCACCGGTATTAAGAACACCTGCCAAATTTCAAATTATTCGGACGTCTACAAGTGGGTTGAACTTGATGTCAAAGATTTTATTACATTGTTAATTCAAGTCAAGCTGATTAATATAAGCGAGTTAATTAATAAACATTTTATTATACCTATAAAGAAAAAAGTACAATGTTATCATCTATCATCAGCCTGAACCGTCTGCACGAATATTACCTACACCACCGTAAAGAAAACGTGAACACAAATTCACTCTCCGCGAGAGCCGAGTGATAGCCGAGACCCCACCACCAGAGCAAAAAATATAATTTGTACCTGTTACGTCAAAAACGCCGACCGGGAGTTATCGTTCCCTTCTATACGGTTCAGAGACTAACAGTCGACCTACTGTTCACGTTATACCTATCCGACAACAAAAAAGAAACGAAATCATGTTTTTTTATCAGCTATACAAAATACATTTTTCAGTATGTATTCCTTATATTATTCGTTGCAATTTGTTTACTGCTTCTGAAATAGTTTACTATTTGTTTGGCTCGTCTGTATACCATCAGCTATCAGCGACCTCTCGTGAACGGAGGAATTACCATCCAATATAGATTCCGACAATTATTCGCCATTTGAAAAATTCTTCAAACGGACTGGTTGCGCTGAGGGCGGCGATCTTTGGAACTCTGAAAATTCATTTCCAACGGTCATTCGTCAATCCTCATCTTAAGAATTTAGTTGCTCCCAGTTTAAAGAAACAGCAGTATTACTACTCGCCAATAGATGTCAGGAAGAGTCATAATACTCGGATAAAACGATGTTTTCCAAAATTGAAACCTAGCCAGATCGATACCTCGCCTCCAAACCTCCTCCATACTGAATTTTATGAAAATCGTTGGATTCGTTTCCGAAATTCAGATCATATATAGATAATTTAGTTCGAGTTGAACGCGTTGAGAGTTTTCTCTTTCATGTTTCGGCCCTGATTTTGGTCAAAATCCAATAACCCATTCACCCCCAAAGTCTACAGGAAACCAACACACGCAAACCTCAACGCAAACTCCCACCATCATCCAGCATGAAGCGATTCGGTATTGAATTCTCCCATCCACAGAGCTATCAACCTCACGCACCTCCGTAACAAACCACAAGAACTGGCCCAACTCAAATCAGCCCTTTTTCAGAATTCAGTCCCAGAGACCCCGAAGACAACAAAAGCTTTCCTTTCCTACATTTGAGGTGTTATTGACAAAAATGACCGAATTCTGAAAAACAGGACATATTAACCATATTCACCGGCAACAATCAAATTCTCACATTCTGTAGGCCAGACCAAGAGATGTGTGACAAGTAGAGTATAGGAACACAAACTCTCTGTCCGAAAGCAAGTCAAACCTCAGCCCTGTCCAAATATCATCAAGAGACAGGACACAAATGTCCATCGCCACAGTGAAAACACTACGAGCTCAGATAATCCGCGAGGCCATCGAAATCGAGAAACGACCTTCCTAAATAAACGTGACGACGGTCAAAGACTTCCAGCTACCTGGGAACCCCTAATTTCCCGATGTCCAGTCCCGGTTAATCACCCGAAGTCTCGCCCCCACAATTCCACTTTAGTAGCACCCGCCGATAAAAATATCACTGAACACCCTTCGAAAATCGGAGCCCAAACGTCGAAAAGAAAACTGAACTCAACGGCATCTCAGTTGGCATTTTCAAGAATGTTACTGCTCCTTTAGGGTGTTAGGAACTAAAACTGTTTACTTCCACACCTGCTGCTTAGTGCTGTGAAGATATTCGCAACGTCGGTTAATTTGTATCCATTACGGCGATATATCTGATCCAGACCCAAAGGAAGTAGAAACTTTTCCTAGAGATCAATTACTCTAATACCAATATTTTGCACTCGACGCACGTTTCGCTAACAAGGTTATCATCTTCAGGAGAAGAATTTCACATTTACAGGAAACACACGAACACATTCAGATACATACATACCAATTGACTCGAATCATTGTCCACAACATAAAATGGCGGCACTGCAATTCCTTGTTCATAAGTTAATAACTTTTCCTTTGAAAAAAGACAAGTACGACAATTAAGAGAGAGTGAATAGGTACGTGGCTGAAGAAAACCCAGAGATAGTTGATGAGATAATTAGAAAATGTAAATTGAGGAAAACACTTCGTAAATCTTCGACTTTTCAAAAAGAGAAAAGTGAAAAGTTTGTAGTTATCCCATATGAACCTCAATGCACTAGAGGACTTCAACAGATATTTGATGAAGTGAATATGAAAGTTGCATATAAAACATCTTACAAATTAAAACAGCTTCTTGGTGACCCAAAAAATAAATTAGAAAACCCAGAGAAGTCGGGGAATTACGAAATCAGTTATCAAGATTGCAAGAACAAATACATTAGCCAGAGCCGACGAGCTATTAAAACTCGTTTCAAAGAGAATTTAGCACACATGAAATACGGAGGGGTAGAAAAATCCAGTGTCGCCCAACACGCTCTAGACAATGACCACAAAATTGGTGAAAGCAATCTTGAACTGATCAAGCATGTGCATGACACAAGACTACTCGATGCATGCGAGAGTCTAGAAATAGCAAAATGTAAAAATAGCATGAATGGTGACAAGGGACCTATCCCTTTCAGCCCGCTTCTCAATTTTTTGCTGAGAAAGTAATCACAGTAATCAATGATAACAGATGACGGACCAATAAATTCGGCAGGTAGTTACTGCACTAGTTCATTATCAAGAAATTAATTGAAATAATTAACAGTAATAAAAAAGTCCATATCGGACCAAAAAACTTTAAGTATATATACAACTAACCCTAGCTTTAGATTTAGTATGAATGAAAAAAATATCAGTTTGGTGTTAGGGTATTCGATCTCTAGGAAAAGTTTCAACTTTTACACCAGGTGTTCCAATCTCATCGTTTATTTCAAAGGAAGTATCTGAATTATTTTTTAGTATCCGTCTCGAACCCAACCATCAACAGATAAATGGAAATAATGGGTTACCTATGGCTGTTCCATCGTGCTGTGCATCTATCTCATCGTTTATACAACTCAAGACATCTTCTGGAAACCTTATTTTCCATCTCACAAGTTTGTCAAAATTTTTGCTGGTTTTAGCACCCTAGAAAATATTAGAGATTGACGTTCAGATTGTTTGTCATATGCCCTTCTGGGCGACATATAAGAAGGGTAGATTGAATTGATGTATTTGATACTCCCACGCGGAAATCTCTGCTCCAAGTGAGATTGGATAAGCGATGGCACGTTACACTACGCCAACTTCAGCCATATAGTTACTCTTCGGGCATTACTCGCTCCACTGTCACCTTTCAACGCAGTAACTTAATCAGACTAATTCACTCGGCTTTCCACTCAGCCTAATTAGGTATTTATCCCTCAAGAGCTATTGTGGTGTTCAAGCGAAGGGTTAAACGGCTTCTTCGAGACGACAACCGGGTTGGAAGCGATACTGTCAACCGACCCCTATTTCGTTGGGGGGCCGCAGGGTACGAGGGTCTCTGACGTACCTTGGCTCGTGACGGATTTGGGGTTATCGCAATTAACCACGATTTATCTGTGATCAAGGTTCTCCTCGAAATTCCCACAATGTGCCATTATGAACCGATTTGGGGAGATTCGGTGAATGTTTCATTGGGAACTATCGGACGTTGAGTTTGGATAAGTCAAGATATCCATGAGTAACATGGTTGCACTAACAAAGATAATAATTATGATTTGAGATCATTCATCCTCAAAAATGCACTTAATATATTAATGATTAATAAAAGACAAACACTGGATAATATTGAATTGAACTGGCCGATACTTGATGAAAATCCATATTAACAAAAATATATTACAGTTTCCTGCATGATTTTCACTTACAATGGGTTTACAAAACCGCTGCGGTTTTGTAAACCCATTGTAAGTGAAAATCATACAGGAAACTGTAATATATTTTTGTTACTGGATAATACTGTTCATAAAACGCGTGTTACAAATATTCTTTAGCCCACTGAGACCTAGAGTATTGACAGTATAGTATTTTTCACAGTAAATGATATTGGCTTATTAACTGCAATAAACTACCCGATTTAATCCCATTGTGTAGAAAATCATCTGGTAAAAGATGCAAATGTGCTACAGGGTCGAACTTAAGAAATTTGAATATTGCATAATGTAGGAGATGTACAAGTAATTTATTTAAATGTTACAATTCTATTCTATAATCCCTTGTCGCGCTCCCTTGCTTTTTAAGGCAGGATAGGCAACGCAAACTGCACCGGCAGCTCTTTGTCAGGAGAACAGATGGCTTGAGTTAGGATTTTACTGAGTGGCCGGGTGAGCGCCACTTAGTTTGTTTCAGAAGGAAACTAAGAAAAATAACAAGTTGTTTCGTATGAAATATAATAATAAAAAAAACCTTGTGGACTCAAATGATGTTTATTTGGTTTGGATTTCACGAATGAAAATTTAGTTGTAATAAACACAGTGGTAACAGAGATCGTCTTTTATGATTTGATATAAAAGTGTAAATGAAAACCGTCCTTATATGATGTGGTATAAAATTCAAATATTGCGATTCAACTCGTGAGGGTGGTACCCAATAATTGCTGACACATATGCAAATAAAAATTTTACCCCCCACTATAGTACTATAGTAAGTGCACATAAAAAATTTGATACCTCCTCTGAAATTATCATGAAACTACCCTTCATTTACCTTTCATATATGAATAACTGAATTCAAAGTTTATGTTACAATTTTAGTCTCTGGTTACTACCTGACTGGGTGACTATCTAAGATACCTTGGTGAGGTGTATGGGAGTTCTGTCACTACTTCGGTAGTGAAACGTTGCCTGCCTGGAAACGTGGAGACCTGAAACACAGCCCTTGTGTCCTGGGAGCTGATGAGCCCAGAAGGATGGTGCTCCTCGAAAAGGAGATGACCTGGACAGCGGTACGGGTTCACAGCCTGGAAACGTGGGGACCTGGAACACAGCCCTTGTGTCCTGGGAGCTGATGAGCCCAGAAGGATGGTGCTCCTCGAATAGGAGATGACCTGGACAGCGGTACAGGTTCACAGCACAGTTGGTTAGCGCCTTGGAGAAAACAGGTGCCGGGAAAGAAACTCCTAGTGGTGGCGTTCCAAGCATGGGCGAGTATTCTCCCCAGAAAGCAAAACTTGGTTCCAAAACGGCTGGAATCTTCACGAGAACTCGTTGGGCTAGGATAACCCTTAACTTAAAGTTCATAGGCCATAAAATGGCTTCAAGCCAGAGTAAGGTCGTGCACCAGAAAATGGCCGAAAACCACGAGAAAGGCGTGAGCCCTAAGAAAAAGGCCCCTCAAATCTATGGGATAGAAAATAAAATGGTTTGAAAAATGGAAACATTTGACTGAAAGTGAACTCACCTCCTGAAAGGATGGCCTTCACACTTAATAACCAACATAGGAATGAAAAGAAATCTCTACCTCGGAGACTTGCCATCGTACCGAAATTTACAGACGCTCTGTTAGAAAAAAGGACTTCCTGTCCGATTCATAAAGCCATAACAAAAAAATTACAGACGCCAAAGTCGCTTCGACGCAGAAACATGAAATGAAATAGTGACAGTCACCCGTCAAAGTTAAACATCCGGTCATTTAAATCTACGCGGGAAGGTTACCAATTTCCTTAACCACTAGAGTTCGGTTATTCGAATTTTGAATATGATAGAATTTGTGTTATACTTAGAACGTGAAAAGGAAACAATTTACAGTAGGCCCTTGGAACATAGGATCTGAAAGCTTTCTCTTACTTCTTCGAGAGCGTTGTGGTAGACACATGCAGCTTTGTATGCAACCACAGAACTCATGGTCACCACTTAAACGAAATTTGAAATTTAAAAGAGGACATCTATGCGAGAGAATCCCAAGTAACAGTGACACATTTTTTGAGATTATATTTCACACTGCCAGCAATCGTTGAAAATTATATTCCTCTACTTTTGAAGACTTTACTATTTGAATTTATCAAACCAATAACCTTACTTTTTAAAACTTGCAAACTCACTTTTTTTGACTGGAACACTTTGAAAGAAAATTCATTTAGACAAGGTGAAGCCCAATAAATAGTTTTATTTGAGAATGAATGAAATGTTTACTACACTGTAGTTTTAGAATATGAATACTTGAAAGATAATTGGTAGGGTGGATTTTTAGAATTATCGGTAGCTGAAAAGTTACTTTTCACGCTACACCCTCTCTGAGAAACAAAATTACCTGAATCCGGTCCTTTTACATTTATGATGTGCATCTCGGATTTTACAACCTAAGGGTCTAATTGGTTTTATTATAATCCTTCAGTCAATACCATTTATTGTGAAAACTACTATATATGATATTACTCTAGTGATAATATTGGAGGTGTTACTGGTACTTGTGGCCCTACTATGTTCTTTACTATAGTAGTTATCATAGTCACTACACCTTTTCCAATTGTAATTCAGATTAGTCAAATGTAATTCAGAAGATATCAGTTGTAATTCAGAATAGTCAACTTTTATTCAGAAGATATCAATTGTAATTTAGAATAGCCAATTGTAATTCAGAAGGTATCAATTTTAATTCAGAATAGTCAACTGTAATTCAGATCTTGTCAATTGTAATTCAGAATTTGTTAATTGTAATTCAGAAAATATCAAATGTAATTCAGATTATATATTCAATGGAGACAATCAGACCGTTAGATAGCGACAGATTTTGGTGCCCCATTTTCGCATACAAGCCTCGAATAGGGTTGAAAAGGACATCGATTCTAAGTATAATGAAGGGAAATATACGCGTGGCTCCTGGGGAGAACATGTGAAAAAATCGATTTTCCGAAACAGAAATGAAATGAGTTCGTCGCCCATTTTCCCACATGTTCACTGAAATACAATTACTGTGTTCTTGCTTGGGGCAGCCGCAGTATATCAGTTCTTTTCTTTACATATTTGTCCATTATAATTCTGAATTTTCTGTATATTCTTTGTGTTGTATGAATAAATATCATTAATTTATATTATTTAATCGAATAGTAGCAAAAAATACCCAAATATTACACATTCAAACTTATTGAAGCTATAATATACCCAAGTAGAAATGATAACCGAATGAAGATATCATTATTAACAAGTTAATATAATATAAACATTTCTATAATATTTTGCAGCTTTTTCATGCATAAGTAATATATGGTCATGTGTGACACTCAAACCATTCGTTATATAGTCTAAGAATCACTTTTTCTCTGAAATATGCAGAAGGACTGGTGTGGGAAAATAGTAAATATCAATTTTTTCCGTATTGGTGTTTTCGCAGTGTTCTCAGAATTGTCGTGCCAGTATTGAATGCCTTTTGTGTTCTTGATCAAACGTATACGTCTGCATATCGTTCATTTTCTGAATTACAATTGACAAGATCTGTATTACAATTGATATCTTCTGAATTACATTTGATCAATCTGAGTTACAATTGATATTTCCTGAATTACAGTTGATTATTCTGAATTACAATTGATATCTTCCGAATTACATTTGACTAATCTGATTCACAGTTGATATTTTCTGAATAACATCTTAAATTATCTGAATTACAACTGGAAAAGGTGTAGATCGGTGCAATGAGGAAATTGAATTTATAGTAGTCGATATCTAGTCAGGTGCCGATATTGTTAATCTTGTTGAATTAAAAACACTGGATAGCGACGAAGATGCGTCAAATGTTTGTTCTTGGGATACAGTGGAATGAAGTATCCGGGTCCTTAAAATCTCAGTTGTACTCATCTTTTTGTGGTTGTCTTCTGCAGACATTTGTGGGCATAAGAAAAGAATTTGCAATAGGACCCATAAAATTGCAGGAAGCGCAAGAGAAGCTGCTTGTCGAATGGCCAGTCCATCCATATTCACAAGAAGGCTTGCCTGCAGGCATGTGTAATTAAATAATTTATTTTTTATAATATGCTCAAGGATCAAATGGTGTTTGAAATCGAAATGAGACAGTTCGTTTTTGCGAAACCAACTAGGAATACATCTCAGAGTATAGGCAAAATGAGAGGGGATGCATTCAATGCGGGATACCATAAGGGATTCAATTTTCTTATCCAAACAACTAGAAAGTGATTCTTCCGAAATTGTGCACCAAGCAAATTCCAGTACTTATAAATAGATTGCATTATTGAAAACCAAGTAAATTACTTTATTCGTACAAGACGTTTTTTGATTACCCCTCTGGTATCAATTACAATTTGAATTTTTTGGTCTCCTAGACAAGTGCGCTCGACCAATGGTAAATTTTCAACTATTTGTTAGGGTCCCAACAAAAAATAAACACAACACTCCTCAACATCTTCTTACTTCCCTGATCATAATTATTATTGTGTAAATATTTCCCATGTATGCTATCTATTTGATAGCATTTTATATACTTGATATACAAATTCAGCATAAAAATATTTACATGTTATTTTTTGCTCATTCATAAACCATTGTGGATTCATGGAGTTCCTCAGGGAACCCATTTAGTCTACTATTTATCCAAATATAGGGAAAAGTATTGTGCTTTGCTGACGATACTGCCATTTTATATAAAGGCTCAAACTGGCAGCAATTGAAGGCATCAGATGAAGATGACTTTTCGAAAATCGAGAGATAGTTTTCATACAACAAACTTTCAATTAATTTTGATGAAACCTACCTTTTGCTTCATACTCTAATGGATTATCAAATATGTGACCTCTGAAGATAGGCGATACATATTGTATTCCTGAAAAACAATCCGTCAATTATTCAGGAAACACTATAGATACGTCATTCGAAAATGTATAGGTACTGAAAATTATTGTCGATAAAGGCAAAAATTATTATAGTAATAGTCCGTACAAGGAAGCCACTGTTCAGGATATTTGCAAATGTTTTGTCCGAGTATAATGAAAGCTATTGAAAAAGGAAACATCCATTTGAAACCAGTTATCCCCTCCCATAATACTAGAAACCGAAATGAACTCCTAAAAGGACCGCGAAAAAACTATAAGACAATAAAGCTCAATACATATCTCTACAACTTTACCAGATATTACCAGAAGAAATAAAAACAACAATCAATCTGAAAATAATTGAAAACAACCTGAAAAAATGGTTGATGTAAAGCGAAAGATCCTTCCTCCAAGAAAATGTCAATTAATTATCTTTCTTTTATAAACTACTTCCGAATATCTTCCAAAAGTGTTATTATATATAGGTACATATACTTAAACACTATTAGTCCAAGATCCCAGAGCAATCAGACATAACTTATTTTCACACGGATGAAACCTGAAGTTTTCAGTAGCGTCTCGTGTGCCTTGAATACCTACGCGCTTTGTGGAACTTGCCGATTGACACCTGGGCAGGTACCAGGTGAGAAAGGTAACAAAAAATAAGAATTATTTAACTTAAATTCACATGGCTGATTTTTATATATGTCATGTAGAATATTATTTTAAAGTAATATCATAAGTGTCAGACACTTTTGATGGACCAGAGCTTTCATCAGACGCTTTTAAGCTACCCAAAAAATAAATGAACTTTACTTATTTTTACATGTCTGATTTTTTAATATGTTATTGAAGTATCCATTTAAAAGTTATATTCAATCATTAAGACAAATTAGAGTGACCAAACATCCCCTAAGACAAAAATTATTCAGCCAGAAGAATGAGGGCGAGAGTACTATGCATGCGCTTCAGAGTGAATGAGACGTCCATAATAACTCGGTTTCCCTTCTCAAACTCACCATCTGTTTCAATCTACTGTGTATGTGCTGTTTGTGTGTAATATAACTTATAGTATACAGTATAGTCAGTGTTGTTTTTTAAGGCACAATTGTGCCAAAAGGGGCACTATGGTAAGCACTTTGAGAAATTGGTCGAAAACGGGCACAATTTTAAGATTCCGTATTTTCGTGGTTCCGTGGTCATTTTCACTTGTCTAAATTCTCACTTTTCATTTCATTTTCCTCAACAATCCTGTTTCCTGTTAGTATGAAATTTAAAAATTATGATTTCTATGCAATATATACATGATTTCTCAACGTTCAGATTGGTAAACATTAGAAAATGGAGCTTCATGTAGTATTTGATATGCAATTGATGGAATTCCGCAGGTTTCTGGGGCCAAAATTGCCTCCTTTGGGGCTTTAGACAAACCCTCTACTTTTTGCGAGGACAAACGCTAACTCGAATGTGACTCAAGTGGCAATTTTTCATATTTATAATATATTATTGAATATATTTATATTTTTACGATGCAGAAAAACTCAAAGTCGTCTCCACAATTTAATATTTGAAAGATGTTCAGTACGGTGATTCAGTACATGTTTTGAACCTACATAGGTTCATCATCAGCTGAATTTACATTGAATTCTACAATAAAGGAAGAGTAATATAATATTAGTTGATGAATGGAGTATAAAATTTACTTACATGGAGATGAAAAAAATAGCAAATTCACATGGTGAAGTTCAAAAGGACATAGAAAATTTGGTAGTGACAATTATGATTAATTTGATATCAGGGGAATTTGGGACATCCCTAACACCATAAATACATTAAAGATTGGGGGGCTTGGAGCCCTTATGCCCAATATGCAATATTAGAAAAATAACCTAACCCAACCAAATTTTTTATGTCCTTTTGAACTTCACCATGTGAATTTGCTATTTTTTTCATCTCCATGTAAGTAAATTTTATACTTCATTTATCAACTAATACTATATTACTCTTCCTTTATTATAGAATTCAATGTAAATTCAGCTGATGATGAACCTATGTAGGTTCGAAACATGTACTGAATCACCGTACTGAACATCTTTCAAATATTAAATTGTGGAGACGACTTTGAGTTTTTCTGCATCGTAAAAATATAAATATATTCAATAATATATTATAAATATGAAAAATTGCCACTTGAGTCACATTCGAGTTAGCGTTTGTCCTCTCAAAAAGTAGACGGTTTGTCCAAAGCCCCAAAGGAGGCAATTTTGGCCCCAGAAACCTGCGGAATTCCATCAATTGCATATCAAATACTACATGAAGCTCCATTTTTTAATGTTAACCAATCTGAACGTTGAGAAATCATGTATGAATTGCATAGAAATCATAATTTTTAAATCTCATACTAACAGGAAACAGGATCGTTGAGGAAAATGAAATGAAAAGTGAGAATTTAGACAAGTGAAAATGACCACGGAACCACGAAAATACGGAATCTTAAAATTGTGCCCGTTTTCGACCAATTTCTCAAAGTGCTTACCATAGTGCCCCTTTTGGCACAATTGTGCCTTAAAAAACAACACTGACTATACTGTATACTATAAGTTATATTACACACAAACAGCACATACACAGTAGATTGAAACAGATGGTGAGTTTGAGAAGGGAAACCGAGTTATTATGGACGTCTCATTCACTCTGAAGCGCATGCATAGTACTCTCGCCCTCATTCTTCTGGCTGAATAATTTTTGTCTTAGGGGATGTTTGGTCACTCTTATTTGTCTTACTGATTGAATATAACTTTTAAATAATTACTTCAATAACATATTGAAAAATCAGACATGTAAAAATAAGTAAAGTTCATTTATTTTTTGGGTAGCTTAAAAGCGTCTGATAAAAGCTCTGGTCCATCAAAAGTGTCTGACACTTATGATATTACTTTAAAATAATATTCTACATGACATATATAAAAATCAGCCATGTGAATTTTAGTTAAATAATTTTTTTTTGAGGTTCCCTACGTTTATTTTTCCAAACTCTTCATACCATCTGAATATGATGAAATTTTTTGTCTGCATTTTTGCATTTAGTATTAGTAGTTTTCGTATATTTTTTTAATTGGGTAAAATAAACATTATTATAATTCTTATTTTCAGTTACCTTTCTCACCTGGTACCTGCCCAGGTGTCACTCGGCAAGTTCCACAAAGCGCGTAGGTATTCAAGGCACACGAGACGCTACTGAAAACTTCAGGTTTCATCCGTGTGAAAATAAGTTATGTCTGATTGCTCTGGGATCTTACTCTATATGCAGTACTTTACTAATGGTACATGAATCATTTAGCTAAAAGATTATGCTCATCCGATAACAGAACTATCGTTACTGTGTGATACTAACTGTGATATTTACCTGACTGTGACTTTTTACCCGATAGTGCCAATACTAGTAATGGTTGTGGTAGTCTGCGATACCCGTCAAATTTATCCTCACTTCTTAATTCATTTTACATTTGTAGTCATGAAAATAATTAAAATCTTCTATCCTGTATACGAAGTATTTTAGAATTAGTATTCATAGCGTATTGCTTTATCACGCACAAGCGATACTTATGCTGTTGCTTCTGTGTAATGCCCTTGTTCATTTATATTCTCTAAATGTACCTGAACTTCAACTCTATGTACGTTCGATAAATACACTTTGTTATTATTGTTTCAACCTGTTTTATTCAATTGATAAATAATAATTTTCACTTGCTATTTTTCTGAGTTTCATTGGTACACAGTATCATTTATGTTCTTGACAAATTTTTATTTCAAAAAAACTTGGTAAATTTTCATTCAAATGTTTTTGAATTAACCTTTTTGGAAGGTATAAAATCTTCTAGGAATTTCTTCTCATTTTCAAAGTTGTGCCCTTCTCTAATATTAATTGTCTGTTTCTCCGAAATCCCTCTTAGGAGTCCAATCTTTTCGTAATCCTTCCTTATTAATCATTCCCAGAAGATTCGAGACTTTTTGTCCAGAAATGTTTTCCCGAGACAAGCCGCCTTCTGATATCCGAATATCTATCATCTCATCCTTGTTTCTCACTGTGTTTTCTGGAGCTTTAGCCTCGAAGATGTAATGAAACGTAGAGAAGACTCATTTTGAATTATTGTCCCTGTTTACTCGCACAGAAAATATCCGAGTATCCTCTGTCAAAAATAAATGAAAAATGAATCCTCTCGCAGTTTCGCTTTCCGAATAATCCCATCTCCCAGTTAATTTGGAGCGTTTAAGGAACAATCTTGCCAATTCAGCTGGCTCGCATAAAACCGGAAAAAAGGAAAAAGGTCTCTCTGAAAAAGTCATTTATTAAACAGGCTGAATTGTCGGAAGAGAGGAGAAATGCTGTAGCGAAAGATATTTTTTCGACCCGGGCCATCAACAATCTGATGCGAAGATAATTAAAGGTTCGCGCCGGAAAGGAAAAATAGTGGAGCAGGGAGCGAACGAAAACTGTTCTGAACAGTTGAACAGAGGTGTTGCATGATAGTTGAATTTGTAGGGAGGTGGGAATTGATGTTCGTTAGAAAAAAGGGTGTTAATGAGTTTCCATTTGTCTCTTTAATTTCATTACCTATTCAATTCAATCTCACACATCAAGAACTCTAAAGGTGAGCATCCACGATGAAACTAAAATGTCATGAAAATTTTATTTCACGAAACATTTGTTTCATGGTGCGTATTCACGAGGAGATAAAAATTTCTCCGCTTGCGATTGTTTGAAATTTTTAATTCATGAGAGACGAAGTACAGTAATCTGCTGTTTTCACGGTGAGTTACTTGGTTCGTTGTTTGTGATGGCTACAAAAAAAGATAGAAGAAAAGCTGCAGCTTGTTATTACTTATTTGCTTCGCAAACAAAGAGACCTCACAAATTTGGGTACGCGAATGGATTAAACAAAGAGAAAACCACAAGTCTATGAATTTTAGAGCTTCATAAAACTACCATTTTGTCACAAAGTTATCCCCTGTAGCCTGACCGCTTTTAGTTTTTTTCTTCTTTCTATTGATACTTTGGCATTGGCATCGAAGACTATGGATTTTATCATTTACTTAAAAGATATGCCCATAACTTCCGATATAGCATCAATGGAGGTTTTTCTAGCCATACGATTTTTATACTACTCTGAAGAGCAATCCCATAAATTGGAATGGGATTCGTAAAGTTCCATTAATTTTAGTGTCATTTGTCGTGACCAATTGACGCTAGCTTTTCTTCTCTTACTTTTGTTCTCTACTTCACTCATTGTTCCAATTTAAAATAAAAATCGAAGAACGTTATTTTTTCATGTAAACACACTAGCGACTAGCGTATACCGATTTTATTTCACGAAGAACGCCAAAACTCATGTGCAGCACGTGAAACAAATATTTCACATGAAACAAGACGCATATCGCGTATACAAGTTGAAACTTGCCCATGAAACAAATGTCTCGTGAAATATTGGGTCATGAAATTTTTAACAACATTTCGCGTAATTCAATAGTGTTTCCACTGTGAAACATGAAAGTTTTAACTCATGACACTAAAATTTCATGATAAACTTTCATCGTGGATGCTCACCTTAAATATTTCTTTGCTTTTTTATTTCGATACATAGTGAAACCTCAACATGTAATATTAGGGGGTTATATCTCGAGTGCACCAAGTTTAATGGGTTGAAATGTATGCTGCACTTCAATGATTTTCCTAATTTTGCCTAGCAAATGACTTGAGTGTATGATAATTTGAGGAAATCCCGATACCGCAAGTCGAGTCAAAGAACCTTTCCTAATACCCATTTTTTATTATATTTTAATTTCAATAGAATTGTGTGCAGTGTTTTCTTCAAAATGTCTAGCTCTTTGAATGTCATATAGATCTTCGATTCCCTCAAATGTGTATTCCATATTGCTGATCATCACGTGTTTTATAGTTTTATTATTGTGAGTATTTCACTCATCTTAAAATTTTCACACAATCTGACCAATCACAAGCCAAAGACAGCTTGTGTTATCGCGAAAACACCAACTGTCTTTCAATTCTGACTGGTCTATCATCTTCGTGTTTTCAACGACGTAACCACGATACCGATCGCAAAGCAAAGTTTGACGTTTGTCAAAAAAATCATTGTAGCTGTATACGTCAAAATATATCGTTTCGGTGGTACTTCAAACGAAGTTATAAACCAAAACATTGAAGAGAATATACCCAGTAACACAAAAAAATATAAATCTTATATATAGAGACAATTTATGATGTTCTGTATAGATCGCAACCACAAATCAGATGCAGAAAATAGCAACGAAAGACTAGCATTTTACTATTACAAAATAGTCACGAGTCACGAAATAAAAAATTATCTATATGTATACGTATAACGTACCTACAATCATATGAAATACGAGAATATAAAAAAAATATACGATAAACAAACATAGATAAATATATAAAATCATCACTTTGCATCACTGCAATTGGTGTTAATGGATATTTGGAAATATTAGATCTCACAATCATAAGAGACAAAGCTCAATAGGTACTACAATGTCAGTTGGAATAATTGGAGTTAAAGTAGCACTGATTAATCCTTTTACAAACATTATTTATCTGTAGTTCCCACGACATACTACAATCAAATACTGCATGAAGGAAAGTGGCAGATCAAGAAAATTCCAAACCAGTGTTGTTTAATGAAACCTTGCAGTTTGTGGGTATTTTTTGACCAGTGTGATATTCAATACAAACAGTTTTTCTGAATTTTACTATCAAACGATTCTTGAGACACCAATTTTCAAATTGCTTCAAAGTTCGATTGATTTTTTCGGAAAGTTTTTTTGTATCCCTGTCTACTATGATTGTACATGTATCATAAGCGTACATGAGAATTTTTGCATCAGTAAGATATTCTGGAAGGTCGTTAATGGAAAGCAAAAAAATTAAAGGTCCTAGTATACTACCTTGAGGTGTTCCAAGATCCATAGTAAATTTACTCGAGAGGACATCATCAATCTTAACTCTAATTTTACAATTTTCCAGAGAAGATAAGAACCATTCGTTGGTGCAACCTCGAATACCCAGTGCATTCAGTTTTTCCGATACAAAAAATCTTTCAATAGTGTCAATTGCTTTTGTCCAGTCAAATAGGACAGTAACCACATATTCCCCAAGATCCAACTTCCCACTGGTAAATTGCGCATATTCAGCCATGCTAGTCTCTGTTGAAAAGCCAGTTCTGAACCTTATTGACAATTTGTTATAATATTGAACGCATTCAGGTAAGTTTCAATTCGCATAGCCATTACTTGCCCGATTATTTTTAAAAAAACGCTCAGAAGAGAAATTGGTCGATAACTTTCGACATTAGTTGGGTCATCTTTTTTATAAAGCGGTATGACGGAGGCTATCTTCAAACTGGAAGGGAATTTACCTTGTATTATCGGCATATTTATGATATGTGGGTTGGTGAAATTACGTCACTAGAGAACTTGATGACTGAAATTGGAATTTCGTCTAGGCCAGTTGATTTCTCGTTAGGTGTAGAATCGAGAATTACTTTGAAGCAATAAAAAATATCAGTTTCTTTAGCAACTAACTTGCTCTCAGGTATTATTTCAATCATTCAAAGGGTCTCCTCGGTTAAGATGGTCGAAATGCCCTTAATCACGAAATTTCGGTTTGACCCTCGAATGATGTTACCCAGGTCTGAAAAACATTCACCATATTTTTTTTCCTTCGCCCCCTATCTTCCCCCCTCTGAGAGTGAAAAAATGGCATTTTTCATGTTTTATTTTTTTTCTCTCACTCCAGGACTCGAAAAATATTGAAAAAATTCAAGTATATAAAAGACAGTCTGTTCTTCGAAATAAAATTTTTTGGGCCCCCGGGCACCCCCATGAAGGCCTTCAAAAAAAATTTTAAAATTTTAAATTGGAAAAAAATGGCAGAAAACCCAGGTGTACCGGGTGATATTATTTCATCATTTCAATGGGGCTGATATGTACTATAACAACTAGTATCGTTCATTTCGTTATCAGTGGTGGCACTTGAGAAAAAGGCATTTTTTGTGAATTTTTTATGAAAAATTGGCTGTAACTTTTTTCTCATTGATTTTATTGAAAAATTTCAGAGGACAAAAAATGTTTAAAATGCAATTTTACATAGGGTACACTCAAATTCAATTGACTGATTCTGAAATGTTGAGCTATTATACAAGTTGAAAGATTTCAACTTGGAGATTTTTCACATTAAATATAGCCAATAACTGTTTTTTATCAATTTTCACAGAAATCTGATACACACACACGAAAGCGTACCTTTTCTTGTCATTTCTTATTTTTTCACCCCCCTTGTGTTTGTTACTTTTTCTTTTCTTTTTCTTCCCCCTCTTTTCCCTTCTGAGAGTTAAAATTTAGTATTTTTTACGTTTTATCATTTCACACACACATTCGACATAGTCGGTGGGTGAACGAATTGTTCAAGAGATGATTTCTTTTACTATTTTTCTCATAATCTATAATATTGGACAAAATAATATGTATGGAAAATAGTATGGTGTTCAATATGAAATTCTCAGCACCCTCCGAGCCACCCATAGAGGCATTTGAAAAAAATTATTGAATTTTCATTCGAGAAAAATGGCATGGAATGTCCCTGGCGATAATCATTCCAACATTTCGATAAGACTGATATGCGTTATCACAATAAGTAACGTTCGTCATTTTCAGTGGTGATAATTGGCAAGAATTCCCAATTAAAAATTATAGGTTACTTTTCTATCATTCATTTTAACAAAAATATTCAAAAAAATTAATGATACACTATGAAAAGTTGAGCGACGTTTACGATGTTCACCAAGGCATTTCACACATTGAATGTAACCAATCCTTTTTTTATAGAAAACTGATAGACACGTAAGATTTATTGAAAGGAAATTCTAAATGTCGTCGGTTACGAGGTTGAATAAGATATGTTGTACAAAAACACAATCAATTATATCATCATAATAATTTTTGGTTGAACACAAAAAATGATTGTTTTGTCAATTCTCTTGCTTATAACCTTTCGTCGATTGTTAATCATTCGATTTTCCATTGGTAGTTTTTCAATATTATCAATTTTGCTCCGTTTGAGCAGATATAGAGGATTACGAAAATCCTTCATAACTAATAATGGAATGGTTATCACCCGGTACATTCCATGCCATTTTTCTCGAATGAAAATTCAATGATTTTTTTCAAATGCCTCAATGGGTGGCCCGGAGGTCCTGAGAAATTCATATTGAACACCATACTATTTTCCATACATATTATTTTTTTCAATATTATAGATCATGAGAAAAATAATAAGAGAAATCATCTCTTGAACAATTCGTTCACCCACCGACTATGTCGAATGTGTGTGTGAAATGATAAAACGTAAAAAATACTAAATTTTAACCCTCAGAAGGGGAAAGACGGGGGAGAAAAAGAAAAGAAAAAGTAACAAACACGCGGTACGCTTTCGTGTGTGTGTGTGTGTGTGTATTGGGTATCTGTGAAAATTGATAAAGAACAGTTATAGGCTATATTTAATGTGAAAAATCTCTGAGTGAAAATCTTTCAACTTATATAATAGCTCAACATTTCAGAATGAGTCAATTGAATTCGATTGTACCCTATGTAAAATTGCATTTTAAACATTTTTTGTTCCTGGAAATTTTTCAATAAAATTAATGACAAAAAGTTACAGCCAATTTTTCATAAAAAATTCACAAAAAATGCCTTTTTCTCAAGTGCCACCACTGATAACGAAATGAACGATACTAGTTGTTATAGTACATATCAGCCCCATTGAAATGATGATATAATATCACCCGGGACACCTGGGTTTTCTGCCATTTTTTTCCAATTTAAAATTTTAAAATTTTTTTTGAAGGCCTTCATGGGGGGCCCGGGGGTCCAAAAAATTTTATTTCGAAGAACAGACTGTCTTTCATATACTTGAATTTTTTCAATATTTTTCGAGTCCTGGAGTGAGAGAAAAAAAATAAAACATGAAAAATGCCATTTCTGCGATCTTGTACGTTACTTTTGCACTCTCTGCTCCACTACATTCCCAGCTCGTAGATCGCTATCTGAGAGAAGCTCGACTCTGCTTCTTCTCGGGCTCAGCCACAGATAAATCGTTTACTCGCAGCAGATGCGTTACAGTATTGACGATGTTTGTATAGGGAAAGGCTGACACTTTTATTATCGCGCTAGATGGTGATAACAACCATTCGGGGTTATAAAGTGTGTTGAACGAACGTCTTCCTTGAAATATATATAGCTCGAAATATTTTCAGCCCTATCGTTGATTACGCTGCCAGATTTATCAAGTGTTGACGGGGGTGATATATAATAAACAACCTGTTGGGTTCAGATCTCCTTTCGGATTGATTTTATCTCACGGTGTGATTTTTTTCAAGAACATTGTACCCTCTTTCATATTTTTCATCTATGTGTAGTAATTATGGCAATAATAACTCATTAACCACTGTCAGTACAGAGAAATGCATTACTTATAGTATTCAAGAATATTAGTATTCTACATCGAATATGGTTTCATTGTAATGAATTGTGCAATTCCTCAATGAAAGAGGGTTTATAAAAGTAACCATTTTTACATCGCAAGATTTTGGGGCTTGAGGGCCGTGTCCTGGAATTTTGAGTTCCGGAGCTTTCGGCTGCATCAGTGGCGTGGTCTTAGTTGAACTCATTCCTGTGAGTCCATTATGACTGAAGGCCATTTGTCAAAGCAGACTCAAAGGAAGGTTATTATTATGTTAGAGAAACATTTCTTTAGACTTCTGATTCAATTACATGGTTGACAATTGGGGGCCCTATCTAATTTGAAACTGAGTTATTCATATCTTAACGTACTCTCAATGATTTTGAACAACTTCATTTATATTTTTCTCCTCCAAATCTATTAGAAAGATATGTGTAGATCATCTGTAGAAAAATGATTCATAACCAAAAAAATATTTGCATTTTTTTGAATAACGAGGGAACCAGCTCTGAAACAAATTATTTACAACCTAAAATTGATTAATTACCTATATTCTCCAAGTTTATTTTCATAGGTGTTTTCCACTATCAATAATAAAACATCTGAATCTCAAAAAACATCAGAAATAGCTACTTTCGAGTGCTCGAATGATCTCAATTTTATAGACAGTCAATTCAACTCAGTTTTCCTTTTTTATTTCAGCGGGGTAGTGTATTGGTATTGGTGAGTTGGATGGTGACAAATGCGCTGCGACCTGCTTAGATCTATTGTGCCCCATCTTCTTCTGCTATCTCAAGGTGTTCTCGTTTATAGCAGCCCCTCAAGCCTCAATTCCTTCAGGAATTTAAGGATTTTGAGGGGATCTATTTGTGGTATTTCTCCCACAGTCAGCTGGAATGGTCACAGTATATTCGATCTTTTGTGATGTACAGCAAAACACTCCATTAGGATGTGATGGGGTGTTTCTGGATGTTCTCCGCAGAACCTGCAGGTGCTGTCCTCCTCTAAGCCTAGCTTCCTTAGGTGTTCTTTGAGTCTGCAATGCCCCGTTAGAAATCCCGTGATTGCCTTTAGACTAGTTTTGCTGAGGTTAATCAGTGTCTTCGATCTTGCTCGGTTGTAGTTTCCGAGGAGATCTTTGGCCTGCCGCAGCCCCGGAAGTCTTTCCCAGTGTGTTGCTCTCATTACTTCTTCCGTTTTATTGAGTTCTTCTTGGAAGTAAGAGTTTCCAAGTCCGCAGAATGGTTCTGGCCCGATCAGTGGTGTTGATGCACCTTTTCGTGCCAGGATGTCTGCTTGTTCATTCCCCTCCACTCCGACGTGCCCTGGCACCCAGAGTAGGGTCACCTTGTTGTTCCTGCCTAGCTCGTTGAGTTTGTCTAGGCATTCCCAAACCATCTTCGAATTGATGCAATAGGAACTCAACGCTTTGATGGCTGCTTGACTGTCGGAGAGGATTACAATTTCCTTGTTCCGATATTTCCTGTCGAGGTTGATCTGAATGCACCTTTCTATGGCGTGAATTTCCGCTTGAAAAATGCTGGGGAACTGGCCCATGGGCTCAGAGAATTTGGTGCGAGGCCCATAGATTCCTGCTCCAGTTCCCTCGGGAGTTTTGGACCCGTCTGTGTACCATGTTATGGTATTCCTTCCTAGTGCTTGAATGGATTCTATGCTCCACTCTCTTTTGGTACTCAGTTCTGTTCGGGGTAGTGTAACTGAGAAGTGTGTTGATTTTTGAAATTAATACTTGCTGAAACAGTAAGCCTCGGTTTTGATAGTGACCCTGTTTTACTTGTAGAAGAATTTCATGATCCATTTATCGTTGAAAAAATGAATCTATGTGATTTGATATTCATAATTATCTTCTGGATAGTGAAGGGGAAAGTATATTCTGTTCTTTTCGAGATATGGTTGTTGAAACTGAGCATGAAGGAAAATAAATGGATGCAAGCACTCTTAATCGAAATGTCAACTAGCCGCAGCAGCATCATCATCACTAATGGTTTGGCAATACAGAACCTCTGCCGTGAATCATGTGCCACATCGCGGCCAACCAACGGTAATTATTTCCTGAAATAATTTAATTCAGATTGAGAAATTCTACCACTACCGTCACCTGGTAAATACCATTTCCAGCGTGATTTGTCGCCCTTGTTCGCATCAGATCTTGAAGAAATATATCTGCAAAATTGCAGACACTCCTAGTTTTGTCATTCCGTCTTAATTTTGATTGTGTAATGATGTTGGTACCTTCATGGTGCAGTTTTGCGAAATATCTAGATTTTTCATTTGTCGGCTCCGAACTCATTATAGTTCTTGAGCGAATCGCCATGATAAGTGATAGGGGCACATTGATCTGTCTCGTAACCATTGAGATATGGTTGTTGAAATTTTGCATCGAAGAACACTTAGAAATGAGAGGTCCCCCACACTCTTGATCTCGCAATTGTGAATTGTCAACGTCATTATTAGTTTTCTGGCAATGCACATAACAAATGTTTGCCGTGAATCACGTCTCATTTTTCAACTTCAGAGTGGTATATACACTTTCAGAAAATATTCGCGTATGCATGCAAAAACTTGTGGAATAATGAAGTATTGACTAAAAATTCTAGCAGCAGGATATCATTCCACTATTGAGGTGCAGGGGGCTATATACGACTTCAATATGGATCTTATGCTTCATTGCTTGTGGGCGTAACCACTGAAATATGAAAATATGCACATACTTTTCCTTAGCGAGTCGGAACAAAGCTTTAAATACGGAACAAAGTTCCGAACATTGTTTTTATAGTACGTTCATTTTGGTGAATCAAGGCCATTAAGAATAAAAACAGCTGAACATAAAAACAACTAGAGGACTAGAAATAGATAAATCGAAATTAGCTGAAAATATTTTGACAAAATGGCTAAGGCTTTCGCGGCCGAGGTTCTCAGTGTCACTAGTTTTGTTCGGGTTTGAAGGCCGTCGTTTTTTTGGAATTCCTTCCTGACTGTCAGCCAGTCAGTCATCGGAGTCAAACTTGAGATGTATGAGCCTCTGAAGAAGCTAGCCACTCGCGCCAGCGAAACGTCAGGAAGATATTTCAGAAAACGACGGCCCTCAAACCCGAACAAAAGTGGTGATACTGAACATATCTTATCAAGAAATGGTACACACG
The DNA here is from genome assembly GCA_032362365.1 of Zygogramma bicolorata. Classification (NCBI taxonomy): domain Eukaryota; kingdom Metazoa; phylum Arthropoda; class Insecta; order Coleoptera; family Chrysomelidae; genus Zygogramma; species Zygogramma bicolorata. The sequence goes on from JAVJAQ010000582.1 coordinate 3,158,026, forward strand.
TTTGATCGGAAAAATATTTAATCATCTTGCGAACAATTCGTTCAGGCCAGTCTCAAATCTACCTACACAGTAGATTTTGGCTGGCACCTGTCAGAAAACAACTACTCCTCTGGCTAATACCACGAAGGGCATTGAATTATATCCGACCGGTGCCAGTGCAGGTTTCTTCACAGAAGTAAATCCTGCATTTGCTTTCGTCGATACAAATGAAGGAATTGATTTTCAATTATAGGGACGGACACACTTGCAGACTGGTTTCGGGCTATTTGGCAGTGCCATCATCAACATAAAGTCGATGACTTCCCATAATTAAAAATCAAAATCATTCAGAGTATCAAGCCCCGACCAAAGCTGATGCGAACAACGAAGTTATTGCGCCATCTACCCATGGACGAGGTATTCCAAAAACAAACCGAAATGGCCCAGGAAAATGTAAAAACATTCGACATAGTCTAAGGGTATACTTGAAGACTAGCGTTAAATCGAATTATCTTGCGAACAATTCGTTCAGGCCAGTCTCAAATCTATCTACACAGTAGGTTTTGGCTGGCACCTGTCAGGAAAAAAATTCTACTCCCCTGGCTAATACCACGAATATTTTTTCTTTTGTATGGTCAACTCCCAAGATGAATTTCAATTGCGTGTCGTCATGAAACTAGATTTTGAAATTTCAGTTCAATTGAAAATTATAACTTATGCCGTGAAACCTACAAATTTGAAATATTTATATTTTCCAATTGAAATCAATTTTCAAATTCTGATTTTATAGAAACGCGCATTTGTCTTTGTGTGTGACCATGAAATTTACCAAAAAATATACTAGTAGTGACGTGATTGACAAACTCTATAACTTTTTTTCGAATTTAGTGAGAACCGAAATCACCTTATTTTTCAATTGAAATGTGAATTTCGAACTCTGGTCATAGATATTTAATTGACTTTCATCTTGGTGTATAACTTCATCTTTAAACAAAAATCCCTGGTTACAACGTTACACTTTGTTCAGGCGAGTTCGGAAGACCGGGATATAGGTTCTCAATCAAATCTCATATTCGAAATTATAGACCAAGAGCCAGAGCCCAAAAAATTCTCTGAATTTACTAAGCCTGGTTTTTTTATGGCTTATTGCAGTGGTTGTGTACACAAACATACTGCGGTCAGTCAGGCGAAACTGAGAACAGGTGTCTCAGGTACGCTATCGAACCTGCCGTATCTGCCGAGGTAATAAAACGAATTTAATAAAACTGGTAATCGTTATACAGATTGTATACTGCATATACATAAAAGGTACGACAGTCAGTCAGCTGAATATGGGGACGGAGCTGGTCAGTCGGTCGTAATGTATGTACAAAAAATAAATACGGTGCAATTAATTTACTACACTTCAAAATTTTTGTGAGGGTATTAAATGCTATATGAAACATGAAAAAATGATCAGTTATCGATTTTGCGGGACAACGCCCGTCAGTCAGCGGGACCAAACCACCAAAGATTCGTTAAAAAAAAGGAAAAAAAGTTGATGGATCAAGTATGCCACCATGTGAATCAGAATTAATGCAACAATTTTTAAGAGCGCTACATTGCAAACATTTGGCGAAATGCACATCGAAAAGTAACGACAGAACTGTCTCCAATCGATCACGGGTGGAAAATAAACAACAATAAATATGAATTTAATTGGTCCCAAGGCGATCAATTACCACAATTCGTCAAAGATGTCGTCATTCAATCTCCTCAACCGCCACCTGCGACGCCAAGCCCGCGCGAAATTTTCATTTCTATTTTTGCTGACTGACGGGCGTTGTCCCGCAAAATCGATAACTGATCATTTTTTTTATGTTTCATATAGCATTTAATACCCTCACAAAAATTTTGAAGTGTAGTAAATTAATTGCACCGTATTTATTTTTTGTACATACATTGCGACCGACTGACCAGCTCCGTCCCCATATTCAGCTGACTGACTGTCGTACCTTTTATGTATATGCAATATACAATCTGTATAACGATTACCAGCTTTATTAAATTCGTTTTATTACCTCGGCAGATACGGCAGGTTCGATAGCATACCTGAGACACCTGTTCTCAGTTTCGCCTGACTGACCGCAGTATGTTTGTGTACACAACCACTGCAATAAGCCATAAAAAAAACAGGCTTAGTAAATTCAGAGAATTTTTTGGGCTCTGGCTCTCCGTCTATTACGGCCAACCAACAACGACAAACCTTGATTAGAGAAGTCCCTCGCACGAAACGCCGATATTCCCTCGTTTGATAAAATGTGGAATCGGAAATTCCACCACTTCCATCCGCCGAAAACCATTTCCAGCTGGATCCGTTCGCCCTCGCCCAGGCCGTGATGGAATATATCTGGGCAAATTGCAGGCGTTCCTCGTTTTCTTATTCCCTCTTGATGTATATTCGCGTCAAATGTGTTCGGGTTCTTTTCCCGTTTCGGACACCGATATTGATAACTTTCGCTCCGCTTTTTCTTTTTTCTCGCCGAGAAATTCATTTGTAACCAGACGACTGCCTCGCCAGAGTTTCCTTGTGTGAGAGTGTCGATTCGTGTTGTTATTTGGAATTTCGGTGGGAAATCTCTCTCGGTTGGTGTCGCTGGAAGCACGAAAACTGAATGTTTCCTTTGTATTTTCTTTTTATTTCGTAAGAGCCGTTTTGGTGATCGTTTCTCGTGGAATATAATGATTTTGAGGGATCATTTATTTATTTTTCTTCTGGTTGATATCAACAAAAAACAAAAAAGTGTATACGGAAAATATGATTGTGATGACATCGAAATTGGTCGATATATTATGTTGAATGTGCAAGTAGTACACAGATATATAAATCAATAATGTTGATGGTAATACTATTAAGAAGAATAAAAAGACTCCAATTGCCATTGGAAGTCCGTAAATATACCGAGGCAGAGTCAAAATAATTGACTTACATTGTACTTATATTGTACAAAAAAATTGTTAGTCGTTTTCGAAGAGTCATCCCTGCTGAGAATCTCGAAGCGATTGCCTATATGCAATTTTTTTCCAATTGAAATTTTTCATCTCCATAATTAAATGTTAATTCAGCTGATGATGAACCTATGTAAGTTCGAAACATGTACCGAATCACCGTCCTGACATCCTTTAAATATTAAATTGTGGAGACGACTTAGAGTTTTTCTGCATCGTAAATCTTACACTCCACTTTGAGATACAATGGACTTCTACCACAGGTTAAACGTTATCGGGTTGTTGAGATTTCCATATTGTCGAGAAAAACGAATATTCCTACAAATATCGATATTATTGTGTTTGTATTCAGGTCATTATTGAATGTTCCGCCATTTTGTAGTAAGTGAAGGAATTGACTTCTAGGGCTGTATAGTATTCGTCAGGAGCTTCAAAATGATGTATTCCATTTGAATTTTTTTTTGTGGTGGCTCCCAAACACCATTTTGAAATTTTCATCTGTCAATTTCATTATCCCAAGTTTCGATGTTGTGAGTTAAAGAGGGTAAAAGAGGGGGGGGGGGCATTAAAGAAAAGCAAAGTATCTTAAAATGCCTACTTGTCTCCGTTAACGGATAGGATACCAAATCTGTTTCCGTTTTCAAAACAAATACCTCAACTCTATGTAGGTTTTTGGAAAATCTGTCAGAAATGTCAGATTTGAAGTGGTATTTTATCATTCAACAGGGGTATCCCGGTACGATTCATATCAGATAAACTCGTTGAGACAGCCTGATAAAACAGATACCTTCAAGTTTCGATTCCTGTCATTGTTCTCCTTTGCTACCATTTTAATGTCATTCCATTCTACTGAGTAGTATCCATTGGAAGTGAGAATGTGTTCTGGTAATTCAGAAACACCAATCTGTATGTATGTATAAACATATTGTGTTTGCTATTTCGCGCGTCTACAGATTTTGATGTTTCATCGATATATTTTTGACTGCCCTTAAGGAAGTTTGTGTTCTGGGCCAAGTTAGTTGTAAACGAGGAGATTGAAATATTGTCAAGATCAATTACCTTTACACCAAATTGATTTTATTTACACTCAACTTGCGTGTCACTTACTGATTGATACTGTTTCAATTTTCTTCGCTTGAAGAGGCTTACCTTGTTGGCGAAATGCGCCTCAACTGCAAATAATGTCAGTTTGGTGTTAGGGTAATTGATGGATATAAATTTATCACTGGTTTCGTGAAGATTCCAATATGAATTCTAAATTTTTTCAGATTGTGGTAGGTTAACATCTCAATAAACTACGAAAAAAAATCAGAGCGTTGTTTTGCATCAATAATATCGATTAAACAAAATTGTGTTTGTAAGGCCCGTTTTAGGGATATCCACAGATCGATAGGTCATACACAAGAAGTAACCCTACTTATAGATAATACAAAAAGGATTTGCAAAATTTCACAAAAATATACTCATCACAAAAAATAATATAATTGTCTAAGGACTTATAGTATATATGGATATTGATAAGTAAATAAACTGCTGACTAGATAAGTGATACTTGTGACATGATGAATACTTGGCTCGAATTAAATAACACGTAATAATAATAATACATTTATTTGTCCCAAAGATCACTTGCATGATATAGGATATGTCTAATAAAACGATTTAGGTAGATAACTATATCAACCGAAATATAAAAAAGAGCTCGGAAATATATGTAAAATACAAATAACAATTCAGTCATTTTATCACAGGGTAGTATTGAGCTACACTATAAAAACATGATTCTACCAAGTATGACTTCAATTTGGCCTTGAACACTGAGAAAGTATGCTCATTTCTGATATTGATTGGGAGACGATTGAAAAATCTTTTGCCAATGAGGACAGGAGACTTCTCATAACGCGAAGTACTGTGCTTCGTGATACTAAGCAGATCTCCCGTTCTTGTCGAGTACTGGTGCATATCTCAATTCAATGTGAAATTCTTGATATTTTGTTTGACATACAATAATATTTTATATATAATAATATATAAATTGATGGGAATGTGAGTATTCTATGATATTTGAAATGATTTTTGCATGTTTCGTTGTGTGGGATATTGTATATGAGTCGAACAATTCTCTTTTGCAAAATAAACACCTCATGGGCGTCGACCTCACTACCCCAGAGTGAAATATTATATGAGATATGACAATAAACGAGAGCGTAATAAACGTTTAATAATTGCTGATGAGTTGATATGGTTTTTAATTGAAGAATGGCATAATACCTTCTACGTAACTTTTTCGTAACGTGAGCAATGTGGGTCTTCCAGCTCATATCTTTATCCAGATATATTCCCAAAAATTTGGTATTGTGTGAGAACTCGATGTTTACTGGTTCATATAGACTGATTTTATGGGAGAATTAAATGCATATAGTTTTTTCACGGTTGACAATCAACGAATTTCTACGACACCACGAGATAAATTCTGCAGATGAAATTTGAAGTTTCATCTTCCAATTCTTCAGGGGAATCGGCTTCCGTGGCTATTGTCGTGTCATTCGCGTAGAGAATAATGTTATCACTACTTATGTGATGTGGCAAATCAATCATCTAACAGATGATGATCTAACAGAGGAAAATTAATGGTCCTACAATGGATCCCTGTGCAACTCCTAGTTCAATCTTCTCGAGGGAAGATTTACATCCAGAAATATTCACGGATATTTTTCTGCATTTCAAGTATGAAGACAGCTAAGATTGAACGAATTTTATAGAATTCATAGGATAATTTGATATGGGGGAAAACACTTTGTCTATTTCATACTTCTGGCATTCAAGTAGACTAAACTATAACCCCTTCGGGTTTGGAGGCGATCCAGCCATTAACGAAATGCCCAACATTCCCGTGGAAATACAGAGTCGACGTCACGAATCTCTTACCACTTTCGTAAGCCACGATAATGCCGAATATTAATTGATCAGGATCCACTTCCCGTTTCGATAATGAATTCCAAATTTCGGGAAAGTCGTAAGCGGTCGACGACGACGGCACGCAGAATGCCGAGAAATCCTGCTGGATTCGAGAAGGCTGTGTTCGTACGGTTTCCGTTTCCACCGGTTACAGAACACAACCTCGAATTTGCATTTTGAAGACTGTTACATCCGTTGATTCGGGTGCTTAAGGGTGCGCGTTGAAGTCAAAAGCTCGTCTGTACATTCGCATCGATTTTTTTTTCTTTTTATGATATGTTCAATAAATGCATACTACTTTGTCGTGAAAGTTTATATTCGGAGTGGATTTTTGGGTTTGCTACTTGATGCAAAGTTTCAACAACCATAGTTGGTGTTACTAAAATTCAAATTTATACTTACTCAGCATTCGGTCCGTGCTTCCAGTTTGACCTCTATTGCTTGATAGGCACCGAATAGCATTTAGCTTTTAACTGTTGAGTGAAAAAAAATAGGTTGAACTCGATACGTGGATGACTATGCTCTTTATGTCCATAAATTGAAAGAAGAATTATTGCAAAAATCAATTTTTCGTACAACTGTCAAAGAAACTTGACATTTCTGCATCTCTAGTGATGCTGAAATGTTTCCTTTTTTTCATTGCCAAAATGATTCCCAAAATGAACATGAAATATTACTTTATGAAGGATTTATTTTGAACTGAGTCAATTATTGAATGATTATTCATCATAAAACAATTTCAATAATTGGAATAATAATTGATAGAGAAGTTTGAACAATTAATTTCTGCATAAATTCTCGAAGATGTTCCAGTCGAACACGCGGCGGGCCAAAAACCATTTCTATAGTAACGACACAGAAAGACCACTGGATGCTGTGAAATTGTTCGATAACTTATCAGGACCAAAAAAAACACGTCAAGGTGTATTGGAAGTTTTTATTTACAGTATGTTTCAGGCGAAGTGAATTCACATTTACAGTTGTACAAAAAATGTTTGTATTTCGTCTATAAAATTCGTGTTTTTGTGGCACATTCGAGATAATTTTTCAGGTCGAGGCCAAAAATTAATACTCTCATGCGTCATTTTATAGTCACTCGTTTTACTCACTCAATACAAAAATAACTATTTCAGTTCGTTCATCAGCTGGCTCACTATAACGCTATGTTCTTCGACTTATATGAATATAATATTGTTCAAGCAACTAGGCAAGAACTTGAAAAATCAGTACTTCAAATTTGGAAGCATTTGCTGTTAATCTGGAAATAACTCGTTCTGATTCCGAACTGAAAGACAAGTTCACATCACCCATATCCACATCCTGGTTCTAACAGTCTTCCTCATCTACATTAATGATTTAGAATAATATGTAGATTAAGTTCATTTCTCTTTTTATAGACGATATCTCTCTGTTTATTTCTGATAAATCAAACTGCGAGTCAAACTGTATTCTTGGAAAAAAATGCATATGAAGCCTTCTCAGAAATTCCATCTTGGTTTTCAAACTCTTCATTTTTGAATGAATCAAAAATCAATACATGAGAATTCAGACAGGATTAGTGATAATTCAACAATTAGTACTGCATATAATAGTCATTCTATTCCATAATCTCACGTCAGATTTCTTCGTCTTACAAAAAACAACTGTTTGACCTAGAGAGCTCACTGTGATTAGTTGGTATCCAACTCCACTCATTGAATTGCATCATGAGAAACTTGAGAACTGTGTTCAATTGAAATCACTCGATAAAACAGTTATGGTTCATTATGAACAAATTGAATGATTGTGTATATATATATTTTCAATTATTGTTACTGTGGAAAAATTGGAAGTGTTTAATTTTAATACAAGAGGAAAAAACACCTTCCGTGTTCCTCTTGCAGAATATTCAGTGAGCCCCCTTATGATGTTCTTCTGTTTCCCACGCACGTTTAAAATAATTTCTGCGTCATCAAAGTAATTATATTCCCTAAAAAATAATGTGATATGTTGTTTCATTGAATATACCTTGTGATATTAGGATGAGACTGAGATAGGTTAGGTTAGGTGTATTTATGGAGAACAACCGACTACAATAATATATCAAGTAGAGATAGATAGATCTGTATCAGACGTGAGTTACGATTATGAAATGAATCTAGTTTGAATTACTTGTAAGAAGCAAGTAATTGTCGAGGTCGTAGGTACTGGGAATTTGTTATAAGTATGTCATAAGAACTTATTCAGGTGATATTTACCTTTATATAGGAAGATATATACAAGTGTGATGGATAAACATATAATTTGCAGCTTCTCATTTCAATCTCAAATTTCGTAAGTTAATTCCCTTATACTGTATTTTAGATATTTAAGAATTGATTTTTGATTGTATAGTGTTCCCGAAGAAGAGACAAATAGACTCGAAAGCTCGAACTGAAATAAAGAGTACACTCATTCCTCAGACTGCAAAACCCGACATAATCCCTAATATATATTTATATATATATATATATATATATATATATATATATATATATATATATATGACCTATTCAAATAAGTTCGAATGAAGTATTTGATATTGAACACCGATACTCAATTTATCTCATGGGAATTTCCTTCTGAATAGATACTCCGTGGCGCGTGTAGAGACACAAGATCAAACTGATTCCTGAAAAGACGGAGCTAGTAAACTTCTCAAATAATTTCACGAATGTGAGCATCTTAGAGGAGTTGTAAGTGGAGAACAGTCGCGTGGATGAACAAGAAAGCGCCAACTTCCTGAAAGTCGAACTTGACATGCATTTGAACTTCCACCAACATCTCAGTTTGCCGATTCACAGAGCACGTGCTGCGATAAACTTGAGCACACCTTTCGTTATACGAAATTCCAGACTGAACGTGAATAACAAGCTGCATAATGTATAATATATAATCGGATCAGTTATATGCTCGTCCGGTGTTCTTTAGTGAACCAAATTAGGCTTGACAACTATGACTGCTAGTGCCATATTATAATCGCGCTATTGATGTGTGGGAGGAGCGAAATAATGAAGGTCGTATCTTCCATACTAATCTGATTGATACCTACCGTCTTGTGGGCGTGTTCATTGAGGGAAAAAGATTTTAATGTAGTCATTTGCCACACAACAAAAATATTCTATTCTTTCATTTATTTTCATAGCAGCTCAAAAGTCCTATTCCAATGGTCATCTCGGTTTCTACGTTTTACTTTCTTGTTGTTCAGACGTTCAAACTCATTTTTCTTGGTGAGTGGTCAATTGTTCCATGAATAGTACAACGATATGCCTCATAATATATCTATACTTCGTCGTAGGGTAACTGGAAGTTTTTATTGCAAAAATATTAAAAATTCATTTGACTATGTTCTGTTTACAAAACGCATATCTATAGCAAGTCAGTCACAAGGACATGACAAATATATCGATTGAGACATTGATGAAAGTATACCATATGAACTACATAATAATATAATAATAAAGAGTTGGACAATACTGAATTACCTTCGCAAGCGTTGAAAGTATTCTTTTTCTACAACCAAACCCCCGAAACCGCTTTTGTGCATAGTTTTACTTTCTCAAACATGATTATTTCTAATAATAATTGAAATTTGACATTATTGTGCCGCAAAGTGAAATTTCGATGCCAAAATTCAAATACCCACATACACAGTATCCATTGCTAGGCAACGGAGCAACATTTTATCGAATCATTTGAATGGCAACAAACGTCAAGCATTAAATATTTCTAAAATGATCTTGGCCCATCATTCTTTAAATGAGATCAACTAAAATGGGTAGCCACAGTTCTGAAATCAAAAATACTCCGCCAGAACTAAGAGAACAAGTTAAATCATTGTAATTGGATTTACTACCCTCATCTTCAAGAAAAAAATATGGAACTTCATACAAATAGTTCATAGAACGGAAGAGAAAATACGAAACTTATAGTGTTCCTAGAAATGTTGCTTTGACATATTCTAATCAAGAAAAGCCTCTTTTGTATGGTCAATATAAAAATGCTAAAATCGACTCTTTGCTTTTTTGGGCATTATAAAGCTGAGAACGAGTCACTGACATTTGATTTCCTTTTATAGTATAAGTTATTTTTAGCAAATACTATGTTGTGGAAAAAGTATAGTGTGTAACAATAGCAGAAATGCAATTTCTCACTAGTTTGAATTGCAGCACTCGCTTGCACTGGTGTCGCAACTTTTTTGAACTCATGAGAAATTCGCACTTTTCTTCACTTGTTGCAAAATATACTGTTATACTGTGAAATTGAATTAAAATAATGCTGTTAGAATAAATGTGTGAAATAAGTTGTGAGACTCAGGGGAAAAACAAATGGATTTTTCTGGAAGACAGAAATCCTACTAGACTGAGCTCTGATCAAATTAACATGTCTTGTGCCATACGACTGCCTATATTCGAATGATTGCTGTTATGAGTTTCTCACTTGGCAGTTAGGAATATAGCAATACAGATGTTTTTTTCTCCGTAGCTTTTCAAGTTGTTAATCTTCGACAATCTGATTGAATTGAGATTTAACATTGAAATCTATACAAACGTGAAAGGGCAGGTTTCTATCTACCCTGAAAGGTTTGAATATATTCGCGGTGTTTACACTTTTTAGAATTGGTTGACATTTCATTATATCAAAATCTCTCAAAATTTTTTTCATGAATATATCTTGAGAAACTGTTTCATCACAATTTTTCGGTAAATCCATTACTCTCTAAGGAGTAGTTTTGTATGAGTACATCCATACACCTACTTATGAATTGGTATTTTCATCAGTAAATTTTCCGAATTTCATTATATTCTCGCCGTAATGTATGGATATAAACATGATCTGTACGATAGAAACCCAACAGTAGTACTCAAAATATTCCTAATATGTATTCGCCAGAAGTAGTTAGTTACACGATAATTTCTTTGTAACGCTATTCGCATCCAACGGTTGTGCTGTTACAAGTTAATTCGCCTTACAGCATATTTAGCAGCTAGTCGATACTACTTGCTATTCAATATTACCTACTTAGTATTCATCGTTTCCCACTGAACATCTCATTTATGAAACAACGGTCGTTAGCGTATGAAACGCGAATTTGTGAATTTTGTTCATTATCGTGTGTGAAACTACCGGGGTAGTTGTTTCGTTGTAATGAACTTTGTATAGGGTGGGTAGATAGACATTTGGGTTACCGTTGAAGTGAAATAGTATCTTTCGCAATTCCAAAGGTCTGGATATTATTTGATTTGAATCAATCTAGAACAAAAAAATTGTCGATAATCATATCAACTTGGAACAAATACAACTAGGGACATTGAATCACATAACAAGTTCCGTATGTGTTCCCAGTCATACAAGTGCAAAAATTAATTTTCAATCATATGGATGGGTACGCTTGCAGATCGGTTTCGTGCTTAATAGTCCATCCTTATAGCAAGGTAGGTCCCAATCATCAATGTCGTTAATTTTCTATAATTGGATATGAAAACCAAAAACTTTCGAGTGGAATAAAATGAAATTTATTAATATTTGAGGTTTTATTTCAGAAATTCATTTGTTTTCTCAATCTGTGCTCTAATTTCTAATTTCATTGGTGAATTTTCATATCGAAAATTACTTGATCTCAACTGTATATTTCAATCAATTTATTCGAATCGTCTCGGTCGTGGATATCAAGTTTGAATATTGTTATTTTCTCTTCATTTATTTTGTTTGAATTTTTTACAAAGGTACTGTGTGGGCAAATAGCTGGTAGTTCAACATATCTTCAAAATCGCTTGGTGGTATTTTTATTATTGCAGCTGTACACAAATCGAAATATGATTTCAACATCTGCTCGTATAATTCTTCATTTTGAATTTTGCTTTCCTATTTTATATAAAATATTTCCATTTTTTCGTTATATTGTTTGAAAGTCCTTATTTTTTGGTGCATGAACGTTTTCTTCGTAGTCTTTTTGAGTTGATAACCTAACCACATTATGAAAAAATAAGAATTAATATTGGGATCTAGACAAGTGTAGTAGGGCAGATTTTTCATTCAGAGGCAGCCAGGTGCGGTTTATATCAAATGAATTCGTTGACATTCAAATATCCCGAGCCAGCTTGATGAAAGCAGATTCCTACAATTTCCGTTTCTCTCCATTGCTCTCTTTCTTGCTATTATTCGAGTTTAATTTCGTTCTACTTTGTGATCTCCATCGGCAGTGAGAATGTCTTCTGGTAATTTTCAACCACCAAGCTGTCCATTTTTTATGTACATCTCGTGTTCACTCTTTCAGACTTCGAGAGGTCTTGACGTTTCACTCATATATTTTCGACCTCACGAACAAGGAATTTGATAAATAAAATTATTTGTGTTTTCTGTTGTGTTGGTTGGTTTGGAATGTGTTAGTATAGAACTTGAAGTATTTGTTGTTCTAACATTATAAATGTTTCCAATCCGGTTTAATTATTTCAGGCAGTCGAGGGATATAAGATTCAATTTTTGTTAAAGGAAATGTAGTTTGTGTAGGTTATAGGTTCCACTGTTAGGTATGCTACCATTCACAATTCCAATCAATGTTTTTCTTTCACCTGTATGTCCATTTTCTTTCAATATTGATTTTATAATGTTGATCACTTCATCGATTTTTGAGAAAGAATTGCCTACCTTTTTTGTTCTATCATGAAGACATTATACCATATCTTTTTTGACACTTGTGTCTTGGTTCGTGTTGTAGTGTAGATATCTGCTGGTATTTGTTTTCTCAATTTTTTCAGATTGTGGTATATTTACGATGCAGAAAAACTCAAAGTCGTCTCCACAATTTAATATTCGAAAGATGTCAGTACGGTGATTCAGTACATGTTTCGAACCTACATAGGTTCATCATCAGCTGAATTTACATAGAATTCTACAATAAAGGAAGAGTAATATAATATTAGTTGAAAAATGAAGTATAAAATTTACTTACATGGAGATGAAAAAATAGCAAAATCACATGGTGAAATTCAAAAGGACATAAACAATTTTTTAATGAGAATTATGAAAAAGTTGATATTAGGGGGATTTGGGACATCCCTAAAACCATAAATACGTTAAAGATTGGGGGGCTTGGAGCCCTTGTGCCCAATATGCAATATTTGAAAAATCCACATTAAAGGATACTTGGAAACACTACCTTTCGCAGATTGAGTAGGAAATGGAGGAGAATCAGCTGACAGAACTGTCAGCTGTCGAAAATTTTTCCATGGAAATGCGGCACAGGGTCTGGCACACACGGAACGAGAATCAAAGAACTGACATTTCGAGTCATGTCCCGGGTGGACATATCTTGTGAAACTTTACCTAGATAAGGGATATCTAGGTAAAGTTTCACAAGATATTTCCAATATCCTAAGACGACATTGTAATGATACAAATTTTTCTTTCTATACTATAGATTCGACTTCCAAATTGCTAGTTAACACTAAAGATAAAGTACCCTTTTTCCACAAATCAGGAGTTTATAAAATTTCTTGTTCACAACCAAATTGTTCTGCTCAATACATTGGACAGAGTGGTAGAAAAATAAAAACAAGAGTTCTGGAACATGTTAAACTTATCGACGGTTCCAGAAATCTACAATTGGATGTATACAACACAAAAAGTTCTTTTGCTAATCATATCCTCAATGAAAACCATAGCTTTGATATTGATTCAGATCTAGATATTTTACACATATTATGTCAAAAAGGTACTTTACTCAATCTTCTAGAAATTTTTGAAATCAATTCCGCTGCTAATAACCCTAATGTTGTTTCTCTTAATGAGCAAGTACAGTTCAGCTCATCAAATATCTAGAGAAATCAGGAAAATTAATGATCGACAATACGGAGTTCGCCATCAAAGATCAACCAGTGACTTATTGGCTTATGTTTCTCATATTTGGCAGCATTCAATCGAGAAATTTGGGAAAACGAAAGCTGTTGCACACGATGTTTCAAAAGCGTTCGATCGAATTTGGCATCGGGGTCTCCTTTCTAAACTGCCGTCTTATGGTTTGCCTCCTCAGTTGTGTGCTTTGTTGAAGAGTTTCTTGTCTGATAGGTCTCTGTATGTGGTTGTTGATGGAGTATCGTCTGATATTCTCCCAATAAATGCAGGTGTTCCACAGGGTTCAGTTCTGGCGCCCACTTTGTTTCTGCTTCATATCAATGATTTGCTGGAGAAAACATCTTGTTCAATACATACTTTAGCGGACGACAGTACTGTTCATACCAGTTCCTTTTCCAGAGTCCCCATACCTGTTAATGGTTCACAGATGGATCAAAAACACCTTCTGGTTCCGGTGCAGGTGTTTTCGGTCGCAAACCCAGGACAGAGATATCAACCTGCCTAGGGACCTATGCGACCGTATTCCAAGCGGAAATTTATGCTATTGAACTGTGTGCGGAGAAATTGGCAGAATCCAACCTCACACACAAGTCAATAAAAATATTCTCGGACAGTCAAGCGGCGCTGAAAGCCATTGGCTCTTACCGATCAACGTCCAAACTGGTAACAAATTGCCAAAAACGACTCTCCTCAATAGGAAGATTTAACAAATTGTCTCTGGTCTGGATTCCGGGCCATACTGGCCTGGAAGGCAATGATGCTGCTGACTCCCTTGCAAAGGAGGGTGCTGCAAGCAGCTTCATCGGACCAGAACCTGTCATTGGCATCGCCTTAGACTTTGCCAAACAAACATTGAATACCTGGATGGCAAGAAGATTTATGGACTTCTGGCAAAGTCTTCCAGGATTGGCTCATTCCAAGGCGTTTATTCACCCTTCGAAGTCGGAAACCAAACAGTTGTTGGACTGCAGTAGGGACGAACTACGATGTCTAACTGGCCCTTCTCACAGGTCACTGTCATTTGAATCATCATATGCAGAGAATCGGACTGTCAGAAGACAGCCTGTGTCGTCTCTGTCTGGAAAATGATGAAACAGGCTCTACTCTTACCATCTGACCTGAAAGATCACTCACCATACAAACTAATCGGCTTCGTTAAGAAGCTGGGTTTATTTGGTCGAGTTTGAATGGGTGTGAGCCACAATAAACCCTTGTTGGTTGCAGTGGAGGGCCGAACAGACCCACTCACTTCTGACCTAACCTAACCTAACCCCATACCAGCTCGAAAAACAAAAATTCGAAGAAACATTCACGTCAATAAAATTAACGACGACTTGACAAAAATAATAGAATGAGGTAACATGAAATTGGTGGAATTTAATGCTACGAAAACCCAGGTATGTCTCTTCTCAAGTAAAGCCGATCTATCATCGTCTGATATTCAGATGTCAGGAATAACTATTCCTACAAAATCAAGTGTCTCGATTCTAGCAATTACAATCAGTGATAATCTCTCATGAGAAAACCATGTGAGATCGATCGCTATGAGTGCTTCCCAGAAACTTGAATTTCTATTTCGTTCGAAGAAATACTTGACTTCTCGTCAGCTTCTAATGATCTACAAGGCTCAGATACGACTTGTTTTGGAATATAGTTCTCATGTATGAGGTTCGGCACCAAAACATTCATTGACGCTTCTCGATTCTATTCAGAGAAAGGCAATTCGTCTTGTTGTTGATTCTTCGCTCACTTCATTGGAACATCGTAGAAGGGTCGGAGACTTGTCTCTCTTCTATAGATATTTCACGGTCGATGCTCTTCCGAATTGTTATCAATCGTTCCCTCCTTGGCAATATCTACACAGATGACTCGACGAGTATAGAATTCCCACCCATTTGTTGTGAATTTGGAAACCTGTCGAACCTCTCTTGCTCAGGGATCTTTTTTTTTAATAGAACAGCTGAGCTTTGGAACTCCTTGCCAAAAGAGGTTTTTCCTGAGGCTTACAAACTTCAGAAATTAAAAGTAAATGTTGATTCGTATCTCCTGTCCTTTGATTCACGCGGTGTTCCTTGAACATTACAGGGCTTCCCTTTCGTGTGAATCTACATATAAAAAAGTAATTTCAACAAAATGTCAGGGGTTTGTAACAAAACACCTATACTGCTGTTGAGACCTTTTTTCTCAACAGTAAATATGAAAGTTATAAATCTTTCAACGGAATGATCCTCTTCCAGATACTTGAAGTTCTTGTATTTTTGTGATAGTCCACAACGAAGGAAAAATTCACGCACAGAATCGGCAACGCCACTGCGTTATGATAATACCGACCCCGAAGGAAAGTTGTCACTCAGCCGGACCTCGTCCCTTCCGAACGATTCCTCTCATTATCCCCCGTCGAGAAAAACTCGCGCGACGAGTAAAGAAAATCCGGAACGCACACGCTCGCATTTCCGTCGAAAACTCGGAAAAGCGACGGCGCACCGCAAGGATCCTATCGATCGATCGCCGAACGCTAGAGGGAGTACCGAACAACCGAACCCAGCGTGCGTCAGTCCGTCTGATCAATCCTTTTCGAACGGTCGAGGTCCTTCGAGACGCGAGTCCGGCTTCTCGACACACGTGTACGCCGAGAAAAGAGGAGTACCCGAAAGTGCGCGCCGTGCGTTTGTTTCTTTTCCTGCGGTGATGCGATCGAGACTTGATGACTCTTGAGGACCTTGCGCTTGTGACCGTTGATAGTTCCTGTGTCTGATGGCTGAGAATCAGATCGCTCAGGTAAATTGCGGGGGCGGTTGTTCGACGCTGGGGGGTGTAGGTGTTGATGTTGAGAGTTGACGTGACAGGTGACGACGGAGATGTTGTTATTAGGTATCTTGAGAATGGCAGGGGAGATGATGGGATATGTTATACGTGCGCGAGGGTTTGATATGCATGGAATCAACTGATGCTGTTCGCTTTGGTTTTTGCCTGTTTGTTGTACGTTGGCAGATTGTTCTTATAGTTGGGAACATGACCGATTCATGAATTGTTTCTTAGCTTCCTTCTTCTCCGGATCGAAAAATATAAAGAACAACTTCTACGAAAGAAGCAGAAAAAAGAAAAACTTTACAAAACACTCTCTGTTGATAGATAAGTGTATGAAAAAGTAATGAAAAGTCTATCTGAACCACCTACTTACTTACTTACCAACGGGCACTGGGTTACATAAAAATCCCTTGTTCATTCGTAAACCAAGCATATGCACTTTGAATCAAATAGTTAGCAAACGTAGGAATATCTACTCAAAGCAAAACAGAGAGCCATTTGTTGAAAAAATCTCACTCATCAGGATAATATTTCATTCCTACTCATACAAGATCTCGTTTCGCTCAGAGAAAATTATCTCTTGAGCTCTTCAATGGAAGAAAGAATAAATTTTTATGTTATGTTTTCTACAAAAAGCTCTCTATTTCGCTTTGTGTAGATATTCGTATGTTTGCTATCTATTTGAATCGATTTTCATATGCTTGCTATACAAATTAAGCAAGAAAAGTTATTTCTATGGAACCCAGTGCCCTTCGTCGCCATATACACAGGAGTGTAGCTGGTTTAGAAGGACTTTTTTTCCTTTTTGGGAATGAATCAAGAATCAAACGTCTCCGAATGATATACACATACCTATAAACAGAGAATGTCTGTATGTAATTTTTTTTTTATTTCACTTCTTTCGTAGAATTAGTAATTTCCATTTTTTTGATTCGAAAGAGAAAAAAGACAAAAAATTATTCATCAAATTTCATCCTCTCCACAAGAATACTCAAGTTGCTAATGAACGTTCCATTCGTACTTTTTTTATTGATAACCTACCACAATCTGAAAAATTCAAGAATTGATATTGAAATCTTTATAATTGTAGAAGGGCAGATTTCTAACCCTTTCCGAAAAGTTGCTGCCTTAATCAAATGCTATGTAAAATTTCACATCCTTAGCATAGTTTCCAAAAAAACCTTTATAGAAGCGAACATTTGTAATGAGTTTTGAAAACGGAAACAGATTTGTTTTCCGAAACGTCAACAAACCTAAGTATTCACAAATATATTACTTTTTTTATTATAGGCAAATTTATGTAGTAGAGATTGCTGGGGATTGCTGGATTGCAGGACGTGTTTCATTCAGAAGAAATTGTTGATCAACTCTTTGGGGTAGATTAGAAATCCGCCTTTCTACACTTGTATAGATTTCAATATCAAATCTTGATTTTTTCAGATTGCAGTTGGTTATTAACGCCAAAAACTACCAAGAGAACGTTAATTCATCACAAAACATTGACTTTCGAACAGTTCGAAAACTTTTCGGTTTTCCAACTCGTGTTCCTTATTTTTTCTTTGTATGTTGCAGATGAGACTGATCCAAAGTCAGTTCAGTTGATAAAACTGAATTGATTTCTCATGAAGTAAAGCTGAGGTTTGTTCATATCACTTCTTTGTGTTCTTAGATTTGTTTTTCTTTCAGTATCTTATTTTCGTTGAATATCAGTTAAGGCAAAATGAAATGTAAATCTAACTCGGTCTTTAAGTTCATTGAAATGTTTTCATGCAAAGAGAAATTTTGTGCGAATTTGCTTGAAATTAACTCATTTTCTCTTACTTTTCGACTATTCTTTTGGGGTCAGGAGAGTGTTATCCCTTCATTTCAGAAGATGAATGATTGCCAAATAGTTTTTATATATGACACCCCATCGATTGCACCCTTTTGACCTCGAAAATAAGCTGAAGTTTCTTGGATATATAGTCATATCTTCACTGTATCCGAGAATTTCACCTGAATTTTCTATACATTCATATAAATAGATCATCGTTTACTGACTATGGAGAAGTGTTCGTTCAGGTAGTTTTGTGAAAATATCATGAATTTCCTGATGTTTGTAAAAACAATATAAAATTGTATTATGATTCAACTTTTTATTAATTAAGACATCATGTGACAGAGTTTTTATCGGCAGAACAGGCAGAATATCAAATGGAAAGATTCGTAATTAATTCATGCTGTTGTTTTGTTTCGGAGAGATCGTAGGTGTTGAATCAGACGGTAGTCGCAAACTGCCGACAATCAGAGAATGTATCCTAGAACGGAAATTGGTGGAATATATTATACCTGAGCAAAGGTCTGACATGCATGAAATCGACTGATTTTGTTTGCTCAGTCTGTACCTGTTTGCTCAACGTTGGCTGATTGTTATTCTTTCAGTTGAGAACATAAACGGTTGAGTTCCCTCACTCGTTTTCTTTTATTTTTGGTTTAAACACCACAGAAGAGCCTGTTTCCAGCCTTCAATAACGCATCTACACACTTAAGTTGATCAAAAGAGAATTGATTTCTCATAAACTATGGCTGGGGATTTTGCAGTTTGGTTCGGTTTGTTGATATCTGTTCCTTATGTTTCCTTCATATATTTATTCTGATCGAAGATTTCTGAAGACGGCAAAAGATGCAAAGGCGACCTGAGAGTTTTATATGTAGGAAGACAGATTTCCACTCCCGAGTTAAATTTCAAATTACAGAGAAATGAGAATTGAAACTAATCTTTTATATGTGAGTGTTTTCCTTCAGTTCAGAACATGAAAGTTTTTGAAATAATTCAGCTTTGAACCCCCCGTTGGGGGCTCCAAAGCTGTTATGTGTCTTGATCGTAGTTATATTTTCCAAGCAAGAGCCCTTTTATGCAGGCGTTTTGTATCGCTGGACGTACGACGGTAAAATAACGTCGCGTTTTTTAGTTCGTGTTTATGCAGACGTTTCCGACAAAGTTTTCGAGAATTCAGTTGTGTTTCATCAAAAGACAGTGGTGCTCATACGTCAACAGAAATAATTTGCTCGAGAAATGGATCCAATAATTATGTACTATTTGCATAAAAAAAGTGTAACAAAAAGAAAGAAGAGAAGATGGGACGTTCATCCTATCAATGCTACGAGATATGTGGATGGAGCATTTCGCAAAATTTGGATACAGCATTTGACATATTTCCATCCACAGCCTTTTTTTTACATTTTTATCCTCATATTCCTCTGAGGATGTATCCGAAAGCGCTGGTCTTTCCTTCACTGCATCAATCAACATTTCAGTGCCCACGCTTTCTTCCATTTTACACAAATTAAAAATATCCAAAATACCTGTACCTACTACAATGGTCAACTGACAGCAGGTAACTGACGTTTGCATAAATGCTCTCATTAGGTACAATGTATTTCAATGCATCCTAGCGACCAATCGAACGCCGCGTTCTCTAGATCACGACGGCATGTTATACAAAACGTCGCGACAGAAAAACGCGACGACAGTGCATAAATAGAGATATTTGCTTCAATGGTTTTAGAAACTGGACGGTATTTTACCGTCGTACGTTCAGCGATACAAAACGCTTGCATAAAAGGGCTCTAACTTTTGAATGGAATTTAGCCATGACCTTTGGAGTATGTTGTTTTTCACAGAGTGTTCTGTGGGTACAAAGTTTCCAGAATTTTTGCATTTTCCTTGAAAACATAATATCTGTGCCAGGGTCGAACATGCATGAAATCAACTGATTCTGTTTGCTCAGTCTGAATTTGATTTTTTAAAGTTAGTCGATTGTTATTCTTTCAGTTGAGAACATAAACAGGGAAGGTTGGGTTCACTCATTTTCATTTATCTTCAATTTTTACATTGCAGAATGGGCTGCCTTCACCGATCAATAACCATAAGGTATATACAGTTAGTTCAGATGAGCAAATCTAAGGTTTTTGTAAATTGTAAACCGACATTTTTGCTTCTACTGATCTACAAGGCTCAGATACGACCTGTCATGGAATACAGTTCTCATGTTTGGGGTTCGGCACCAAAACATTCATTGAGGCTTCTAGATTCTATTCAGAGAAAGGCAATTCGTCTTGTTGGTGATTCTTCGCTCACAGACTCGCTCACTTTATTGGAACATCGTAGAAGGGTCAGAGACTTGTCTCTCTTCTATAGATACTTTCACGGTCGATGCTCTCCCGAATTGTTATCAATCGTTCCTCCCTTGGCATTATCTACACGGATGACTCGACGAGTGCAGAATTCCCACCCATTTGTTGTGAATTTGGAAACCTGTCGAACCTCTCTTGCTCGGGGATCTTTTTTCAATAGAACAGCTGAGCTTTGGAACTCCTTGCCAAAAGAGGTTTTTCCTGAGGCTTACAAACTTCAGAAATTCAAAGTAAATGTTAATTCGTATCTCCTGTCCCTTGATTCAAGCGGTGTTCTTTGAAAACCACAGGGCTTCCCTTTCGTGTGAATCTGCATATAAAAAAAATTAAAATAAAATATTTGTTGCGTACGTAGACACCACATTTTCTTCTAATATTTTCATGTAGAGTGTAAGGCGCGTGATTTCATCTGATTTTGAATTGTTCTTGGAGTATTTTGGACTTCGAAACACGAATCCTCGATACAAATGGCGTGTGACTTTCATCGTGAGTTCAGTCGGAAACACTGTTGGAAAAGGACTGAAACACGGCGGCTTCACGCTTCATTTCCATTACAATACAAATATTTTGACGATGCAGATTGCAAATGACATGAACATTTTGTTTAGGGAAGTCTAGAATTACCATTGGGAAAAATTGAAAGTCACTTATATTCAGAGTGAAACTCCAAGAAAAATAGTCGAAATCAAATACTTTTTCTGACTTGAGAGATAGTTTATCATGTCCATCTTTTACTGCACTTTCAGAGAACATGTCATGTTATTTCTGGATCATAAACAGAACGTTTGAGTCAATTTGTCGTTAATAAACGCCTCCATTGATTAACATTATGAGTACTTTCTGAAAGTAAAATATGAAATTGAACTACGGACACTGGAATATTGAAAAATTGCCATTTCAGTTGAGAATTAAAACGGCGACGGTTGAGTTCACTCATTTCCATTTGTTTTGCGTATTCATAATGAACTCCATTCTCCGGTTGAGTTTTATACGATGAAATAAATTGCCTCATATTATGTGAATTGTTTGTTTTTATATTTCTGTATGCAGAAACTACGTCATGAACAATGTCTTTGTGGGGTGATATGAATGTTGAAGATGAAGCTGCATTATTTTGTTTTAATTTCTGTAAAAAATAATGATGAATACCTGGTTTTCGACCCCCAGATCAAAATTCTGGAGTACGTTTGTTTTTGTTTCGAATCATTTACAAATAAAACTTCACATTGTAAGAGAATATATTTTTATATTCGTTGTAATGCTGGGTTTTCTGGTAGCGGAGGTTACAAAATTGACATGGGAAATTCCTAAGTATAAAAATAGAATTTCCGTCTTTGATTGCTGAGAAATTAGGAAAAACGTAGGAGCGTGAAACAACTTCTACTTAGAAAGCTATTTCTTCTTTTCTTTCCATTATCATCAGATCAGAATTTCACAGTTTCACGGAAAAATACGATTCGTTGTTCGGAAATCACAACCTGGTTTCTACAAACATTCAACATTTCCCACAATAATTCACTAACTTCCTTCGCTAACTCATTTCTAAGCCAACTTTTGCCGAATATCAGCAATAATATATCCGATGTTTGAATGAACATTAATCTCTTTGAAATTTCCTGTTGATCCTGATATATCGATTGAACTCGATTCCATACCTTGGTAATGTGTATGCACTTCAATTCCACTAAAATCTACTTTTGAGGCTTCTTGATAGGCTGTTAAGTTTGAGTATTAGTATTGTAAATAATTGACGTTGAACTTCCACAAAGATCTGATGCATTTGTGGGCTGTAGATTGTGGATGCTATAAATAAAAATCCGAAAAATATTTGAGAAAGAGGATCCAATCACAAAGTACGTCGAAAGCAATGCTAATCAAACCGAATATTTCTCTCATATATAAAATGTCCCATAAGAGCAATGCAGTTATCGAAAACTTACTTACAGCGGTAATTGCATTGTATCAAGTCACCATAACAACACATTTGAAACCGTATCGCTAGACGTCAGTAGACAACACAAATGAATGTCAGATAGATTTCAAAAATAGAAAAACATTTCGCGTTTAGGTGAGTACTCCATACAATCTATAAAGGAAAGTATAAATGAACAATAAATAACATTTCCTTGGGAATTTCTTTATTCATGAAATATTCCAATGAATTACATTCGTGCATAAAAATGACCAGATAATTTTGCATTCAAGCATGATATCTTATTCAAATTGCACCGATTCGTATGAAAATTCGGATATAGGTTCTTACCCTCTATTCCAAAATCTACCCCGTGCCGAGGGTTGCTTTCTACCTGGGGGTTGATGCCACCCCTTCTTGGGGGTGAGAATTTTTTATTGGAAATAAGTGCGGAAATCAATAGATTGACTGATTCTAAGCACTTTTCGTTCAATGGAGTTTTTTCTGAAAAGCAATACTTTTCGACTTAATCGCGATTGAATTTGTCGGTTTTCAGTCAAAAAAACACATTTTCAGATCATTTTTCGCGAATAACTGGAGAATAATGCATCTAATCAAAAAACATGCGGAGAGCAAAATTATAGCTTTTGAAAAAACACTGAATAATTGCTTGTTGAAAGTTGATTGGTATTTTCAAACGCCAAAGTGGAAAGTTTCTACGTACAATAACCAAAAACCAATGCATTTTTCGGTAAAAACTAATTGAACCATGTTTCTTCTCGTTTCAGAATCCTTTTTCACCTTAGATCCTTCTCTTTACGAGGTTGTAGTTGACTATTTTCGGGGGCTGTTATGCATGCATTGAAGACATTCTTGGTACAACAAAGAAACCTTTACGATTCGTTTCTAGTGTTTCCACAGTAATAGTTCAGTTGAAGCATAAATCAAATTATTCGAATTCAGCAGTTTCATCGAAATGAACCAGGTAACTGAAATTATACTGGTTCTCTTTCCTAGGCGACTTAATGCCGGCTTAGGTACTTCCTTATAGCTATTATCTCCTGTATATCTAGATCAAATAGTATTCATGCCTTCTCTCTCAAACAGGAAAAATCCTTAGATTAATATGTAGTTCTCCAATTGAATGGAAATCACGATACATTAATTTTGATTTGCTGCTGGTATCCGGGATACTTTATATTGATTCACAACCAATAAATCCCAATTTATGCTACCACCCACATCCAGGATGTCGACATGTAAAACATCGCTTCATTAAACCATTCTCAGATAATTGAGCAGCTAATTGAGTGAGTTTGACAAGACATGTAGACTTATGTTCAGTCGATAGACGACGGAAAGCAAAACATAAGTTCTACAATCAGATAAGAATATAACAGTCGAACCGGAGAGTCATTCGGACTAATATGAGCAGTTTTTCTAGCAGGATAGAATGACAAAAATAAGTTTATGGATTAATCAGTTCTTCTTTGTTGTTTTTTTTTTCATTCTGGAGAAAAATAGTGTTCTCAAGGAGAGATGTTGGATCAGAGAAATCAAGAGTTTCACATTTTAAAACATTCTTTTGAAACAATTCAATTTTTTGATTTTTTGACTATAGTTGGGCCGTTCAAAAGATAGAATTCACGGACGCGTGAACAGTGAATACCTACATCTATATATAGCCTGCGCGGCGTACGATGCCACGCCTTCTAAACTGACATAAATGAAGAACTGTTTACACTACTGTACTCATTTGTGCTTTGTATTTACGTATGTTACGTTAATTCAATAACGTGATCATTCTATCTTTTCAGCGGCTACACTATAGTACTAGTGATCCAACATTTCAAATTACTTGGTAACTTGACTGTCAAATCGAATCTTCAAGGGTCAGTTGTATAGGTTCGGTTTGAGATCCAGGTATCGATTAAGAAGAAGAATTAAGAATTTGTCAGAATTGGCATGCATTTTATGTCAATTCCGTAGTTTTAACTCCACATCATATTAGAAGTGAACCTATACAACTGCCCCTAAATAAGTCACACATTGCACATTGTATCTTTATCATTCAGGTAAACACCTTGATAAGGGTCGCATAGGTCTCCTATTCTATTAGTCGATCCATTCATGTCCGTTGATTGTTAGAGCCCGGTGATCAGATTTGTACACTCGTTCTTTCAAATTCGAAACCAGTCGCAAACATACGAAGAATAGAGACTCGTTGTTAGGAATGCGTGATGAACACGATTATCTGGTGGACGTTTTTATCCCGGCAAAGTATATACTTGTTTTGTGTAATTTTCATGTTAATGGCACATAATCCGAAATAGTTTTTTGGATCACGTCGATGCTCTCCATGAGCGTTCGTGTTGTTGGGGTTTTATGTATAACTGTTTTTGTGTGTGGTGTGACAATGTTGAATTCTTACTATTCATCAATAATAATAATGAAATTCCTTGAAAATCTTACAATGGAGTGAAAATATCGTAAGGTTCTTTGGATGAATGATGCCCTCGCGTGGCCAGACAAATGCAGAAGGCCCATCATCTCGCATCTTCATATCACCACATGATTCTTGGAGGCTTGACGTGCAGGTATGTGGCAATAATACCTCTATTGTCCATTATATATCGTTTGATCACATGACACAATAACATTTATCAAAATAAACTGAAAGAATTATGTAATTCAAAAACATAAAGATGCGAATAACCCGAAAAAGTCTTTCATTATAGAATATTGTCAACCAGAGTCAAACAAGGTGGATGATTTATTCTGAAATATAACTAGAGCACAATATAAATAACTCTTTAACAATTGAAATTTCTGAATTTCCTTGTACATTTGTGGTAATAATTGTTCATTTTGAATGATAGAGTATTGAGAGGTCTGCAAAAAATATGTTGACTCTAAAAAAACTTAAATACCTAATTGTTATTTTCCATTTTCCCTGAGGTTTTTCAGAGACATGTACTGCTATCAAAATTGCAATCGTTCAACATGTTGGATAATTCATATGAAGTAAACAATGGGCAGGTCCAAGATCCAAGTTTGGCCCTGGGCACCCTGCAATTAACGACCATTGTGCCTCCAGGCCTATATTGAAAGGGTGTGCGGTCTACATAGAATGCCTATGATGGGACACGAAAATATCGAAATATATATATAGAAGAGCAAGGGAAGCAATGCATAGTTTGATTTTCTGTGGTTATCCACAGAAAAAATCTATCGTGTCTTACCCCAGATATTATTGAAATGAGTTAAATTACTTGCCACGATTAATATCAAAGTTCTATTGTCTGAATAATATAACTCCATTGATACCTGTTATAAAGTTGAATGATAAATTAATGGAATGAAGTGAAACATGTAAATAAAATCGAAGAAATATTAAAGAAAGAACTGACGAGGTCAGATCAGTGTGTGGAAAGAAAAATTGAAGAGAAATTATTCAATAAAGTCCATAAAAATTCAAGTATGGTCGAGGAAAGAAGAGAAAGCGATGAATAATGGATAGTGGATTCAAATCAAATATTGAATTGTTTTATGTGAAAATGAAACAAAAAAGGAAAACATTTAAGAAAAGAAACAGCCCAGTGTGATCACGACGTTTCGATGGTTTGCATCCATAGTCGTTTTCTGAGGATAAATTCATTTGGAATCATCCAGATTTTTATTAGTGAATGAGGAATATAATTTCAAATCATTTCCCCTCAAAGAAGCACGAATCTTATTCCTCAAGTTACAGAAAACTCCTTTCAAAACTATATTTCAATATCACAAATGAAATACGTTTGCTCTAAGGGTTTTTGGCATTCCACACTATATCTATCTATATAGTGTTTAAAATTTAAAAACTCTTGCACGTCATCGATGATGACATGAAATCAACACAGTGGTACCAATGCATTGATGGAAATGCATTAGAACGTTTACATTGAAATACAAATTTGGCGCGTGTTATTCTTTGCCATTTGGTTGACAATTTTCTCGATGTTGCCGCAATTTGTTTAAGGTCTGTTATTTACCAATAGGCAATTTTTATTTAAAATAGGCAATTCTGTGTTCACGTCTTTTTGTACTTCAAATTAGATGATTGTGATCAAAAACTGTGTGATTCGATGCTTCTTTAGAAAGTATCAGTCTCAGGCTATTCGTTAAAATTCCAGAAGTGTTGAAAGCTATCGCTGCCAAGAGTTGGTGACATCTTCGATTAGTTATTCCGAAAGAGAGCGAGAGAATTCATTTTTATCGTGATGCAGCAGATTTGAATTTAAGTATGAATACTGTCAGTGCGATTCCTTAAAAGATCAAAGATAACAAAGCTCGGAAATCACCAACATGCTTACAAATACTGCAGTACTGGATTTTATAGGTGTTATGCGTAACAATATTTCTACTATGTATAACCGCAGTAAGTTTTTCCAGTTTATAAACATGGGAAAATTCGATTTTTTAGAATAGTTTCGATGTCAAAATATATAATTTCAGCCTACGGAAGGGCATATAACATTCCTTTTAAAAACTACAAAAGAATGCAATTTTTCATGGATGAGTTTTCATATTTCAATGAATGATATACACGTAGCTATTAACAAAGGTTTGTGAAAATTTTTGATTTTCCTTCTTTCATATTAAACACTTCGATTTGTAACTAAAATTCCACAATTTTATGACAATCTGGCTACAGTGTCCTTCAAAATTAAACCACGCCCTTGATGACGTGGGACAGTTTTCAAATTATATCAACTTTAGTCACTAAGTAGGTACATTTATTGAAAGTGCATCGAGTGATATATATTTTTCTTTGATATTTGTAAGGAAAAAGATTAAACCGTAATGCACTTCCGCAGAGTCTCGTCTTTAGAGTATTTCACCCGTCTTTCAGTTTCCGCAAGTTTACATCTTCGGAATTCCAATAGACGGGACGGCAGCTGTTTTTCCCGTTTTCGAACCCGCCGTCCTTGCTCGTCTATCGATCTAGCAGCTTTTCTATAAAAAAAGGACAGTCTTTCGTTTCCTTACGAATTTCTCGAAGGTTGAGTGCCTGTTGATATTGTTAGCGATGAAAGGGTTCTGCCACAGGTAGTGGAAAAGGAGTATTCTCTGCGGACGTTCGCTGCTCTCATTTGAAGTCCACAAGCAGAGAGCTACTTTAAGGATCATTGGATGGAATAAAAATTTTATTCAATCGTTTTGTTCGAATTTAGAGTTCTTTGTTGAATAGTGATGACTCGGAGTTTTCTTCTCTTACTAATTCGATATATTTGAGGGAGGGAGTTGCCGGAAGTGCTTGTGTGCCCGGCTGATGCATGACCGAGAGGTCATGGGTAAGATCCCCCGATGGGACACCGAGTTTCCCCTCGAAAATTTCGTTGTCGTATTGAGAAATCCATAGCCCCAGCCACACCACTCCTGGCCTTATTGCTGAAATCCATTGGTCGATAGCGTTTGATATTCCGCAAAGATGTAAAAAATAATAAGATGTCATAAGTTAGTTGACATAAAAATTCAGGTAATGGAAGGCGTCCCCACTTTTTTCATTGTACTAGCAGATATTGAACCTCTGAAAGAGTCCAAAAAAAATACATGAATAACTAACATCATTGGCTGGGGACAAGATTGGTTTACATAAAGATCATGAAAGTTCAGATTTGACGTCCTGGGGGTTATTACTAACCAGGCTTGATTTTTTCAAATGGATAATTTAATTTGTTGCTTCCATTTTCAACAATGTTTGGAATAGTTTGTTGTTATTTTTTCAGTATTTCCATTTCAATGTAGACGATTCCAGTCAACTCGCCATAACATGAGGAAAATTAATCTTTCTTCTAGTTTTTTTGGCTTACTAACCTACCACAATCTGAAAAAATCACAAATTTCCCCATTCTAGTTTTTATGTTCGCTTTTTGTAAATGTCAGAAATTTGAGTTTTGAAAGATTCCTTCAACTTTCGTCTCCTGCTATTGCTCTCTCTTCCTATCATTTCAGTGTCATTCCTCTTAACTGTATGATCTCCATCTGCAGTGAAAATGTGATCTGATAATTTAGAACCATCAACCTGTCTGTTTTTGATGTGCACCTTGTGTTCACTCTCACTATTTTTGAATCATCGCAACAACTTATCGGGGTAGATTGAAAATATGCCATTCTACACCGCGAAATTACTTTTTTACAGAGGATGCAATAATTATTAACGACATGTTCTCCATTTTTCAATTCATAGTAGTTTTTTATAGTAAAGAATTGTTTCGAAATATTTTGTTTATTGATTCCAGATGTTATTTATATCTACTCATTTACGTATTTTCACTATTCATTGAACTGAATGAATGGACTAAAATCATTTCATGTGTGTACTCCTTTTGTTTGAAAATGGAGCATTATAATTGAATTGTTTCATGTGTATATATACAGAGACAGAGAGAGAGAGGAATGGTAGTGGTTACTGAGTTTTCCTTTGATGATAGAAATCATCAATACAATTTCCTAAAGCTTGGATTCACTTTGAAGAGGACTTTTTCAATTGCTGCAAAGCAATTACTGGGTGATAGCGAAACGTCGAAATCCAATCACGACATATCATTGGATGAACTTCCAGAATAACAATTATATATATATATATATATATATATATATATATATATATATATATATATATATGATGCGTTGTTTTTTCGGGTTTCATTCCGTGTTCTGTGTTGAGTCGAGTTCGGAGATCGAAACTCAAGACATCACCTAGAAGATGGCAAATGAGACTTTGCCGAAACGTTGTGAGAATTATCCTTCAGAGGATCAAAACCACAGAACACGGAATGAAACCCGAAAAAACAACGCATCATACTTCGTCCGTGAGAATCTTCATGCTATATATATATATATATATATATATATATATATATATATATTGGTAACAGTTCTGTCATAAATAGTGTGTACGGATATTTCGAGTTCAAATATTAATAGTAGTCCCTTCCCTATACTCAAAAGCTGCGTGCTAGTTCAGAAACATAATTTTCCGAAGTAGTAACGAATATTATCTATTTTAGTTGCTCCTTGTTGAAAATTCTTTTATGATTTTCATCGATATTAGAATTCTAAAGAGTATGTAATAACTCTCCTTTGGATCATGAAATACCCTTTCGATGATCTTATTTGTTCTCTTTTCTATGCCTACATCTCTTTTTGATATAAGCGGTTTTTCATAAGACGAGCTTCTAGTATTGGTTCGCCGCTTTTTCAGCGAATTTGCTGAAGCGTTTACAAGTTCGTTGATACTCCGATTGGAAAAGCACTCGAAAGGAGCGTATACAGAAGGAAACAACGTGCTGCCATAGACTACCATTCTCCAATCGTTGTCTGTGGTATTTTCTCTGAACGATCTTGACTCTCGCACTTTGTCAGACTCGAGATTCCCAACAAACTTGAACTTTTCAACGGAATTACATTCATGATTATTATATATTGGGATTTGGGCCATAGTTTTCCCAACGAGCATGATGGAAAATCCCATGTGAAATTGATCTGTTGGAATCCAAAAGTTTTGTGAATTTCATTGCAGTTGCAGTTTATCAAGGTGATGAATAATGGGAGAGACTGCTCGATTATATTTCCATTTCATTGGAGTTGATATTTTTTGATATGTGGAGATAGCAAATAGTTTCTGACGTTTCTGAATCAAATCTGCTTTCGTTCTCAAAACTTCTTCACAAATATATCTCTTCTGATTCGTTTTTAAAAAATCTGTCGAAAATTTGATGTGACATATGATTTTGTCTTTCAAGTATCCTGGTATAGCATGATAATGATCGGTTTTTGTATTTTTTCACAGGCAAATTTGAGTTGTAAGATAAGTTGCTGACTATTAGAACGTGTTCCACTCTGTTTTTTAATTAACGTAGCAACTTTTCGGAGAAGATTAAAAATATGCCCTTCTACACTTGTAATGATTCCAATATCAATTCTCATTTTCTCAGTATGTTGAGAAGCCAAAAAAAAACTAAGCAGAAAAATATGAATTTCACTTTCGTTGTCTGAACTTCACAAATTTCAATTTCAATCACTCGGCATTCCCGTCCCTGCGTGGAATGCGAAACTCCCTATAACATTCTTTATCACTTACCTCGGTTCCAACTTGAAATTCGAATCTTGAATAAAAGTTGTCAATTTCCGGGAGTTTCTAGATTCTTATACTTCTTGAAAAGTGTTCGCGTTGATTAACATAATTTGTGGAAATTTCAAATCATTGCGAATACCCCATTTGATTGTTTCCTCACTACTCGTTAGTATTTTATTTTTTCCTTGGTAAGATTTTCAGAAAATGTTTGTTTGTATGGAAACACAGCTATTGCTGGAAGAACAGTCATGGCAGCGTTCTTCGATTTTTTCAATTTCACTTTATCCTGATCACCAATAATGATGTTGGTTTTTCCAAACAAGGCATGTTGAAAAATTCCACCCTCTAGTTGTGACAACTTTCTACTTCTTGAACTTATTCACCAGGCGCTAAAAATTCTCTGGTGTGTCCGTCAGATATTATTTGATTTGTACAACGAGATTGGATGTGGCTAATATCCATTATAGTTGTACAGTTTTTTTTCCTTCCGGCCAGGTAAATATTCCATAACTTCTTTTTCAAGTATCATATTGATAGTAATAAATCACAGATATACAGTATTCTTTCGATATCCATGAAAAACTCGAAGGAAAGAAACTTCATTATATTCATTATCGAACGATACTAAATTAATTTTGTTATGTAAAATTAAAAAAGCACAAAAAAGGTTTTGGTGAGACTCAAACCCACGACTATGAAGTGGATTGTCGTGTGAATTATAGATAAAATTTCTTCAATCCCACAAAAAATCATCAAGTGTGACAATTCAAACTTGACTCAATAGACTAGAAATTATATCAGATACCTAGCGGTACATTTATTTATGCTCACATGAAACAACTTGGATTTCGTGTTTCAAGGTAAACAGATCAGAATTGTGACCTTTCTACAAGGTTGACCCTGGTAACCAAGTATTTTGTTCTCTGTGATTGGTGTAATTCATATCCTACCTTGTTTGGATATGAAATCGCCTAGTTATCCGTTTAGTAAACTATGCAGAAATCAGCATATTTAGGGGTGGGAGTGAAGAAAATGCATTTCAGACCTTCATCACAAGGGATATTCATTATGGTTGTGGTGCAGATGGTTTAATACTTTATGGCCAAATTTGGAATTTCAGTTGCTGTTGGGATCACGGATCATAACAGGATTTATAAATTGATTGATCAAACAACATCCTTCATCGTGAAATACTTGAATACGGGCACTGGTTAAAAAACGCATTCGGGTTTCTGTTTTGTTTTTAAACCGTTTTCGAAATATCTAATCAATTCCTCCAGAAAGTAGTTAATATATGGGAAGGTATGAAATACCCTGTTATTCGTGATACTGTGGGACTGTTAAACCCCTACAATATACAAGAATTTCGAGGATTTCTCCTTTTTACATTCGTACCTGTAGCTACACCTGGCGCATTCGCCACAAATACGAATTGATGTACGATGTGGCGGATCTAAACTACTACGAAATGCTACAGTTTGTGCTTCCATTTATAACTTTACTCATCAGAATAGAATTTATTTCCACGTCCAGAAATTGTAATTGTTTCTTGTTTTGCTCACAGACAATTCAAAAATTGCTGTGTACAACAATAAAACTCATCGCAATTAAGTGTATTCCAAATTGAAATTAAAACACCATTAATGGATAACATTAACGTGTTTCATCGTATACCCTGTACAGAATGTGATAAAGTATACACAGGCCAAACTAAACAATATCTGGGAAATAGACTCCAACAATATAAAAATTATTGTTCAGATACCAATAAGAGAAAATCCAAGGAAACTCATTATTTCGAAACAAACCATAAGACTGATTTCAACGTAACAAAGACTATCGATGAAGGAATTGTTCTGTCAAGACGACTATTTTTAGATATGGCTCATATTGCCAATGAAAATAAGTTTGTTAATTTGAAAACGTATTATAACAACGAATAACATTCAGAGAAACATCTTTACTACGCATTGACTCACTCTTAGGTAAAAGCGGCAAACAATACTTCAGGATGATAAATGATCCGTTATCTCCAAACATCCACATCAGCTATGTGAGAGAAAGAATAAAAATTCACTGACATTCTAAGAATGAAAGTTTCTTGTGAATCCATTCCAATTTGTGTATGTTTTTAGTTGTACCATTCCATGTCTTTCAGTGATTATATTCACCGTTTCAAACCATATTTTTTTTTAATTGTACATATTTTCGTATCTCTAATGGAAAAATCATCGTTTTTTGAATCTACTGACCAATACTTTCTAAAACAATTGCGTTAGTACACTCACTGGGTGGTATTGCACAGGATTTTATCTGATAATACTCAATGTATATTATATAATGTACATTAAATATTTACTGTCTTATCCATGTTTGTAGCACTGAGGATGGCGAAAATCAATCACCGAAACGTTGGCAAATGAAATTGTGAACACTGAGTAGTGTATTTCTGTTTCAACAGCTCATGAAAACAACCAACCAAAACTCATCTTGACGTGAAAATTCCCCTTTTACAATACTCTGTGTTTTACACTTTCAATGCCAACGTTTCGGTGATTGTATCTCACCTTCTAATCTAATTTTAGTATTGGTGTCTATGTATGTGTTTTCATCGAAATTCACCAAAATTGTCATTTGTTGGGAATATGTGCTTTTCAGTCAAAATGGGATTATATAAAACGACACGACAGAACGGCATCTGAAGATACATTCAATGTATCTAATTTTGTTGAATTTTGATGTAAACCCTACCAATACATACAGCTTATCCAATCCATCTTGGCACAGAACTAATAAAATATATGCCCAGCAATCTTTGTGTAGTATACTGAGATGAAAAAACACGTATTATATGTTGAAACTTTTCCTAGAGATCAAATACCCTAACACCAAACTGATATTTTTGCACTCGACGCGCGTTTCGCTAACAAGGTTAGCATCTTCAGAAGAAAATTGATACTGCATCTCATCATACAGTATCGATTTTCTTCTCCTGAAGATGCTAACCTTGTTAGCGAAACGCGCGTCGAGTGCAAAAATATCAGTTTGGTGTTAGGGTAATTGATCTCTAGGAAAAGTTTCAGCTTTTACACCAAAAGTTCCAAAACTCATCGTTTATACGTATTATATGTGTTCACTGGGTTGAAATTTATTCATAGAAGGTGTTTTTTCTTTCGTCATGGTCCGCACTATCAGTGGGCAACTGGAAAAGTATCTGAGTTTGTGCCAAGATGGATTGGATAAGCTGTACATAGACACCAATATCCAAATTACATTTGAGCCCTGAAAAGGACAAGAAAAGATCGCCGAAACGTTGGCGTCAAAAGTGTAAAACACTCACTCGTTAGCAAAACAAGAAACAATTATTCATTAGATAATGAAGTTGGGTTTGGAAAAATCAACAGAATTATGCTGTCTTTTTTCTTCTTGAAATTTCAAGTCCATTATATCATCACACTGAGGTAAAATGTACCTGAAACATGTGGAAAGGTTTTTTTTTTTCGGATTCATAACGAAGTACCGCTTTTCGCACTTCTTATTTCACAGGGCCCAGCTCGATCGAACGGAAAGGATTCATCGAAAAAACCAATTGTCTCGAACTCTCAAGACACTCCTTTCGGGAGTGCCGCTGAAACCGTTCCATCGCAGATTATCTTTTGATCCGATAATAACCGTTAGTTCGCCAATATGAAAACGGTTTCCTAAAGGGCTTTGCGGTGCATAAATCTGTGACCTCGTTCGTTATATTTTAATTTCGAAGCGAATCAGCCGTAGCGAGCTTTGTGATAGTTGATCGTGCGGAAATTGCATAAATATCGACGTTCGCATTCGAAGAGGGGGCAGGGCGCGCTCGCTCGTTTGTTTCATCGCCAGCTTTGCGAGGTGTGAAGCGGTGCACAATGTGCACTGAGTTGACTTCGAATCGCAATCGCGACAATATCCGCCGTTAATGACGGGAAAGGTAATGGAGGGTTCGTGTTCGGATCTAATTGAGCATCGAGTTCATTGGATGCGAATTGTTCGTTATTTTGTACATGCGAAATATCAGTGGTGGTGTGGCCTCGAAAAAGTCCAGACACGAGTCCAATCGATCGGTAGGACTATGGTCGAATCTGAAAAATAAATGAAGTCGATTCACTTTCAAGACAAAGGAGGAACAGTTTGATATGTTTATAAGGATTTTTCGGCAAATATTTTTTTTCTTTTAGATAGTACAAGGTATAATTCTGTGATTTTCACAGATTGGTATTTTTTGTAGCATTTTCCATATAACCTACGTTTTGAAATTAGCCTTTATCTATCTATTTATAACCTCAAAATGTTAGAATTATCATTTGTTGTCAATCAGTTGTCATTTACAGGACAAAATATTAGCATGTATCAATATGGTGTTGATAAAAAAATAACTCAAAACGGTGTTGAACAAAAGATACAATTTCCCTGATTGTACAAAAAAAATCAGTTCGATTATTCAATAAATTGCATCTATATATTGTTACGATTGCCTTGGGTTCGTTGATTGAAACTCCAAACAACACTGAACTACTTTTATTACAACTCTTTATCACAACACAATACAATACAATCACTTAAATTGCTCCGCTAACTCTCCAATGCTCGGTACTAAATCTCTCTGTGATATAAATTCTGCCGTAGCGATGAATGGCTCCCGTTTATATACCCGCTTACACCCACGGAGAATCCTCCATACAAATCCCGATGATCGAATATTCTCGGTGAGCCGCGACCCCTCATAATAATTTGACAGGGCCGGCGCTAGGACATTTCGTAACAATATATGCAATTTCAATTGAATATTTGTTCTAACTCTTGAGAATTGAACATTACATTACTCCGTGAGTTATATAACGGAACATTGAAGTTGATTCGACTGAGTAGCACAGGCCTCTGAGCAGTTCGACTAAGAATATCACACAGGCACAGTTTCTTCGGGTCTCAATCTATCGACTTCAAATTTTGTACATAATTCCAGGTTGCTCACTCCTCTCTCAGGATAAGTACCATCGATTTTGAAATAGAAAAACTTCCTCTGAACACGTTCAACAGCTATTCTTTGATATTCATAAAAAGGGGACCGCACAATGCTAGCATATTCTAGTTCAGATCTTATATTAGTGTAATATAATAATTTGGTATAGGCGTCGCAAGCACCGAATATATTCGAAACTAATGGAATTATTGAAAATCCACTGCCTCTAACCACATCAAATGTTGTGATACCATGAAAGAAACATAATTTCAAAGATTGCAACAACTGATTGAACCTCTTGAATGCTTCAAATAATGGCTGCCGTGAATTTTATTGCCAGAAATATATTATATTTTTATATATTCATTCACTCTCAAAAATTGAAATGAAGCAATAAATACTTCTCTGAAGTTTTTCAGAAATTGATCTTTGAGAAGTATAGTGGTTGACGGTTGTCATTTCGTCTATACCAGTTTTACCAGTGGAAACGGCATAATTTGATATGACTTGATTTTAGGCGCTTATTTTGATAATGTTTTCAAATACTTATGATGATGGCTGTAGTAACACGCACTGCTCCTGTGGTGAGAATATAATGTTATTGCGGAAAAAATAAAATATGTTTTTTGTTTTCTGAATTAT
Source organism: Zygogramma bicolorata (assembly GCA_032362365.1). Lineage (NCBI taxonomy): Eukaryota > Metazoa > Arthropoda > Insecta > Coleoptera > Chrysomelidae > Zygogramma > Zygogramma bicolorata. The sequence goes on from JAVJAQ010000582.1 coordinate 3,194,470, forward strand.
GTTGAGCATGAGATGTGATACTACTTTGTACGAGCGATTTCATATAGTCAGTGATGAAGTAAGTGATATTGTTACGATATTTCTTTGGGTTCGTTTATTGAAACTCCAAACAACACTAAACTACTTTCATTACAACTCTTCATTACAACACAATATAGTACAATCATTCAAAGTGCTCAGATAAATTATCCAACGCTCTGTACTTAGACTCTCTACACTTCGACATCTGCACTTAGCAATACCAAAACTCTCTCTACTAGGAACTCTGAAGAATTCTGATTCTCCACTAAGCTCCCCTATGCTTGAAACACTGATAAACTCTCTACACTTCGACTTCTGCACTTAGCAATACCAAAGCTCTGTCTAATAGAAACTCCGAATAGATCTGCCGTCGCGATGAAGTGTCTCCCTTTTTATACTTGGGTACGCTTATGGAGAATATTCCAGATGGGTCTCGATGATGTGTATCGAATTTTCTACGCCAGCCGAGATTTCCTAGAAAATGACGTTCTCTCTTCGACCCCTCATATTATTTTGCGTTTACGAGCGACAGGGCCGGCGCTAGGAGATTTCGTAACAATATTATGTACTTCTTGCGAAATGAAGAAATAAAATAAAGTAGACTTTCGCAAGTTGTCATCTGCAATTTTTTAGTAATCTATTTTGAAAACAGATCAATGAAAAAAATACAAACTACCTCACTCTCCTCGAAAGGAAATGTTGAATAAGAATTTTGAACAACACTAATGGCAATATCATTCCAGTGAAATTTACAAGATGCGCATGGTAGACAGCTGCGAAAAGCATATATATCAACATTCGAACGTATGAAATCGTAACAGTATGAACCTATAAAATACAACCTTTAATCTACACGTCATAAATTTCCCAGGAGAAAATATCTCGCCCACTGTTGCAATATGCATTAGATTGCACACTCCTCATGACTTACGGCCTCTTCAAATCGTATCCGTACTCACCGTATTTTTCTTTTATTGATCATCTCGGCTCTCGGGATGTGGCGATACACTTTGCCCTGGTTACCTCATAAATTCCAAGAGAGGCCCTTATTAATACATTTCCAACAAATTCGTGGCACTTGTGGCATACAAATCGGCCTATTTTCTGTTCAGGGCTTGCCCGAGAGCAAAATGACTGACGTATGTGCAAGTATGAGTTTTAGCGCCCATTTATCAATCTTCCAAAAAATGGTAGGAATGAAATTCATCAGATAAATAATTGATGGAAATGAAGTTAAAAAAGCTGAAACAAATCTTCGTAAATATAATAAAAACGTGAGTATTTATTACTACACATTCCTTGTTAGCTTTCAGTTCCTCAAAATATCTTATACTACAATTTTTTTGAGAATTGAAGTGGCCGGTACTATTCTCGTCAACAAAGATTTTACAGAACTTGCTTCGATTGCCTTTGTAGCACGGTCTGGCATATAAACCATGATTCTATGGTCCCAGTAATATTCAGACTCTAAACTACTGATTTGATACACAGGGCAATCACTCCTACGAATAGTTTAGATTCAATTATTTGTTAAGAACACATTCAAAAACGGGAAATTATTCAATTCTATTTGATTTTTTTTATCAAATATTGGGAACTAATTCTTAAATTCTTCGATTTTCATTACAGGAGGTTGAGATACAAACCATTCTCCTGAAAATAAAGTATTTTTGATATCATGTTCAAACTCATAAACCTCTTCAGATAGTGAGAGTTTATTTTCTCATACTCGAAACCAATTTTGTGTTCTTTCATCTATATATTGATTGTTTTTCCAATTCAACCTATATAATACATGTGACATGATCCGCATGATAATTAATAAATTCCAGTCCTCTGTTATGAAAGTGTTTTAGTTTTATTATTTTTAATATTTATACCTGTACGTTTCAAAAACGTCGGGGTTCTATAACTTTTTGTTCCCATTGATGAGATTGGGTTCTCTAATTTCGAGACTTTACTAGCTAGGTATACGATTTGTGGTTTAATATCAGTGGATCTATCAAGTGACCATTATAACCATTGCCATTCGCAATATGCATTATCATAGAGGTCTTTGATATAATTCATATCAGATGAGCGGTCATTCAACAGTCCATGTATCTGTATCGTACTGTTGCTGTCACCTCATGCTGATATGGATGACATGACGAATTGTGGATGACAACACATATAAAATGTATTGGCTGGTTTACAGAATACTTTGAAATCATATGTATAATTTATCTGTGTTAGAGTTAGTTGAATTCGAGAAATTGATATCATTATTTTTCCCATTTCTATAGTTAATGAGATAGAAGGATGAGGGATTTTTTTCAAGTGGGGAAACTTGGTTAGGGTCCACCAGATTCAAACTGGTTGATAATATTATGCGTTGAGATATTGGTTCAAACTTCTACTAACTGAAAGATTTAGTTTAGGCATTGAAAAACCCCTACCACCTCTAATGAGGTCTTCGACGCAGACAATCGGTTTGACAGGTTAAAAATAACGGATAGTTTTTGTTTTATAACAGCACTTTCATTTGAATTCATATTCGTGGAAATCACATTCTATTATGAATTCTTCGAGAAAGTTAGTACGATGCAATAATAAGAGAAACAAAATTGTCTAAAAATACACTCTACTGCTCATTTTAACGGAAACGATGCATCAGTATTACTATAAATCCAAATACTTGATGGAGTGAATATTTCAAAGAATTGACTAATTGATTTTTTCCTCGAATAGAACTTACCGAAATGCAAATGGAAAACTTGCTCAAAAAAAGTTCAATAATGTAAATTTCAATTAGGGCCAATTTCATCTGAATATTTCCTCACATTCTGGTGCTCTTTCCCAACTCACCCGTGCTGTGCGGCACACGCCTTACGCCGGCCCTGCCTCTGTGTGTCCTAAGCCGCTTTTCAAATAAATCACTCACCTTTTGACGAATTTCGTCTGTTTCGTAGAAATATTGGCACTGGGGTGTAGCGGTGTAGCGGATGTGAGAGTTTTCAGACGGTAATTTCCGTAAGTGCTGTGATAAACCGAGCCTGAGAAGTGTTTTTCACCTTCGTATATTATTCTCTGTATACGAAGAGATTTCTCGAAATGTCACGACGTGTCTCTCTCTATTTGGTAGGGTCGGCGTGAGTTATGTAATTTTGCTTTCCCAACCGAAAATCTTTCGTATGGCATTTTAACTCTCAGTTCTCTTTGAGGCCACATTTCCTGATTAGGGTAGGTGTCAGGAAAAATTCAGTTTGTGAAAATTGAAGAGTTTTTTTCCGAAACAACATAATGGTCATACAAAAATTGAAATACATAAAACGAAAAGGTACTCATTTTCTACTTCGAAAACCTCCAGCCTCTTTGATAACTGTATGGCCTCACATTAGTTTTCAGAATTAAAACGTTACCGATTAATCAGACATTTTTGTTAACCACGACTCAAACCTGATTTTTTGCCGTTGGTCTCCCTCGCCCAGGTCCAGTCAGTTTTTTGATTATATGGTAGGTACCTACTCTCCCGAAAAAAACATTCCATTCACTTCTATTATTGAAAATGACGCTATCATTCCTAACTAATTTTTGCATTGCTTATCTGTAGCAATTTCCGTGAAACATAACTGAGATTTATGAAATATGATTGACATATCAAATGCCGAACAATTTTCAGCCTTTACGTAGGCGAATGAATTTTACAAGTGATGACAATGACTGTTCAAACACAAAGAGTATTGAAATTAAAATTGCCTATTTTTTTTTGTTCCACATGCATATGATAATATGACGAACTCCATATTTTCTTGATTACTTATACATTATGCCAAAAGATGGCAATATCGTAGAATTATTTCAATGCCCAAACTTTCATATCTCATAAAACTTCTATTGTCAACTCTATTTTGAAGCTTCATTAACTTCCTCCCCATATTCGAGTCAAACCTATCATCATAGTGTAGATGGCGTAACAAAAATGCTTCAAATCTTTTTTTACAGACATCAACAATGGTATCAAAGACTCACAATATAAGGAAAAGAAGCAAAACAAGCATTACTGATTTCTATGTACATAATGAAAACATGTACATACCTATATGTATGTACTTAAAACATAATTATAACTTCTATTTTGATTTACCCCTATTTCGTTTCTCTTTATTGAAATAAACACATACTAACAAAAACAGAATACTCTTTTTATTTTCTACAAAGTGATTTCTATGACGTTTGCTGACGTGTTTGATATTTCCCTCCGATGTCATTATAAACGGATTCCACTGCGTGATATTTTTCCTAATAATCGTTAATATAATAGTATAGAAACCTCGGCAAAATTTGCATTTCTCTCGAGAAATTGCTTACCTTCGACCTCGCTAATCAATATTTTTCTCCCGAGAAGAATGCACTTTCCGCCTTAGTATTTGTAATTGTATTCTTTAGGAAGACTTGTTGTTTAACTTCTCAGAATAATACTTGAATACATTGATATACGTTCTTCTGTCACTATTTTGTATTCAATTCTTTTCAAAATCACAACATACGTTTCATAACATATATCAGAAACACATAACATTGAACACAGGGTGTACTACCATTACAGTACGTATCATAACATTCTTGTTTCAACTTACCAGTGGTAATGAAATCAATTATGAAATAGGTGATTTCCTTTTTGATTTCATTGAATTTCAGGAATAATTAATGATCGACAATACGGATTTCGCCATCATCGATCAACCAGTGACTTATTGGCTTATGTTTCTCATATTTGGCAGCATTCAATCGATAAATTCGGAGAAACGACAGCTGTTACAGTTTGCACCCGATATTTCAAAAGCGTTTGATCGAGTTTGGCATCGGGGTCTCCTTTCTAAACTGCCGTCTCATGGTTTGCCTCCTCAGTTGTGCGCTTTGTTGAAGAGTTTCTTATCCGATAGGTCTCTGTATGTGGTTGTTGATGGAGTATCATCTGATATTCTCCCAATAAATGCAGGTGTTCCACAGGGTTCAGTTCTTGCGCCCAATTTGTTTCTGCTTCATATCAAAGATTTGCTCGAGAAAACATATTGTTCAGTACATAGTGTTGCGGACGACAGTACTCTTCATTCTAGTTTCTCTTCCAGAGTCCCAATACCAGCTCGAGAAATAAAAATTCAAAGAAACATTCACGTCAATAAAATTAACGAGTTGTTAAAAATAATAGAATGGGGTAACATGAACTTGGTGGAATTTTATGCTAGGGAAATCCAAGCATGTCTCTTAAGGAAAGCCGAGCTATCAGCATCTAGTATTCAGATGTCAGGAGTAACTATTCCTACAAAGTCAAGTATCTCGATGCTAGGAACTACGATCAGTGATAATCTCTCATGGAAAAACCATGTGAGTTCGATCGCTGAAGGTGCTTCCCAGAAACTTAGATTTCTATTTCGTGCGTAGACATACTTCACTTCTCGTCAGATTCTAATGATCTACAAGGCTCAGATACGACCTGTCTTGGAATATAGTTCTCATGTGTGGAGTTCGGCACCAAAACATTCATTGAGGCTTCTCGATTTTATTCAGAGCAAGGCAATCCGTGTTGTTGGTGATTCCTCGCTCACAGACTCACTCACTTCATTGGAACAATGTAGAAGGGTCGGAGACTTGTCTCTCTTCTATAGATATTTTCACGGTCAGTGCTCTTCTGAATTGTTATCTATCGTTTCACCCTTGGCAATATGTACACGGATGACTCGACGAGTACAGAATTCCCACCCCTTTGTTGTGAATTTGGTGACTTGTCGAACCTCTCTTACTCAGGGATCTTTTTTCAATAGAACAGCTAAGCTTTGGAACCCTTTGCCGAAGGAGGTTATTCCTGAGGCTTACAAACTTTAAAAATTCAAAGTGAATGTTAATTTGTATCTCCTGTCCTCTGATTCACGTGGTGTTCTTAGAACATTACAGGGCTTCCCTTTCGTGTGAATCTGCATATAAAAAATAGATTAATAAAACTTTTCACACTTGAGAATTCCACACCCTGATACAAATATGAAATGAGAATAGTTTAATGTTATCAGTAATTTGATAACCGAAACGAAGAGTCAAATTTTCAACATAAAATGCATCGAACTGAAACCACTTGAAACAGTTTCCATTGGAGATGCTAACCAAGTGATATCAGTTTGGTGACAGTTTTCTCATAGAATGCGTTGATTTCATTCGACAACCAATTTCGGGTTCATCATAATGTTAATGATTATTTTAATTACTACGGTGTACCTTCCCTCACACCCATTCGTACACAGAGTTCTCACAAAGGGAATTCCGAATTAAATCGAGGAATACAGCTCAACAAGTAAGTATTCTACCCTCTCCAAGAACCTCGTTATATCCTGTTCTAATCAATTACCGAAAGTGGTGTGAACTCCAACCTACAATAATATTGGATTTGAGCCTTTGATGACTGTTATAACCGCACGCGAACCCGGGCTGAGTCTGATTTTCAATTTTCCTGATACCTTTCCCTTTATTGCGGTTGGTGCATAGATTAAATACGCTAATACTTAGCTTTTCCTTCTGGAAGATTGGATATTAATTTCAGTGGCGTGCTAGCGTAACTTGATAGGTAAATTCACGAAACGTAGGGCATGGAATTACATGCAATGTGCATACACAATTGTGTACACGGATTCCTAATATTTACACGGGACGGTCAGAAGGGGGTTAATTATCAATTAGCGTTCATGCGTGTTTCCAATGTAGTACGTATCGATTTGACCTGTGTATGTGTTTTTACGAATGGTCTTGCTCCGCATGGTTTTATTGTTCTATCGTTGTAGTTGACTGATTGTTTCATTCAACTTGGTGTTGTTGTATTGTTTTGCCTCGGGAAGTTTGTTATTTTACGGTTTGAAAATCGAAGGCAATAACTTCGAGGCATTGTTCCATGTCTATTTTTCCAACCCTACTATTTGATTAAGTCAGATTGTGACTACCAGGGTCTCACAATACTCCTCAACTTGCATAGACTATATCTGTAGTAGCATTAATGTTGAAAATGTCATATGTTCTGTGTCTTGTTCGGGTATATCAGATCATGACGTCATTGAATGTAGCATTCTTTTTGAGAAGGTTACAAAAAATAAATTCAAATTCGGAAGACTTTACAGTAGTGCAAACTATGATAGGTTTTATCAAAACTGTAATAATCTTGACTGGAAACGTCTTTTGCACACGAAAGAACCCTTCCTTGAATTTTATAATCAACTCACAGAAGTATTCAATTGCTCTTGTACCTACACTTACAAAAATAATTGAAAAACTCTTCAAAAACAGCTTCAATAAGTTTCTTGTCACCAACAAGGTAATAAATGAAAATCAGTTTGGATTCCAAAATAATAAAAACACTCACGACGCAATTTTCTCTTTCCTTTATGAAGTTTACTCAAACATCAATATAGGAGATGTGGCAGCGGCAGTCTTCTGCGATTTAACAAAGGCGTTTGACTGTGTGGACCACAAAATACTTTTGCAAAAGCTGCTTCGTTATGGCTGCAGAGAAAAAAACTTGTGGTTTGAGTCATATTTAACGGGGAAAAGTCAAATGGTGAGGACAAATGAAATGTCCAGAAAATCTTATATTTATTCAGACGTACCGCAGGGTTCAGTCTTGGAGCCAATCCTCTCTCTTGTATATGTGAATAACTTAATAAATGTTGGCATATCGGGTAAAATCACTCTTTTTGCGGACGATACCACAATTTTGTGGCATAGTAAATCGGCACGTAGCCTGCACGAGATGATATCTAGAGATATAAAAATCATTAAATCCTGGTTTGATTTAAACTTTCTAACATTTAATATCAAAAAAACGAATATAATTCCATTCAAAAGCTCACTAGACGATTTGCCTATGCAAAATGAAACTATTGTTAGTAAAGATTGTACTAAGTTTTCAAGACTGCATATCGACAAAGATCTTAAATTTGAAAATCACATCAAATTTCTGAGAGGCAAGGTATCTACGGGATGCTATGCATTGAGAATCATTTCCAGAGAACTTGGAACTCCAATAGCAGAAACGGCATACCATGCTCTCATAGAGTCACAATTGAGGTATGGCATTCCTTTTTGGGGGGTATGTAGCTCTAGTTTATTACAATCAGTTTTGAAATTGCAAAAAAGAGCTATCAGATATATGTATAAAATGAAACCACGTGACTCATGTAAACAGATATTCAAAGATAGTAAAATTTTTACAGTTATAGCTCTTTTCATCTTAGAAACTGTTTGTCTCGTGGAAAAACATATTTTGAGATTTGAGAACACCCCTTCTTATTACAACACTCGTCTAAGCAGAAAAAATAGTTTAAAACTGCCCCTGCCCTCCTCTGAACTGATCAAAGATTCATTTTATTATAATGGGTTGAAAATGTATAATCACTTACCAGAGAATATCAAGGAAACCAATCTGAATATTGTCTACTTCAGAAAAAACATAAAACATTTATTGATGAGCAGACCCTATTATAGTTTGCATGAATATTACGACGATCGCTTCTGAAGTGAAGTATTTTATCTTATATATATTTTATGTTGTATATATGTTATTTTGTTTATATATTTATAAAGGCAATTTTTAAAGTGTTTGTGTATGGAACCTGTATGCCACGTGTTTGTAAAAGATGTATGTGTTTTATATATACATGTATCCAATTTGATGCTTTGTCAACAAGATGCTTTGTCAACAAGATGCAATCTTCAGACAATAAAGTATATTTATTATTATTATTATAGTTTTAATAAAGCGAATATAAACATAGTAACGATAGATGTATTAGTTTATGTTTAATTAACAAATTAATGAAATAGTAGCGGCATTTGGACATATTAGAATTCAAGAAAAATAAACTTCCCCAAGCAGGATTCGAACCCACATCCTCCATTGAGAAGATGGATGCTCTAACCACTGAGCCATCGAGGTACTAAGACCAGTTGATAATGAATGAGTAACCTTTCCATCTGACACCTCTGTCGGTCGAAAACCGCCGAAGGTTCTCGACTGAATAATAACAAGTAGCACTGAAATCGAGATAAATGTCTTCCGAAAATGCGATGGAGAACTCAGTGTCCTCGATAGCTTAGTGGCTAGAGCATCCATCTAGTTAAAAACGATTTCCAAACCGACCAAGATCCAACAAAGCCTTAGGTCGGCTAAAGGCAAAAGAGACCCACAGTCAGCAGCACGGGTTTATCGCATACCGTGCACCTGTGGGAAAGTATACATCGGTACCACCAAAAGATCCATGGGAACAAGACTCAGAGAGCATCAAAAAAACTGCGGGCACTCACTGAGGAAAACCACAGGATTCTGTTTGAAAATGCGAAACTGATTGCCCCCAACCAGGGTTACCATAGCCGACTGGTACGGGAGACGATAGAGATCCACAAACACACGGACAATCTCAACAGGAAAGAAGAAACGTTGAGTCTCAACAGAATTTGGAATCTCATTCTGAGAAAATCAAGAATAACTAATAAAATCACGTCAGGTTGTGCGGCAACTGCTACTGATGATAATCCTCCGAATTCGACCGAAGTAATTAACACTCCAGACTACCTGCATCAATATAAATACGCCTTACGAAATCTAAATGTCCAGTCATCGGAATAATAGTCAAGATGAGTGAGCCTCTGAAGAAGCTAGCCACGCGCGCTAGCGAAACGCCAGGAAGAAATTCCAAAGAACGACGGCCTCCAAACCCGAAGAAAAGTAGTGATGCTAAAATCCTCGGCCGCGAAAGCCTTAACCATTTTGTCGATTGTATCGTATTTCGTATTCGGAAGGGAAATCGTTGAATTCAAATTTATATCTTGTACAAATTTTTTAAACCTCTAATGTGAAACGCCATCTGTTGGATGACTGAATAATTTAACTTCTACACCAAGTAGAGAAGACCTCTCACACAGGGCAAGCCTACGGGGTCTACTTGCAGAATAAGCTGCAACCACCGACAGAAATCAAAGTTATGATGTTGGAAATGATTGCATTCACGAATCCATTGACAGACAGTTGTTTCGACTCGCCATAGGTCTCCTCAGTGTCACTCGGAACACAATACATTTCGATTCGAACGGTATGTTCCTTATGAAACAAAAGCCTGAATCTGGTTGGATTTGTTAATGCAATAATCTCGCACATTGAAATTTCAAAATTTTATTTTCAATTTGGAAAACCCGAAATATCAAAAATTGGCATAGGAACAGCATCATCAATAATGGGTTTCTTCAGGTGTAATACTTATCACGGAGGTCAATGATAAATGCTGGAATGCTTTTCAAGAACTCCGAAATGAAACCCCTTACCATAAGATCAACCCAAACACAACATTGACTTCGACTGCCTGTCCTGTGTCTAAGTTACTGATTTTTATGGTACTCCTTTCCAAATTCCAGTACATCGGTTATAGCCCCTTACGATTCCATCAGCCAGAATAGCATTGACAGATCAGATCCCTTATCGCTCTTGAGAAAAAAATCCTTGGACGAGGAACACTTGTTCAATAATCTGAATGACTGTTTTGAAAGAAGAAATGTCAATAGAACCGACATACATTAAGTTTGTTTTCGAACACTACTAAAATTATGCATATTTACAGGTTATTATGACCCATTCGACGAACAAGTTTTGCAAAATCTAATTTGTTTCTTACTCGTACTTTGTTCGAATTTATGTCAGATGTTCCGAGCAATGGAAACAAACTAGATTTTGAATGGACCAATAAATGAACACTTCAGACTTTTATCGATGCTTTTGAAAACTCGACTTTCACGCAGTGCTTCTCTTCTCCGTATTCAATAGTTAAAATTTTTTTTTCATCGGTTGCAAATACTCGTTGAAAAACTTCGTGTCATACAACCCATATATTGGATTTTGGGAACAATATCATATAACTGCGAGAACATCATCCACACATTCGAATGAGTAAAACCGGCATTTTTCGTTGAATTATAGTGTCAACAGTTTGTGAATTTACGATTATACCCTAATCCAATTGTAACTGCATCGAATAATTTGACAATAAATTAGGCGTATGTCAACAACCCTGTTGAACGAATAACATTTGTTTGATGAAATGATACCTTTGACGATTGGGATTCACTAGCTGAATATGAACACGATGATGAGACATCTGATATTATTGAAATCGCCCTTGATCATGGACCGTGGTTAATTTGTCGATTTGCCGTATGAGCTTCAATTATCTATCATAGCAACCGATTAAGTGATCAATTCTTGGTACGATATTAATAGGCAGCTGTGTTTTATTGAGTTGGTCGACAAACCGTACGGAGATCAATGGCCGATGGGTTCAATAGGAGAAATTTGGCAAATACACTGCGAAACGCGCATCGTGGTTTTATAAACTTTTGCAGATGGAATTCTGGTCGATTTTCAAGTTGTATTTATATTAAAATTATAATAGGTATTCATCATTTGGGAATCATTGAACCCGAAATACAACCGCTAATATATACTGATATTATAAAGAGTTTCGTTTATAACTTTGTATGTATGTTTTTTTTTTGTAGGGGAAGTACTGATCCGATCATGAAATTTATGTCACTAACAGAGAACTACACTATTAGGGAGTATAAAGGCTATATTTTATTATGACAAAATGGTTAAGGCTTTCGCGGCCGAGGTTATTAGTATAACTACTTCTCTTCGGGCTTGAAGGCCGTCGTTCTTTGGAATTTCTTCCTGACGTTTCGCTAGCGCGAGTGGCCTCTGAAGAAGCTGGCCACTCGCGCTAGCGAAACGTCAGGAAGAAATTCCAAAGAACGACGGCCTTCAAGCCCGAAGAGAAGTAGTTATACTATATTTTATTGTGATTGAAAAAAAAATCCATGAGAAATGATAGTATATCTAAATCAAGTCGGAGAAAAGCGGGCAAGTTGTGATGCTTTAACGGTGTGCGCCGACTGAACGGTTCCGTGTAAACGAACATAATGTTCACCAAAAATGTTGGTCTCTATAAGTTCAACAAAAAAGTCTGTGGTACTATACCGTGTGTCACAGACTCATGGTACACCCCCGTTTTCTCCTTTGTTTTTCTAGCTATATTTTTGAGATTCGGAACATCTAATAAGCTCACTGAACAGCATTTCTCGACATATCTGAAAGAAAAAAACAACTTCCAATTTTTCCGGAAATGACATCAACTTTCGATTCTTGAACGGGACACCCTGTATATTGTTACATGATCGGCTAGGGATGATCATGAGGAATCCAACGATACCAGGTTTGATGATGTTATCTCCAATGACTGCGGAGATATCGCCATTTATATTATCCATAAGCGCAACGAGTGGGAGAGAGAATTGGATTGACCCGCCAGTAAAGTTTCTCTCCTACTCGTTGCGCTTATGGATAATATAAATGGCGATATCTCCGCAGTCATTGGAGATAACATCATCAAACCTGGTATCGTTGGATTCCTCATGATCATTCCTAGCCGATCATGTAACAATATACAGGGTGTCCCGTTCAAGAATCGAAAGTTGATGTCATTTCCGAAAAAATTGGAAGTTGTTTTTTTCTTTCAGATATGTCGAGAAATGCTGTTCAGTGAGCTTATTCGATGTTCCGAATCTCAAAAATATAGCTAGAAAAACAAAGGAGAAAACGGGGGTGTACCATGAGTCTGTGACACACGGTATAGATAGCTTTTATTTTTGAGTCAGTACAAATGTTTTTCTCCTTATCTATACATATAAAATGCTTTGTCCTCAATAACTGACTGACGGATCAACGTACAGACAAAGCCGCTGATCGTAGATATTTGAAAGATGGAGGGTGCTTTCTTCGTATAAAGTAGGTATCCGATAAGGAAGGGTTTTACGAAATTCCATCTCTAAGGAGTTGAAAAACCGGGGCAAAGTTTGTATAGGACAGCGTGATGCCTTGTTCCAATAATGTAACTCATATTTTGCATTAACTTTCTCTAGCAGAATTGATGGAAGACGTGTTTCATCGGCTAACGAGATAAAAAAAAAAGAGAAAGTTATTTTAGGTGTGAGTCAATGCACAGCCTGAGCCGCTGATCGTAAAGAGCTGAAACTTGGAGGGCGTGTTCTTTATATGACTTAGACATTCGATAGGAAAGTGTTTTTCGAAATTCGTCCTGAGGGGGTGAAAAAGAAAAGCCAAGTTTGTATGGGACAAAGTGATGCCTTGGTCCATTCTTCCTCAAGTTCTGCATGAACATTCTTCAACAGAAAGGATGGGAGACGTTTTCGCATTTTATTGAAACTCATCGCCTAACGGTTTAAAAAAAGGGGTTTATAACATTTTCGTTTTCTATCAATAACTCTCTCTCTATTGTGCCCCGAAAGCAGAGCCTTGTGATGAACCTAATTAAACTACACAGAACAACACAATATTATTGATTAACAAAAATAATCAAAGCCCAACAAAGTGGGCACGAGTCGGCTAGTAATTCATAAATGTCTGCTGATTCGATTTTCAAATATAAACTTGTGTTGGGTATTGAGGTCTATCAATTCTTGTTAGTTAGCACTCACTCTTTCCATTGTTCTGCTCCAGTGTGGAATAGACACCAATGTTCAGCATAAAGATCATCACCGAAATATTCAAGATTTTCGCATTCCTAAAATATTTCTGGTTATGAAAATCATTTTGTTCACAATAGTCGTTTCCATAATCAGAATTCCTTATTTGCCTTTCCCCAAGTTGGAATAAATTCTGGACTGAAACAATGAATTCTCTTGTTTCTCTTTTTTCTCGGTTTCTTGCTTAGTCTGACCTGACCCCTTTCTCTGCTATTTCGAAATAACTTGTCGAAGAAAATATTATTCCGAAGCGTATGCATGCATATATTGTGAATTACGGTTCAAAGACTTTTTATTCTCTAAAGGTTCGAAACAAATCACGTACATTGAAGAGTAAACTGTTTACCATATCGGAAATGTAAATAGAGTGTCAATTTTATCAACAGTCTCCGATTGAAGAAATGAGAAATATTGAGCATTGAAACTATAAATCAATGATTTCATTCAAATCATATCAATTTGTGAAGAATACACCGTGGGAAAAAATGAATATAATTCAAAGTCGGAGCCCGATCGAGCATATGTAAATATAAGAAATACAAAAGTTGATATAATTATATAAATGTTCAAGTAAAGGAGGGTTTCCTACAAGTTGAGAAATATTTTCAAGAATCTAGATACTCACCTAGTCTTTTGGAGGTTTCTCTGGATATCATTGCATAGACATTACAACACATGGACTGGTCATCATTCCAGTTTTTAACAAAGCATGGTGCAGAATACGCTATAGAGAAAGGATATGCACATTGAACAGACATTGTGAAGGACATGATGATAATTTATGTTTGTACTCAAATTTCTCTCTCCATAACCCCTCTTTATTTACTACATTGAGAAAGGAATGCGCTGGGAGGTTATACTTGAAGTATTATTCCTTGCTCATTCCACAGTCTTCTCTCTCTTAGGGCCAGTCCATTAGTTGTAATATCTATGATCTATTGTGAATATTCAGTTCTTTGAAGGCAACTGAAAGGTATTATTCAGTTTAACAATAACCTTCGGAAATCAATGTCAACTTCAAGTATTTGGACCAAAACGAATGTTTCAAACTCCGAAAATACACTGACTGCACAGAATGAATAATATTATCAAAATTCCAAATGTGGCGATTCCTGATGATATCCCATTAGATTTGTCACAATGACCTGGTTCCCATGGAATTTTCATTTCTGCACTCTTAAAAATTGTGTTCTTTCTCATACACTATGAGAAAGTACCTCCTCATCAGATTGAATAATAATGAGTATTTCTGTATAGGACGTAAACAATAAGAGGTTGTGAAAGAATGTAGGCTTTCACGGCCGGTGTTGTAATATCGCAAGGTTTTCGGGCTTGAGGGCCGTGTATTGGAATTTTTAATTCCGGAGCTTTCGGCTACATCTGCGGCAGCCATCTTCAGCGGCGTAGTCGTAGGTCAACTCTCCTGTGCGAGTCTACTATGACTGGTGTTACATCTGGAGGTGGCGACTTGTTCTTATGAGGTTGGATCGTGTTCTGTCGGACGTCGGATTCTCTGGATATGTCGGACCGTGGCGTTAATTTATTCAGAACCGGATGCCAAATTTTGTTTAGACTTAATCCTTCTTCCTTCCTATTGAAATTATCTTTGTGTTTATATATTTCAATTGCTTCCCGGTATAAGCGAGTGGAGTAATGTTTGGTCGTTGAGAGAATTGAAGTCTTATCGAACTGGATGTTGTGGTTTTCTATAAGGGCATGTTCCGCTACAGCTGATTTTTCAGTTTGCCCTAATCGACAATTTCGTCTATGTTCACTGATTCGTGTCTTGAAGCTGCGTTTGGTGGTTCCTACATATACTTTTCCACACGAGCACGGAATCCTGTACACCCCAGCATTAGATAGTGGGTCTCTAGGATCTTTAGCAGATCTCAGGTGTTCCTGTATTTTCCTCGTGGGTTTGTATATTGTTTTGATATTGTGTTTCTTCAATATTTTGCCAATGCGATCCGTGGTACCCCTCAGGTAAGGCAGAAAAGCGGTTCCCGTTGGAATCACGTCTTTTGATTTTCCGGTTGTTTTAGGTTGTATTGCCCGTTCTATATCTCTGTCCTGGTATCCATTAGCTCGTAGAGCGTTTCTGAGGTGATTAAGTTCATCATTCAGAAATTCCGGTTCGCAGATTCGTTTCGCTCTATCAACCAGCGTTTTTATGATGCCCTGTTTTTGTTGCGGGTGGTGATTGGAGTCTTTGTGCAGATATCTGTCGGTATGTGTCGCTTTGCGATAAACTTTGTGGCCAAGTTTACCATCATTCCGCCTCGTAACCAATACATCCAAGAAAGCGAGTTGCTCGTTTTGTTCAATTTCCATGGTGAATTGAATTCTTGGGTTGACATTGTTTAGATGACTCAGGAATGATCTCAGCTCTTCTTCGCCGTGATTCCAGATCACGAATGTGTCATCCACATACCTTAACCAGCATTTGGGTTGTTTCGCAGCGGTCCTAAGTGCTATTTCTTCGAATTTCTTCATGAAGAAATTTGCTATAACGGGACTAAGTGGACTCCCCATTGCGACTCCATCCTTTTGTTCATAAAGTGTACCATTGAATTGGAAATACGTAGTTGTCAATGTTAGGTGTAGCAGTGCCATTATATCTTCTGGAAATGCGTCCCTCAGGTATGTGAGAGCCTGTTCCAGAGGCACGTTTGTGAATAACGACACTACATCGAAACTGACCAGGATATCCCCCGGGGATACCGACAAGGTTTTTAGTTTCTCCACAAAGTGTTTCGAATCTCTGACATATGATTCCGTGTGGCCTATCATTGTTTGCACCATTCCTGTCAAGTACTTTGCTAGGTCATACGTTGGTGATCCGATTGTACTCACTATAGGTCTCAACGGTACGTCTGGTTTATGAATCTTCGGACGTCCATATAGTCTGGGGGTGACCGCTTCCGATTTGCATAAAGACTTTTGTGTTTCTTGGGGAATTGATGATTGCTTAATCAGTTTATTGGTTGTTCGTAGGATTTTTTGCGTGGGGTCCCCCCGTAGTGTTTTGTATGTATCAGGATCCAATAAGTTGTACCTATGCACCAAGCTTAAAATCACGGGCAACTCACTAGGTCTCGAGTCGGAGGCCATAGACCCTGTAAATTGTTTTACTCGAATATAAACACCTTTATTTACAACGATACATAGTGTAAGTATTATTACTTATGATTTCTGCAGTATAATGCCATGTATCATTCCTTTAGGGAATAATGGCGAGGAACTAATAGTAATAGTCTTTATTCTCTCTTGTAGTAGTCCTATCACAGAATTTTTCGAATCGAATATTACCATGGAAACAATATAAGCAAACTCTAAAGTGTCAGTGTCAAACGCGTAGGTAGTGTTGGTGTGTTTGTATTGAGATGAATGAAACTGAAGAATCATTTAATTATGATGAGTTAATTAGTCGTAAATGGACCAGAGTATACTACAATAATGACTATTATTGACTTGTATAATCTACTATTATGATACCCTTGATATACAAATTATTAATATTCACAATCATTCGGAAATGTGCTTGTTTCTAAACTACTTTCATGTTAGAAAATGACCAATTGTTCTCTCAGATGGATACGTTGTAGGAAATAACTTTCTCGGTCCCTTTTGAAGCTTTTCAACCTCTTGGTCTTTTAATCAAAACGCCATTCCGCTGAAATTCAGATATCCGCTAACATATACTCACCAAAGTAGTTACATGAATAAGCTAACCCAGGCACGATATTATATCTACTGCACGCTATCTCAGTGCCGAATGTACAAAACCCCAATCTTCTTCAATAACTCAAGACTCACTCAGTTTTCCATAATGAAACGTTACCTTTTCATCAGAAGAAGAGGAGCAGTCCTACTGTCGTTCATCAGGGCCAGTCCATTTTAATTGTTCAAAATGCCGCTAATATTTCAGTGGGTAACTTCAAACATTGCCTGTATCCAGCAATCCCCGTGATACAACTGAGATATGTGAAATATTATTGGAATGCCAAACCTTGTTAGCGAAACGCGCGTCTAGTGCAAAAATATCAGTTTCGTGTTAGGATAATTGATCTCTAGTGAAAGTTTCAACCTCTTTGTCGGTTAATGGTCTTTTACCAATAATGGTGGCCGTCAATGAGAGAGAGGCAAATAGATGAAATCATGAAGCTTCCAACAGATGTCACTATAGTCATCAATTCACAATAGCATTGTTCATATAGATCAACGTTCATATATAGGAAAGTTACGAAATGTCACGAGTTTATAGGCGAAGGGGTACCTGAGGCTAGGGACAGGGTTTGGGGAAATCGAAGTTGGCAATTCTGGGGTGAATTGGGTAAATTAAAAATCTCTATAGGTGGCTTAACCCCATAGAACCAAAGATAAACAGAAAAAGTGCAAAGAAATTGTCACAGAACACACAAACATATATGTTTTATGTGGCTGATTTCTGATTGTCTCTGTATCTTTTTGTCTTTGTTACTCTGTTGTAAAAGTAAAAGATTTGTTGCGTTGTCGTTGTCACAGACCACAGCATACGTGAACCTGCGTTGCGCGTTGCGTTGTGTATTCTGTCTTGTCTTTGTGGAGTTTAGGGAAATGAAAATGAACTTTTATGATACCTAGAATAATACTAACTACAAAAAATAATATAATTCTTTAGATTTATACTTTTGTACAGTTTCGGAAATACATCATAACGACTTGTATTGTGGCAATGGGGTTTGTTAACAATAAAAAGCATGATAATTTTTGTATTTTAGTATTTGTGTGGTAGTCAGTTTTTAGTTTTTATAATTTGCATATGATGCAAGTTTACATTCAAATTAGACCTGATAAGTTCTGTGATGGTTTGTTCTTAAGATATTTTGGATGTTCCTATTTGTTTTGTACTCAACTATAATGCTTGGAGAAGTCAATTCTGAACGTTTTTTAACTATTTTTCATACTGACCTATACTGATTTGTACATTTTTTATCAGATTCTACTGACTTGTTCTGTTATATTCTGTTAGACCTTTCAAGAACCAATATAAACGCTTGCACTGTATGAAGTTATTTTTGTGAGTTTGAATCCCCACAAAATAAGGTATTAATATTAGTATATCGTGGAATTTCACCTTAACCTCATTGACGCCCCCGCAATATGGAGGGATCGATATGATGACATTTCGTAACCTTCCTCCTATATACCAACGTTGATATAGATATAGTTAGTCAATGCCTGTGTAAAAAGATTTGAAGCGTTTTTGTTAAGGCATCTACAGTATAACGTCGATATTTATTTATTTATTTATTTATAACTTGACAATGCACGACAAAGGGAAAAATAGGTGCAGAGTTGTGTCTGTCAGTTTGATAGGAATGTTGAAAGGAAGATAATAAAGCTTCGAAATTAGAGTTGAGTTTTTGAAGAAAATGAGAGTTTAGGTATTAAAATAGTCTACGACATTGACAAAAAATTCTGCCTCTGAATTGATTGCCATCTTTTGGTATTATGTTCAAGTGATCAAGAGAATGTGTGATTCAAGCTACGACGTTCACAAGGAAAACTTAAGAAATACATGTCTTGGAAACGAAATTACTAGTGACATCTACCCGCAGTATCCATCCCTTCAAATGATATTTCCATATGGTTGACTAACTATATCTCTATAAACAGTGACAATAGTTTCACGTGTATCGCAAGTGAGCCATTACGTTACTGCTGTCTGGATAATGGGAGTAGGAAAAGTACAGTACGCGACTCGAGGATAAGGCCAATTACGTGCACTCGCGTTTTACAATTTCTCTCTCGTGCGTTATTGGCACTTATCCCCTCGTTACGTAACACGCCATTTTCCACACGAAACTAACTCGCAATTTGCGAGCTTTTCTCGGATTTCGGTCTCCCACAGTTCGGGTGAAAATGCATATCGTCGCAGATTCAAACGGGGTTAGCAGCTCGGCGAAATCCCGGTTTTCGTTGAGTGCTTCATTATGCTGCAATGAAGTCGAACGTAGGCAGGTAATCGATTGACAAAATCCGAATGGGCGAACAATCGTTTCGATTGTCGTCGGCGTATAATAGAGACGATTTTCGTGTTAATTAACGGAAATTACTACGAGAATAACTCCATTATGCTCTCGCTTTCCGCACAATTAAAATTTCTGAGGGTGTACTGGAATTTTCCAGTGAGATCTGCTTGTAAGAATCGTTCGCAGTGGATGAAGAGTGGCAATTGTTCGCCTTATTCTAGGGAATTGATTTGTTCTGTTCAGATGCGATAAAGAAATATTTTCAGAGGGTTATTCTATGAGGTTGATTCGTTCATTATTTCTTGGGTGGCACTTTCAGAAATTCGAATATACGAGGAAATATTTGTTGCATTAACATGAATTTGATACTATATGTTGGCTAATTACCTGAAAAAATGAAGTAATACAATATCTACTACTGTAATAGGATAAGCCTTGTGTTACTACATTCTTCCCTGAATGCTCATGACGCCTCGTTCTCACACAGTTTCGTTTTTATCGACCTATCCACCGCTATAATTTTATACGCCCATTATTGGATGATGGAATATCTCGCGAAACGAGGTAAAACTATACTTTCGCCCATAAAACTTCCCTGATTATAGTGGTTTACGTGCTATAAAGGAAATCACATCCACATATAAAAATAGGTATATTAGAGCCGGATCTATTGTTCTCGGATTTTAATAAAAAGCGCCATTGTTGTTCACCGCACCGCAGTCTTTTGTCTCCTGACGATATGGCTCCAGAATACACTTGAGAATATCATGTGAAATGCA
The DNA here is from genome assembly GCA_032362365.1 of Zygogramma bicolorata. Classification (NCBI taxonomy): domain Eukaryota; kingdom Metazoa; phylum Arthropoda; class Insecta; order Coleoptera; family Chrysomelidae; genus Zygogramma; species Zygogramma bicolorata. The sequence continues at coordinate 3,214,889 of JAVJAQ010000582.1, forward strand.
GAGAAAAAGTATTTCGTGTGTCTTCCTTGCTTTCCTTTTCACTTTATCCGTCAATATTTATGCTATTATTTGAATTGAAATGAAAAACTACTTCAATCAACCAATATTCAATTTGTCATTGGCATGTGCACACCTGGAGTGAGTATTCGTTCTGACAATTTTCTGTAAAATTTTAATATCATTTGAAACAAACATTATTACTTGGGTGGCACTTTCAAAAGTTCGAATATACGAGGAAATATTTGTTGCAAAAACATGAATTTGATAATGTATGTTCAATTGTTAATTCAATCAATTAAATTGTTCTTCCTTCTATTTGTTCAAGAAATAATCTCTCCAAATACAACTCATTCTTCAAATTTAATAAGATAAATTTTCATTTTCGAAACACTCAAACTTTTTTATTTTGAGGCAAAAGCATTCAAACCGAATTAGATGAAATCACTCGTCCTACGGACTCGTGGTTTTATCAATCGGTTTGTTTCCATACTTTTGCCAAATAAAAAAGTTTTTGTGGAAAATGAAAATTCATCTATTAAATTTGAAGGACTCGTGGTATTACCTTTGGGGCCGTTTATAAAATACGTTCGCATACAAGGGGGCGGGGGTCTGGCTGAGTGTGACAAGATGTGACAAGGGGGGACGGGGGGTATACGGCAACGTGACGTTCGCAGTTTATATTTTTTGACATGAGCGCTAGCCAGCGTGACCACTTTTGGTAGAAATCTACAGTTTTAGTAGATTTCTGACGAAAATTGAAAAATTTTGTTATGAAAGAAATCTTCAGTAGATTTTGGCAGAAATCTTCATGTGCGACATCTTCTAACGCATTCCTAAACTCGTCAGATTTTTTAATTTGATCTATAGTGACTCCATCTTTGCGAATGCATTTTCAATTGAGAATGCGAAATAATCTTGTTACAATACATTTTATTTCACTATACAAATGAAACAAAATAAAGCGATTTTTTTCTGTTTCATTGTGTTATTGAGCATTGAATCTTCTGATTATGTAAAATATCTATATTATTTGTGGCTATCCATATTGAAATTGTTTATAAATATCTTAGAAATATTATTTAAATGTTCGTTATGAGAGAAATTTATTAATTTTATTATAGAAACTAAATAAATATTTTTAATTTTCAGAATTTGTGTACTATCATTTAGAATTCATCATACTCAGCAGGGGGAGGGGGGGTCTTAGTTTTTGTGACGAAATATTTCGAGGGGGATCACAAAAATTGTGACACAGTGTGACAATGGGGGGGGAGGGGGTCAAAAAAAGCTGATTTTAGTGTGACGTATTTTATGAACGGCCCCTTTGATAAATTTAATATCATTCAATTGTCCAAAAACCAAATCAGCAATTTTTTTTTTCAAAATTCCTTATAAAATTGAAATTGAAACCATATTGAAACTTTTCCTAGAGATCAATTACCCTAACAGAATATTGATAGTATCAATTTTCTTCGCCTGAAGATGCTAACCTTGTTAGCGAAACGCGCGTCGAGTGCAAAAATATCAGTTTGGTGTTAAGGTAATTGATCTCTAGAAAAAGTTTCAACTTTTACACCAAAGGTTCCAAAACTCATCGTTTATTTGAAACCATATTGGTAGGAAATTTATTGTTCAACAGTCGTGGATTGGTACTGTTTCTAGATCATATATATGAAGCAAGCAATTGTTTTGCCCACTTGCTGTCATCCAGGGTCTTGTTGATCATTGAAATTGAAGAATAACGAGGAAATTTGCGCTACACCAGCAGAAATTACCGCACAGTCATAGAGAGAGTAGAAAATGTACATGCTCACAATTTTCGGTCATGCGTAATAGGCTACTTATCCTCCTCGTTACGTAATATATTATCAGAGTACTTCGATGTGGTTGATTCAAATGAAACTTCATAACAATGACAGCCCCATTTGCGGAACTTGCTGTCGGAAAGTGATAACACTTTTGACGTTTGGAAAACGCGATCGAATGCTGTTTGGTCGGTAACGCATCACGCCCTCTTGCAATCTAAGAGCTATATCGCGGTCGTAAATCTTTGCTGGCTTTCCGACTGTTGTGCAACCGCCCATAAAACGATTCCACCCCAGATATTATGGACGAGCATGCTAGCTGATAACTCCATTTCCCTTGTCGATTTTATTACTTCGCTTTCGTTAAAAATCCAATCCGCCGACTTTTTTATAGCTCGCCCACGCGACGGTTCACCGGGCCCGAAAACATGCACCCGACATTTAATTTCATTTTTTTATCGGCTCATCCGGCTCGCTATTATTTTATCGGTGTGCTATTCGATGACGGAGCATTTCTGCGAACGAGGAAGAACTATAGTTTCGCCAATAAAATTTATCGGATGGTGGTGGTTTAGGTGTCGTGAAGGAATTCGCATCTATGAGGGTTAGATCTCTTTGTTTACGTCTTTATGGGCAATAATATCAATCAATTTTCGTTTTCTAATAGAAGACCCTATCTAATATTCGATTTGCCTACTTTCTTGAAGAGTGTCTTTTGTCAAATGGAAATTTTGGGACAGAAAAAACTTCAAAGTTGTATCATTTCCAACAGAATTGAATTATTCTTGTAATAATAGGAAATAAGTTCAACAAATATGATCAGTGATAGCATTCAAAGTATATATTCTAGAAATCACTTGAAAAATATCATATTTCAATTAAAGGAATAATATTTTCATTCTATTTTTGTCCGATTATCTCATAAGAAGATAGTATTTACCGTCACCTTAGTATCCAATAATAAAAAACTTGAATTTCGAAATATTCTTCCGACCCAGTGGACTTTTCTTCAATTTTTACTCAGCACGTACACTCCTGGAGTGATTATTTTCTTTGACGTTTTGTCGTGAATTTTCTACATCAAATCATCTTTCGAACAAATCGTTCAGGCCAGTCTCAAATCTACCTATACAGTATGTTTTGGCTGGCACCTGTCAGAAAACAACTACTCCCCTGGCTAATACCACGAGTTGTTCGAAATCAAAATTTAACGCCAGTCTTCAAGCATGCCCATCGACTATGTCGATTGCTTTTACATTTTCCTTGGGTGAATTCGGTTTGCATTTGGGATACCTCGTCCCTAGGTAGAAAGTGCAATGACTTCGTGTTGTTCGCATCAGTTTTGGTCGAGGCTTGATACTATGTAATGTGTTTGATTTTAAATAATGGAAAGTCATCGACTCTATTTTGATGATGGCAATACCGTGTACTGATAAGGGGCCAAATAGCCCGAAACCGGTCTGCAAGTGTGTCCGTCCCTATAATTGAAAATCAATTCCTTCATTTGTATCACCAAAAGCAACCTGCACGGATATAAGCCAATGCCCTTCTCGGCATTAGCCAGGGGAATAGTTGTTTTCTGACAGGTGCCAGCCACAACCTACTGTGTAGGTAGATTTGAGTCTGGCCTGAATGAATTGTACGAAAGATGATTTGATTTAACGCCAGTCTTCAAGTATGCCATCAACTATGTCGGAAGTTTTTTCTACATCATTCAATAAATACATTATTTCTTGGGAGGCTCTTTCATGAGTTAGGATATAACAGAAAATATTTGTTTCAAGAACGTTACTACATTCTACCCCGAATGCTAATGATGCCTTGTATAGTTTCGTTTTTTATCGACCTATCCACCGCTATTATTTTATATGCCCATTATTGGATGATGGGATATCTCGCGAAACGAGGTAAAACTATACTTTAGCCCATAAAACTCCCCTGATTATAGTGGTTTACGTGCCATAAAGGAAATCACATCCACATATAAAAATGGGTATATTAGAGCCGGATTATGCAGTAAATTTCAATACGGCGCTCGCTCTATTGTTCTCGGATTTTAATAAAAACCCGCGTTGTTGTTTACCGCTCCACAGTCTTTTGTCTAATGTCAATAAGGCTTCAGAATACACTTGAGAATATCATTTCGTGTTTTCCTTGGTTTCCTTCACATTTTTTCTGTCAATACTTGTGATTGCCATACGAAACTTACTAACCCACCATTTTTTCGAATAACACAATGTGTCATAAATTATATTGGAGCGGCGTTCTTTTGGTTTAATGTGAAATTGCCTATGATTCAGCTCAACATTTATCGAGAGTGGATGAAGTATTTCACTACTGCCTATACCAGTCGAGTTAAATAAAAAAGCTTTACACCAAGACAGGCGAAAGGCCATTATCATCACTCATTTTCTAGGCATAAACCACCGCAAAATCAAATTTGAATCATATATTTTGAATTCAGTTACCTGAAAAAAAATCGAAATCAGATATTAAGAAATAATGTCTCATGTCCCGCTGAGAGAAAGAGAAGACCTAGACATTACTTGTTTGTTTTATATCTGGCATTATAACAACGTAGTAATATACCTGATGTCATGATTATTGTTCATAGTTAATCTAACTATAAACAAAGAATGTCCTCTAAGTGCACTCCGTATACTGAAGATAATTGGACAGATGTGTCACTTGTATCCTGCCTGTTATTATAATACCATCATTCAAAAAACTTCAGTATTCTCATTCGAGTTTAAACCATGGAAATTGCATAATGAAATTCATAATGGTTTATTCTGGACTGGATCGTTACAGTTATTTTTTTAGTAGGTAGCAAGAATGTGTAATTTTTGACTTTTTCATATTTTTTGCGATATTTATTTTTGTTTAGTATAATACAATAACCGTATTCCGAATGTATAACGAAATCAGTCTTGAGCACTTGGAACAATCATCTGTTTGTCAAATTGCAGAGAGTGCAACGACCTACCTGTCACATGGGCCATATTGACAAGCTCTACTACACCCTTTCTGGCGATGCTGAATTTTCCGCTGTTGCATATCTACGTAATGATGGAAGAGCCCTTTACTGCCTTCAAATGAAGATAATAATTTCACTAGAAGCCATGTCCAAACATATATCACGTCACTATGCACGCCACTGGTTTACCGTAGGAAGTGATCATATGCATTGATATGGTAGACCAGTAGTTCCAAACTTGTTAATGGGTTCGAGTGGAAGTAATAAGGCTTTCTAAACCACACCACCATCTTTAAAGCAAAAATGCATGTTGCAGGGGTCTGTTCTCGAGAGTCACTTGCGGTGCAGACTTGTATGTCCTGTCAAACAGTCAAAGAGCATTTGAAGGCACTAAAAATCATATACTTCTGAGTCTAAAGGGACCTGAGTCAGCAAGCACTCCCTGAGACAAGCAAATAGAAATCAAGCGTTAACAGGTATTGAGAAAAGTTGATGTCCTTACGAGGTTAGGAGCCAACACTGGTTTTCCTGGATCCGAATCCTTTTGTGAGCTCCTCAAAAATCCACATGAAAGAGGAACTTCGTCGCTAGGAACCGGAAAAAAAATTCACTGGAATAACGTTCCGGAGTGGAAAAAAGCACGTTCAAGTTGTGGGAAGGGACTATACTCACAGATCATTGTTCACTGGGACACCACCTTATAAGACTTTGTGCACAATCTATCGTTATAATAGTAGATGATTACTTCTCATATTTTCTTTGCTTCAACGATGTCATCATCTTCAGGAGATATCAACATTCTCTATGATACATCAGGGCCAGATTATGCAGTGAATTTAATTAAGATGCTCCTTCCAGTCTTTGTCAATTTCAATAAAAATCCGCATTGTCGGTAATTTCGTGTTCACTAAGCCACTATCACAAGACCTCGTTCAGGGGTGTACTCACGGAAGGAAAACATTTATGTGAAATCTAAATTCAGTTGTAGGCGATACGCACTTCGTCATGTGAAGATGTTGGAGAACTACGACGTGCACTACAAAGAAACCATTCTGTTCCACGACACAAGCTTCAGACATGAATAGGTCCGGAACAATGGCTTCAGGAAGTTGTAGTATCTAAAAGGGGAGCAGAGGTTTCATTCGACTGTGAAGTGGCTCTACACTAGGTATACAAAGTGGCTATGAAATCATTGTACACGTCGCCATTCACTGGAAGTTTTGGTTCATCTACATGTTACGAAGTACAAACATATTGAACCAGTTGAATCTAAACACATAAACATAGAATGCACACAAAAATATTGACAACACACAATCGCAAATATACGAATGAAGGTTGAGACAAAAGTACTGTAACGGTCAATATTTGAAGAGTTGAATGAAAAAACAGAGAAAACAAGAATGTTAATATAAAAACATGTTATTTCAATATCATCATGCAGTACACTGATTTATTGAGGAAAAAACTACTGAAAGCCAACCTTTTCGACATGTTGCAACAATGGTTGTTTGAAACTGAAATTGCTGTACTGTTTATCAAAGAACCAGGCAATTCATTTAACTCTGCTGATCCAGAATTTAAAATGACGGTACCATGAAGTTATCGATGAAACTACTGCCAGACAACTTGAAACATACGAATCAAACAGCGAAATTAGAAAAATTCAATTTTTCAATAATTTCGTTAACCGAAGTCAAGAATTTTGAATGAATCCCTGCTTACGACGTGAATTCCTATCATCAAAAGCATAACATAAGTGGTCTTTTTCTCCATATCAAATAATTTGATCGAGTGAGAAATTGTAACTCTCTATTGAGGTATCGACTGTGATCGGGTATATCATAATCTCCATGACACCTTTGACCTATTATCAAAAATCGATTTTTTCAACTCTCTTATAAACTTTTCTTCAATTAATATGACTGAAAATAACACCATGAGATCAAAGTCATCACTGTAGTAATCGTTACGTAATTTTTTGCAAATCATATTAAGTGTGGCACCTTCGCCAAAGTGAATGATCTTGGCTGAAGTTTGTGCGTTCGCCAAAAGCTTAAATTTGCCATCTGCGTTTCCACCAAACTTGCCATTTTTTCATAATTTTGTAAATACCTTTTCGAAGGTGAATATATTATATATTTTCGTTTACTCTGTATTTGAAGAATGGTTGTTACCGGTTTATTAATTTGTCATGTCATTAAATTGAGTTTTTTGAATGTCCATATGTTTGTTATCGAATGATTTTTTTATAACTAGTTCCAACATCTGAAATATCAACCAGTGGGTTACACTCACCATAAACAAATATATTCAGATGCATGTATCTCGAGTCCACTATTTCTCCTAATGAAACCAAATTCATTAAACACCTCACTCTATAATTGGAGCCTATCTAACTTTTTCTTTCATCACAACTTCATATTTCAGCCCTGACACATATCTCGGTATGGATGTTTTCCATTTCGATGATTTTCTTGTTGGAAATTGATTTGAAACTTTTGAATGGCCTCTTCTAATGACAACCTTGTTCTGGTCCCATCCAAATGGCTCGTTTTCCCGTAAGGTCTCATTTACGACGGCAAATTAATTCAGTTGTACCGATGGAAAGTTCCAGATTTGTTGCTTGGAAATGTTCATGTGCAATTTTTTCTATGTTTCCCTGTTTATTTTCCAAATTATTCGTAATTAACACAAACTTATTTTGTTTCAGGTGAGAAATGGAGACCATATGACACTCAAATTGGACGTTTTCTCCTGGTGAGCTGTAAATACAACAATACCTCGATTTTCCAATACTGCTTTCGCTTTCCATTTTAGAATGAAAAATCTTGAGATTGTGTTTGAAATTATGCTAATTAATAGCGTTTTCGATTGGCATGTTCTAAATAGGTTAGGTGAATCTATGATCTGAACAGCCTTTCTGTGGTGGCCATTGTTAACTCAAATATATTGTTGAGAGTTTTTTGTACGTTTGTGACCCAACAACTTTGATAATTCAAAGAATTCTTATTGGTATATCACTGGTTGGAATTTGAAAAGAGAGCATTGGTGAACAAAATAGGAACCTGCTTTCATTTTCATCGTTGATATAATTGAGGATGATGAGGAAAAGTATAAATAAATATTTTCAATCAAGTAGATCTCCAATTATGAATGAATAGAAGGCATCTCGGAGAGAAGAGTGTTCCATTTTTCTTGCTTGAAGAAATTTTCGAAGGAATTTATCGTATATCGAGAGGAATAGTTCAAGATTAAGTTCTTTGAATTGCTCCTCACCTACTTCAGGTTCCAGAAGATGAAATTGCACTTTCAAAATTGTTTAAAGTTGTGGCAACCTTCACTCCTCTGATTGCAAATAATATAAGTTGCAACTTTCACACCAAACGATCGAAACTCATCGTTTATTCACTTCTTAGCTCAAGTAAGCTACCAAATGTTTGTCGGACAGGACTATTTCATACCTTTGGCTCAACAAACTTCCAAAATGCAATAATCAACTTCAGCCATATCCACTCAAATAGGATATCCGATGAAATTGAAATAAAAGAAATAACATCAAAGAGGGATTTTGAGAGAGAGAAAAATTTCCGGAAATATTCTGGGCAGTAGACTGTTCCCATATGTGGTCATGAAGATATTGTTGTCTTCACAGTTTTTTAATTATTTAATAATAATGTGGTTACGATTGTGAAAAATGTTATTTCTTTTGTTGATCATTTCATACGTCAGTGTTTGAAAGAATTGCTTTTTTTGCTAATATCGTTAAGATGCAATGTTCACCTTAGTATGGCTGTTAATACTTTCAAGTCAACGTGTATTTTTATTAACACGCTTTTATTAGCTTGGGTTGTAACTATGTATGTAACGGAATCTTTGAGCATAATTTTCACCAATTTCCAGAAGTCTGGTCAATTTGAAACTTTGCATACGTATCAAGGACCGATGACAATGCAATAATTTGATCATAGTTTTCCATTATCCTTATAAGGACCACCAGGATTAATGAATTCTTTTATAGATCCTCTGTAGTGGAGTAAAAAAGTTTCGGACTTACTCTTTCGTTCTTTCGTTCGGGCACTCGGCACAGCACAACGGAGGCAGAAACGTTTTCAGGGTAGCTGCGTTCTCACAATGTTCATTCCTTATCTTACATGCCTAGGTGTACATGAGTCTGATACATGCAAATTACTGTATATGATATTAATGTAACATATAATATAGTTCCCAGCGAAATACAGCCACGGAACTGCTGAAAGACGAATGTTGCCAATAATCCTGAGTTGGGCTTCGACCGTTCACAAGATGCAAGGTTGTACAGTTGATCATGCAGTAATTTATCTAGGCTCGCGATTGTTAGCTGCTGGACAAGCCTATGTAGCACTGTCGTGTAAGATCTTCAGACGGTATTCGGATTGAAGAACTTGATTGCTCTAAGTTAACAGGAAGTACCCCATGCAATAGTGAAACTTTAAATGAAATGATGAGATTGCGGAATGATTCGTAAGAAATATCACATTTCCACAAGAAACTAATTGATAAATTGAACTAAAAAATGAAAAATAAATAATAGTTTAAAAAACTAAAAAAACACGCTTTTTTAGCTAACCGAACTAAAAAATAGAAAATAATTTTTAGTTACAAAGAGTTTACATTACGGTAGTAGAAGGCTAAACAATCATTCATAGTCAATCAGCTCAAAATAAAATTTAAGTAATTAACAGGATAGAGTAATTCAGAGTAAAAAGCGTGGGGTGCATTTTACTACATTTCATAAGTCTCCTCTCAAAGATAATTACCGATAGAATGATTGTAATATATGATATATCAAGCACCCCACGATTTTACTCTGAATTACTTTATTCTGTTAATTACTTAAATTTTATTATAATTTTATTTTGAGCTGATTGACTATGAATGATTGTTTAGCCTTCTACTACCGTAATGTAAACTCTTTGTAATTAAAAATTATTTTCTATTTTTTAGTTCGGTTAGCTAAAAAAGCGTGTTTTTTTAGTTTTTTAAACTATTATTTATTAAATGAAAACAATTCCCGTTCCACTGGATGATTATTTTGGAAAATGTCAATGAATTCAGATGAATTTGAATGCAGATATTTTTATCTTAAAGTTCACACAAAAGGAATATCATATGTTAAAAGAAACACAGGGAAAGGGAGAGTGAGGAAAATTTATTTTGATGCTAATTTTTGAAAATTTCAAAACTTTTTAAAAAATTTCTCATATTATAAATCAAGATTCTTTTATAAATACATCCTACATCAGTCGTTTTCAATTCATTGAATACTTCAATTATAATCGAATCTCTTCTGCAAAAATTCTTACCAGTCTAGATCTGGAAGAGTTGGAAGATGAGCGTGGCCCAGTGCACTTTGGCCCCATTGGACCCATTGTGTTTCTTCCACGTAGGGTGAGTGTACCCTAGTCGGTGAATCATTAGCCCTACTAGTCTAAGAGGCCACGTCACTAAACCTCTAATGATAGGGCTCCCAAAAGTAATACATATAATTCGATATTTCATTCATGAGAGAACACAAAATGACACTTCTGCCATGTCTAGAACCGGTCAACGCTATAAAAAAAACTAACAAAGAAAATTAGGTTTCTGTAATGATGAGTCTCCTGTATTGTAATTATTTCCCCAAACAGGGGAGGGGTAGGATTATATGAAAAAGCAGTGCTGCCTTTTCCAAACAGTGGACAATATGGCGGCAGCAGCAGCGTTTGAAAGTCACCCTCCGCGATTCTTCGTTTCAATTCGGTTTTATCAGCAATCGGCCGATTCGTTTCGAATTGTATTATTGAAATACGCCAGCCACTACCACGACCAATGAATTTCACGTGTCGTTGATAGAGTATGAAACAACAGTTAAGATTGCCGAAAAATCGAAAAACATCGCATAAATATGCGATTTCATCTGTTCAAACAATCAACGACAAGTAAAATCCATTGTTCGTGGTAGTGGCTGGCCTATTTCAATAATACAAATCGAAAAAAACTAGCCGATTGCTGATAAAACCGAATTGAAACACAGTATCGCGGAGGGTGACTTTCAAACGCTGCTGCTGCCGCCATATTGTCCACTGTTTGGAAAAGGCAGCACTGCTTTTTCATATAATCCTACCCCTCCTCTGTTTGGGGGAACAATCAATATACGAGAGACTTATCATTAGAGAAACCTAAAAAAAAATTTTTGTTAATATTTTTTTATGGCGTTGACCGGTCCTAGACATGGCAGCAGGGTCATTTGAGTTCTATGAATGTAATATCGAATTATATGTATTACTTTTGGGAGCTCTATCATTAGAGGTTTAGTGACGTGGCCTCTTAGACTATACCGTCCTAAGGTTGCCTATTTTTTCACCGAGCGGTCTCCTTATATTCGTTTTTTCAAACAAGGCCTCCGTAGTACAAGCTTCACCTTGCCCTATTTTCATAACCTCGTGTTGGCGTATTTATGAATAGAAAAAATTCGACGTTATCGAATCGAATGCTCGCGTGTTCTTTTATTCCTCGACTGACGAAAGTTTTGTTTGGATAATAATTATGTATCCAGTAGGTATTGACATGAGATTAAAATTCCGATTTATTTATTAGCGTGGCCAAGTTCGCATTAATTCTCATATCTGCGATTGGTCTAAATGATAATAGCGTAATGCGAAGCCAAAAAAAAACTATTCAAATACGATGATTTCGTTATGAAGCGAATTCTCCTAAAATGTATATATTTTCATTCGTTCTATTGTGTATTTCTGTGTTCCAAGAAGTCTTTTGCTATAGAAATAATTTTTGTTTCCCAAAGTCACCGTCCTCCATTTCGGAGCCATTTTCTTGATATATATATATATATATATATATATATATATATATATATATATATATTTATATATATTTCGACCACTGATTTCTGATTTCACCTTTCGAAAACTCAGCATACACCCAGAATATTGGTATTGAAAATTTTGATACCGATAATGATTCATATAATCCAAAAACTTCTATGCACCAATTTTCATTGAAATCCTTTCCCTAAACTGAAAATAGTATCTGCCATCTCAGAGTAGCCATTTTCATTTTTGGTTGAACTCTATAATCATAAGTGCTCAATAAAAATTCCCGCTCAATCTGTTTGGGGACATTCATGTGCGAAAAGGCCAATAAAAATGAAATTTGATCCTTTCATCATCGTTTCCAGTTAGGTTAATTTTATAAATTAATTGATCTATAAATAATGAAATTATTTCTGGAAATCATTTCAATGAAGGTACAGGCAAATTTTCCAAATTCATTAGATCATTCGTCAGATAATGGCATTTTGTAATTGTTGATTTTCCACTTCCCATCCAAACGTGGCTCCTGGAAATGAGGAATTCAATGCTTTCTGGGAAGAGTTGCATAAGTGCGTGTTTTCCGTGCATGTGTCAAACGTTTTTCAAGTCTGACTTACGTAAAACATAGTGCATGACCATTCCATAGGAATCTCAAGAAAATTAGTGTCGGTATTTCAATTTCGATTTTCATCAAGTAGGCATTGGCCAGTTACATCAACGATTCAGACACATAATTTTTTTTACGAATGAATATAGTTCTCGAAGGGTCGAGTAAATTTAATCAGCTTCGATATACGATCGATTCCTGCAATTTCTTTCGACAGTTTTCTATATTGTACGAAAATAAAAACCACATACGGGGTTCCCAAACATTATTCGTCTAGTATAGTGTTCTACTCGCGTATAATGGCTATTATTCTCTCGGTGATTTCACCTCGTGAATAATAGCCATCATTATACGCTCATTGAATAATATACTATTTGTTTGACATACCATGTCACTCAACCACTTTCAGTAGAAATAGAAATGTTTCCTTTAAATTCGGCACTTAGAACAATTTAGCAGACTAATGAAAATACATTATTGAGCCAAATCCTTATTTACGAGTCACTGGACTCTTCACTACCACTATTATTGTGTTTTAAAAAAATATGTAATTGTTGTTGCTCCGAGTAGGGATCTTGTGAGGCCTCGTCGTTTCATTGCATTACTGGCCTTTAGGGCGTTGATATACTCCCGTGGTCCTTATTTTACTCGATGTTTGCAGAGAATTTGTTATTTTTCGAATCGGGTGAACCTGAAATAAATTGCAATTTTGGGTTATGTTTGCTGTTGGTGGAATCGGCATTACTACTTTTATTATTTTATTATTTTGAGTATACTCATTGCTGAACTAAGAGATTTACCATATGTCCAAGTCGTCATTGAGATTAAATTTAATAAATGGTTCGTACAGAGGGACATTTTTTTTGCCGTACCTTCATCGAAATGTTTGAAAAGAGTACTCGGCGTGGCGGCAGCCTTGCATTTTCACCAATGTACGTCCCATCTTAAAATTGCGCTAGGTGGATTGGTACGATGTCGAAATATTCTTACTGAATACCACACGTTCTTGAATTATCTTTGGAAATTTTTTCTTGGTCACGAATTTTTTAGGGAAATTATTCCTAATCATTCGTGATCTCGAAAAAAATTTCCGGAAATAATATTATGAATAAAGAAAATATAACTTTTTTTGATGATTTCAGTAAACCTTGCCCGCAGAAATGTTTTCCATCCCCGCCCATGATTTTAATATCGCATAGCAGAATTCCAATTCGGAGCTCGGTATGTTTATTCGGCCAGACGAATCCATTAACCGTTGCCACGTTTCCTTCTCACCGGAAAACAATCCCATCGCCCGATAGAAACTCCGGGCGTACGTCCCATCCTCTCCTCGTCCAGACTAGACGAACGAGAGAGGTCCGGCCGTAAAACAGGAGAAAACCTTCCGAACCAGACGCGAAAATGCATTACTCACCGACATCGGCGCTACAAGCGGGTGATCGCGATATAGAGTTAATCTGCATAGCACAAAAACTCCCATTATTACTTTCCCGAGCTTTAAAAGTTGCGGAAGTTCGGGATTAGGGGCGTTAAATGTTACACTGTATTTTAGTCGTCTCCCAGGGTGGTTTAGGTTAATTTTCCCCACGTCGACAAAGTTTCGGCGCTGTTTTGTCGGAATTATATAGATGTTGTAGGTGCAGCGGAGGAAAAGTTTAATAGTTGCTCGGAATTTGCGACTCGACATTTCAGCGCAACTATCTAATTCCGGAAGGAAATTCGCTGTCGATTAGTTTGGTGAAATACTCTCGTGAGTTTGTTGTCGAAGCAGGAAGGGGTGCAATACAACGAAGGCATATTCTCGAACATGAGGTTTCTAGAAAACATGATGAGATAGGAACCTTCGCTGAAAAAGTTGAAAAGTTCTTGAGATCGATTCCCATAACAACGAACTGATATTTTGAGTTCTTAACCTACTACAGTCTAAAAAAAATTGGAATTAATTTCTGAATCTTAACCAACTAACTGAACAGAAAAAAAAGATCAAATTCTTCATTCGTGCGGTTACAAATATATCAGTGAAATGTCCAGACCTCTACAAGTGCGAAAGAGTGAACACAAGAAGTACATCAAAAACAGACAGATTGGTGGTTCTAAATAATCAGAACACATTCTCACTGCCGATGGAGATAACACAGTAGAATGGAATGACACGCCTATGATGGCAAGGGAGGGCAATGGCAGGACACGAAAGTTGAAGGAATCTCAAATTTTTGACAGATTTTCGAGAGCGAACCTAGAAGAGAAAATGGACGCAGATTTTTTTACCGCATCGTTAACAACGATAAGTTTTTTTTATCAAAGGTAATACCACACCACGAGTACTTCGAATTTAATCGATAAATTTTCATTTTCCACAAAAACTTTTTTATTTGGCAAAAGTATGAAAACAAACCGATTGATAAAATCACGAGTCCGTAGGACTCGGTTTGTTTGAATGCTTTTGCATCAAAATAAAAAAGTTTGAGTGTTTCGAAAATGAAAATTCATCTTATTAAATTTGAAGAACGAGTTGTATTTGGAGAGATTATTTTTTGAACAAATAGAAGGAAGAACAATTTAATTGATCAGTATTTCATTTACATAAGAAGGAAAGGAGGATAGGTGAAAATTTTACAAATTTGAAATGTGAAGCAACGATGTATGCCTTCTATGATCCAGAAAAGATATGATGCTTACACGGTGCATATGATAATGCTTGCTGACGATACCAAGAGATGGCGTCACACCTCTCATTGTATAAGGTTGATAATCGAAAATTTCTTATGAAATGAAAATCGCGCCAGAAGGAACATAAAATCATTCGATATGTCGTTGTATCAAAATCTTCATACAACGGTTTCTTCGCATAACACAAAAAATGAATTGTATTTAATAAAAACTAATTGTACGCCATCTTCATTTGAGTTCAGGAAACCTTAAATATTTGAATCGGTCGTTCGCTATATCTGTCACAAAGTTGGGGTTATGAGCTATTCACGTGTTTGAGTGTTCATAGAAATGTGTTGTTTATGTTGTTATTATGCTGAAAAAGTGAAAAGTGAATGACTATCAATAATAAGGTAACTCTTCATTCATGATAATTTATATAAATATGAGCCAGTTCAATAGAATCGACGCGGTAAACCGTATAGTTTTGACAGTTCAAATGTAAACAACGTTTTATCGAAAGGACCAGGCAGTTTTATTAGTATAATACCCAATGATTGGCTAGAAAAACCATAGAATAACCCGCTACTATTGGGTGAAATGCCAAAAAACGTCACATTTTGACAAGTGAAAAAAATAATCAATATAAGTTCTTGATTTGAATTTTAATTAATGAAGAAGAACATGTTCCATTCAGAAGGAACTGTTTTTTAGATTCCAAAATCAATTCTTATTTTTCCAGATTGTGGTAGGTTAAATACCAAAAAAACTACGAAGAAAGAATCTATCCACCACAGTAACAGTACTACACAAAATTATAGTACTTGCACGCAACGCGCGATCCTTCCAGAAGGAAATTGATACGTAATCTAAAAACTACTGACATTTATTTATGTATCTCACAATCTGAGCTGGTGCAGGCGAGCACTTTTGCAGATGTTTTTCTCGCCTATCAATTATTCTAGAAAATTTCTCAATATTAAACTAAATAGCGGGCTAAATCGAATAGGCCGTTTGTCAACATTCATACTATTTTTATATTCTGTTAATTCTATCATGCACATCCTTGATGAGTCGACTGTGACCAATGTCTCACTTGTTGCAACCTTGTCAACTGATTTTATATATTCATGAATTATCTGTGTTTTCTGATCTATCTCCCGAATTATCTAAGAGTTTTTTTATTATATACCGGGTATCCCAAAGCTTTTAGGCCAGCAGATATCTCAGTTATTTGCAGAAAAAAAATAGGTGTCGTATGAGACCATAAGCTCGTTCGTGCAACGTGGCAAAATCCACCCCCTGGCAAACAACCCCCGAGGATCACCCCTAACTCTTCTTTTTCAAATGGCACCCTCATGTTTGTTTTGGTTTAACTAACAGCATGTTACATTCCCAATTCAACGATATATCATGATATGTAGTTGTGAAGATAGTCGAGAAAATGAATTCGTTAGTGGGTAGTATTAATTGGACCTTCTCATATCTACCACACCTCCTATCATAAATGTGTTACATTTGACAAAAGTTCAGAGTTTTTCAATATACACCTGCCAAGTACGAATTCAAGGGTTTTGTGTAGTCAGTTTATATCACCCAACTCCATAATAATTGTTAAATATCAAAATGCATTTTACCTTCACTCCCAACAAATACGTTGAATGCTTGTAATTTTTGGCGAATACCGAAATAATAAACGTGCTGCGGAGAGGCTGTATGGGAAGTGCTTCCCTAATCGTCGACAATCAGGTCGCAATATGTTTTCGTATGTAGAAAATGCAATGCAAACGGGATCATTTCCAGGGAAAACACATCAAGTACATCCTATTGGTAGCTAGAATGGCATGCAGAATTATGACAAATAAAAATACTAATGAAATATTAATTTGCAAGCTCATCTGTATTATGGAAAATGAATAAAACTACAAAAGTTGTTCAAAATGTTGGCCAGCACTTGCCACACATGTATTAAGTCGCCGAATCAGCCTCTGAAATTTTCTGGGTTATATATTCAATATTTATTGATTGAGATTCGAAGACAACTCGTTTCGAATATCCCCATAGGAAAAAGTCAAGTGGCGTGAGATTCGAAGAACGTGCGGGCCATCGAACAGGTCCACTATTTCCAATCCAACGACCTTGAAAGGTATTATTGAGGGATCTAGTAACTATTTTATGGTATGGACCACATTCGTTGTTGTTTTCCAATTGGGATACCATCCAGTAATGCAGAAATACAATTTTCTAAGGGATGTAAATATCGATGGACCGTCAAAGTGTCTTGGAAAAAATGACTTCCGATGAGACGTCCATTATGTAAACCACACGTTCAAACCCACATCGTTTGAAAATTGATTTCTCGTATCCAGTGAGGGTTGTCCAATAGTGCGATATGTTGGTAAAGAATGCCATTATCATGGAAGCGGAATTGGTCACTCCACAAGATTTGAGAAAACTTCAATTATAGCGTGAATGGAGATGAAAATAATTCAAAAACGTCTCATGATCTTTTCGATTTTAGTACACAGTTTCATCGACCCTCGAAATAGTTTTTTTTGTGTTACATACGCATCCAGTTCATCAAAAAACGACAGCAAAAATTTCACACAGAAATACATGCTCTCCATTGCATGGATACTCTCAGAGACTCGACTCGAGCAAAAAATCCGCCACAAACGCTACGAAAGACTTCCGCTTTCAATTAGAGTTTGAAAAATGTTCTCCGCGATTCCTAATGACGGAACAAAAAAGAATAATTTCCGCGAACCTTTCGATGTAATCATTCCGACGACCGACCGGGGGTGAGTTTTGTTTGTCGAACAATAACCCGAGTTCGCCGTCAAACCAACTCCGTGCTCGCTACTAACTTCATTTCGCTATTATGAGTCCGCGAGTGTAATTTAGATTCATTTGTTTTTCATTCGAACGAAGAGAAGGCGATTCTTTTAATGGTCGTCGACATGCTAGAGGGAAATTAGACGGGGAAGATGGGCTCGTTTTCGGTTGCCATTAACTTTTCGATTTCTGTTATAATCTTGACAACGTGATCATTCTTGTGCTACGTTTCTTTCTCTTCGATGTTTTTTCAGAGTTAGCAGGTCGAATCAAGATTTTTTTATGCCTAAATCTACCCATCAGAGTCAAAAGTACCATTGAACAACTCAGTCTTTGTAATAAACACATTATTAAATTCACACTGGGAGATTTGTACAATATGTAACATAAAGAACTGGGAACTATTGAACACATTTTGTTTGAGTGTCCAATTCATTGGGCAATGAAACCCCAAGATTTCGAATCTATATCCAACCTTGACTCTTATCTATTCTCTTGATAATATTTCTGCAAAATCTGCCAAGGTCACATTAAATTATATCTGGAACATCTTGAGACTCTGACCTTTCGACGGACGATGAGCAATGATATCATATACATTATAGCTCACATTTTTTAAGTAATGCTCTGCATTAAAAAGTGCATGTCGTCGCGCATCGATTCTTTATTATATGTATATTGTTATAGAAGTTCCTAGCGCCGACCCTGTCGCTCAGAAACGCAAATTAATATGAGGGTTCGAAGGAAGATCATTTACGAGCGAGATCTCGTCAAGCGTGGAATATTCGATCATCGGGATTTGTCTGGAGGATTCTCCATGGGTGTGTGCGGGTTGTAATAAAAGTAGTTTAGTGTTGTTTGGCGTTTTAATCAACGAAACCAAGGAAATAATCGTAACAATTTCTATATTCCGGAAATGCCAGGTGATATATTTGATGACTGAAGGAATATGCTTTCGGTGCGATTTTCAGGAATCATATTTTCCCTCTCTGCCGAGCAAAAATATATATTATATTATCGCTAATCGTCCGTGGCAGGCTTTAGGTACTATACTCCAAGCTGTTTTTCTTCTTGTTGACCATATGATATGATATTTTTATCTTTCCCTTTCTTTTCTTTTGATTAAGCAAAATATTGATATATTTTAGCACCTGTACTTTTGAACTCTTGCTATAAAATGTATATTTTGGAAGAAATAAAAGTGTTGTATTGATCATTCTTGTGGAGAGAAATAAGTTGTGAGGCAGTGATTTTTTGCTTTTCTTCTCCAAGTTAATGCAAAAACAACACAAAACTTCAATCATCATATTTAGCAAACATTCTCTGTTGATACTCATATGTGTTAATCATTCATAGACTTTCTCCATTCACGAAAACCTATCCAAAATTGCTACTCCTCTGTCTATATGGATCAACAAGCGCTGAATCATATAAAAGTCACTTTTCTTGTTTAATTTGTGCACCTTCTATAAATGGTATCTGCCTGATTCGAGGTTCGAGTGATTGCTATTACCTCAGTCAATGGGGGACAAAAAACGCCTTTGCCGTGCAAAACGTGGATTAATTCTGAATTTGGGATGTGTTATTAGGTTAGGGACCCTGATGAAAAATCCATCTCTTCGACCTTAGGGGTCGCCATCTTGGAATAAAAGTACGAAAAAATTACGACAGAAATGAAAAAAACAAAATTTCCTCCAATTTTTGTTCTATACTTTTTTTCGAAAGTCTAACGGGTTGTGAGTTACAGCGGACGAAACGTATACGTTTTTTTTTTTTTTAAATTGTCCAACTCACTCTTTTTACGATAAATTTTTTAAATATGAATTACGTTGTATTATTGGGGTTAGGTATGTATATAATTCACAATATACTTTAGATAATGCAACATCTTTATTGTTGAAAAATTTATCGGAATAAGTAGTAGTGACAAACAAAGTCCATATTCGACGAACAAACTTTGCAAGTAGTCGTTGAACTACCTTATATTGTAAATTATATAAATGGCTAACCCTACGTCTAGAGTCAGCTTTGGATTCACAAAATATAGTAAATATTTAACGAATAGCTACGAAACAACAATTATTCAACGAATAGCTACAAACTAATAATTAGAATCGAATAGCTACCAATCATTTCTCAAAATGAGAAAAACGAGGTCTTTGACGATTTTGTGAAAAAATATTCACGTTTCGTCTGGTACCACCCTATAGACTAATGAGAAAAAGTGTGAATTCAAAAATTGCAGGTTATTTTCTGAGATGACATCAATCTATTTATTGTTTTCACAATTCACAATTACTAAATAACCAAAAAAATGCAACAAACAAATAATTAGTTGCAATGCTCAGTGAGTACGAGTACAGATTTCGGAACAAAAACAAGTAATAAACCAATCCAATGTGGCAGAAAGTGAATCTGATGTTCCACTACAGTAATAAATTTTTTCAAGTTATGGTTCTTCCTTGTACCATATTCTTGATTTTTCACGCAACTAAATTTCACTATACAGAGTGGCACAACGAAAAGGTGCCCTAGCATTTCTCTTTTGTTTGTAATTTGGAGCAAAAATGTTCGTACACGAAGAGTTTGTTTGTGAAGGGGGCACATTTTGGACTTATTCTCCGACATATGCATTCAACCCCCTAGCAAGGAGGTGTGACAACCCTAAGAATTCAAATGGAACGTGGGGTAGAGTTATACATCATGTGAAAAGAAACAAAATTATCTTTCTAATGATTCTATATTCAAAAAATTGAAATTTTCTCAAAGAATCAATACAAATGTGGCCTAAATAACATTAACCCGAATATTTCCATCGTATGTTAAAAATCCCATATGAAGCGGGACATTTTCGATCAATTACAGCGAATATTTCCCTCATATATAAAATGTCCCATAAGAGCAATGCAATCAATTATCGAAAACTTACAGCGGTAATTGCATTGTATCAAGTCACCATAACAACTTATTTGAAACCGTATCGCTAGACGTCAGTACACAACACAAATAAATGTCAGATAGACTTCAAAACTAGAAAAACATTTCGCGTCTAGTTTAGTACTCCATACAATCTATAGAGGAAAGTATAGATGAACAAAAAATAACATTTCCTTGAGAATTTCTTTATTCGTGAAATATTCCAATGAATTACATTCGTGCATAAAAATGACCAGATAATTTTGCATTCAAGCGTGATATCTTATATAAATTGCATTCGGTTATTTTCATATTTTGTAAAAGAGCCCTCGTCCTTCTTGCAATTTTTAGATATCACGCTTTTTTGCAAAATTATCGGTAATTTTTATGCACTTGTGCAATTATAACCGATAAATTCCCGGCGAGACATTTTCGGGCTGGTAAATTCCCGGTAGGTATCGAAAAACACCCGCTCGGTCCATGTATCTATAGTAACGATTGTTGAAATGTACATTTGTCATCTTGACAGGCATAAATACTGAATTTTAAACGTCGATTTTTTAGCTCCGGAAATATTCTACCGAATTACACTCGTGCATCAAAATAAACCTGATAGTTTTCTATTTAAGCATATTGTCAGTAAAAAAACTGCATTCGGTTATTTTCATATTTTGCTAAAAAATCCTTCGGAATCGGGCTCTTTCGACAAAATATGAAAATAAACTCATGCAGTTTTTAGACTACATGCTTTCGTAGAAAATTATCGGTAATTCTGAAGCACTAGTGTAATTTTTACTCCCGATTATTTGGTGTTGATAAAAAATACAAATAAGTTTCTGGTATTACGAATCAAAATATTCACAATCACAATTAGTGGTAGGTTTTGATTTAGTAACGGTGTTTTTTAAATGAAATGAACAAGTTGTTCAATTGATTTATTGAAACGCTATTAAAACAAGAGTTAAAATAATATGATCCCTTCCATACACTATAGATTTTTTCGAATCCATTTCTAAAATTTTGTTCTGATAGGGTTCTGCGGTTGGTGTTTCACATTACGACAAACTTCCTGACTAACTTGGCAACATACGAATCATTTTTCCGGAAGGATTGTCCTCAAACAAGCAATCAATGAGTCTATCAAAACATTATTTTTAATGGCAATTTCAACCATGTTATATGGTTGAAGTTGAAATAATTTTCAAAGAAACCAAACTGAATCAGTGACTGAATTGAACATTCAGCTGAATTATATTCCTTCACTCATCTGCAGTTTTTCCAACAAAATGAAATTAAACGATAAAAGGGGGATTTGTATTGAAAACTTTCAACATTCAAATCTTGGTTTCGTTTGAATGAACTAATTCAGGAATGTTTGTGGTTATTCTGGTTTTGCATACTTTTCGTTGGACCATTCTGTACGGTCTAGTAGGCCAGTAGACTAATACATGAGTTCTATTCAACGGCCGTGCCAAATCGCCAATTTTTTTGTAGGTAGTTTGGACCTCAAGGAATATAGTGTGAAATTTGTGGAATCGAGAAATGACGATTTCTGCCAAAAAAAAATTATTGAAAAAAACAAAAGACATATTTTGATGTTATTATCTTTGGAATAAGATTTATCGAAAAATGTTTCCTACAAAAATATGTCTTTTGTTTTTTTCAATAATTTTTTTTTGACACAAATCGTCATTTCTCGATTCCACAAATTTCACACTATATTCCTTGAGGTCCAAACTACCTACAAAAAAATTGGCGATTTGGCACGGCTGTTGAATAGAAGTCGTCCAAATTCATGTACATTCCGTCTGGACTATAGTTGAAGCTTTAACGAGCAACACTTTTTTTCGACACAGCCCGTTGTTTCCATCACGAAACTTTTCCTATTATCCCATTATTCTTTCCGAACGAACATCCTTTCCCCGTCTAAACGAACTTACTGGAAGCGAACACGGTTTTTGTGTGCCAAGTTATCACCGTTACATATTTATTTAGCGTTTAGTTTTGGGATTTGTTTGCTTTTTCTTGCGGGTTCGTATGCTGACGTTCCGTTACGATTGTTTGGACGTTCGGTGATTTATGTTCGAGGAACGATGGTAAATGGGAGGCAGGAGGTCGTTTAAAGGGATGATTTGGTGTTCCACGGAAAACGGTTTTGTCGTTATATTTATGGTGAAATGCTCTAGGGTGTTTACGTAAATATAACTCTCGGAATCAACACAAGCAGACATCGATCTGTGTAGCATAATTCGGTCCATAATTTCGTAATATTTCAAATCGTCAAAAAATTGTCAGATATTCAAGAGGGAGTTCCATCACTCTAGTCTCGGGACGAATTGATTGCAAATTTACGGTCTTCTTTCGTCATATTGTTCTGATATCTCGATGGGCTGAGTGATTTGGAATTTGGTACCAATAAAACTATTCGAAACATCGTATATACCTCACTATATTGTTTTGAAATTGAGCAAATTCAAGGGGAACTCCAAAGCCCTAAGAATAATCAACGAATGACAATTTCAAATTTGAAAATTTCAAATTGCTTAAACAATTGAAATGAGAATGTATCTTAACAAAGAAAATTACTTTAACGCGTATGGTTTTATTTATGACTATGGCAATGATAGTTAGCTATTTACTACTAGATGAATATTATACTAAGCTTTAATAATATAATGAATGCAATTCGATTTATAATAGTTGAATAGTCAGTCACAAAACGATAGCAATTGGTGTGATGAGTTGGGAAACTCCCTCCTTGCAGACGAAATGAATTTTTGATGAGTCGTATTTTGGTATGCTTCCTTACTATCAGTGTCATGTCTTATAGGAATTTTCATGGGAGTATCAGCTTTGAATGTCTTATAGGAATTGTCATGGGAGTATCAGCTTTTGATGCTTTTCTGAAAATATATCTTCAGTATCCGGTCCGAAGGACCACTCTTGCGACTCAACTCCTTTCTTTTCACGACCTTTGACAGATAAGATTCCTGCTCATTCTTTCGTCAAATAAAAGTTCATATCAATGCAAAGTTGACGAGATTTTGAATTTTCAACATTATTTCCGGATTTCTATCAATAATTTTCGAATATTTCCAATAAGGAAAGGAATATAAACCAAATAATTCCAAATCAATTCACATTTGATTTCATCATTCAGGTGCACTGCAAATTTATTATTTTTATCAGTTGATGAGGTTTTTGTGAAAATTCATATATTATTCAAATTGAATTTGTAACAAAAAAAATCAAATGAAAAACGAAAAAATGTTCAATTTAAAAATAGGGAAACTAGGCCCGGTTTCACCAACGACTTTAATCTGGATTAAAATGCTAACTGGAATATTTGTACGCATATCACCTAACTCCAGTTCTAACATATCTAGTCAACAAATGCCTAGAAACCAGTGTATTTCCGGAACTATGGGAAGAATCCATCATTTTTCCTATAAGTAAAATTCTAACTCGCTGACACCAAATGACCCATAAATATAGTAACGGCCATTTCAAAAATCGTAGAAAAGGCAGCCTATAGTCAGATTTACTCTTTCGTGTCTGATAATAATATTCTTCCTGAACACCAATCTGGTTTTCGAAAGAATCACAGTACAACTAGTGCCCTGTTAAAAATGACAGACTATATTTTTTCAGCCACCGATAATGAAAAAGTCACTCTTTTCTTGTCTCTTGATTATAATAGGGCTTTCAACACCATGAATCACAGTCTGATGTGCGCCAAACTTCATTTTTTTGGTTTCAGTAAGGAAGCATGCGATTTCATCAGTTCCTTTCTGAGTAATAGAAAGCAACATGTTGTAATAAAGGGTAATCAGTCTATTAATATGAATGTACTTCATGGAGCCCCCCAGGGGTCAATTCTGGCCTCTGGCCCCGCTACTTTTTACTATATACACATCTGACTTCTCCAAAACTCTAAAGCTTTTCACCATTCATACATACGCAGACGATACCAACCTGTACTACTCTGACAAAGTAAATAATCTCATTGATCACGAAGCGACGCTTAACAGTGATATAAAAAATCTTGTCCAGATTTCGCAGCAACATTGCTTAAACCTAAATCCTAACAAATCATCTTTAATAATTTTTGGAAATGCCAAAGATCGAGGGGGGGCCATGGATAGTATCCATTTGTACATCGATGGACATCCTGCGGAAGTAACTGATAAAATGAAAAGCTTAGGACTTCATATAGATAACAACCTCAGATTTGTTCATCATGTCAATACTCTCATTCAAAGGTCTTACGGTATACTGAAACATTTATATTCAAACAGACATTTTCTTAGCAGATCACTCAAAGCTACCCTTTCAGACGTACTGATTCTATCTATGTTCAACTATTGTGATGTCGTCTATAGCCCTTGTCTCGATTCCACTACTTCTGCAAGAATACAGAAAGTACAAAATGCCTGCATTAGACTAATATTCAGTCTGAACTACAGAGATCACGTAACACCTTTAATCAACGAACTAAATTGGTTGAAAATGCAAAACAGGAGAGAACTGCATTCTGCCTGTTTTATTCACAAATTGATACAAAATCAACAGTCCACCTATCTGGTGAAAAAACTGCTTCCAAGAAATCAGATACATCCAAGAAATCTCAGATATAATAATAATTTTGACATTCCGAAACATAACAGCACTATCTACAGACGATCCTTCACGTATCGTGCTGTAAAAATGTATAATTCATTTAGTGAATCCTTGAAAAATTTATCACTATCGCTATTCAGAAGTAAACTCAAAATTGAATTCCTCAGTCAGCAGTGATTTGAACATAAACACTCGTATTTTATTCCACCATTGCACCTTGTACCAATGCAATATTTCATATTATGCCATTTTTTTGTAATACCTTTTTTTCATGCGTAGTTGAGTGGAAGAATGGCGTTTCGCTAAACTCCGCCACGTAAAATAAAGACCATTTATTATTATTATTATTATTATTATTATTATATGGGTTCAGAAATTCCAGTTAGCAAGATAATCCAGATTAAGGTCGTTGGTGAAACTGGCCCTAAGTTTATTGAAAATGATGCATCTAAATTGTAACACATTTCCTCTCATTCATTTACTATTTATTTTCATTGCCATAATTGCTATAGTTGTAACAGTATTTCTTGTTTTTCAACCACATTTGTTGATAGGGTGTTATTGGAAGTTAACATTGAATTAAATGTTGTTCATGTAAATTATTTCGAGAGAAAAAATTAAATGAAAAAATTGCTTAACGATTACTTGGAATCGAATTGTGAGTATTAGAAAATGAATGAATCGAAAGGAAATGATAAAAGAGATAATAACAAAATAAATTGAAATGGCTTGCCTGTTTTTGTATGTTTAAAACTTGATGTTTTCAACTATGTTTTTATTTGTTATTCACCAATCAACCTCATTTCATAATCGATGATTTGAAAGTATTTTCTTGATCATTACTTCTTTGAAAAAGAAGATCAAATCATCAATGTCCACCCGAAACAGTATTCTGCAACTTTGTTTCAGTAAGAGACGAACCATTACTAATTCGTTCTAGTCGTATTGAAACTGCAGACGTACCTACTCAATGTCAGTTAGTGAGAAAATTAGTTAGTTGTTGTTAACTTGTTAACTACTCTTGGATGCACAGCCGCACTATTCGAATCTCATTACCCATGCCCTTCCAACGAAGTTATTAGTTTATCGGCACCTCCATCGACTTGCAACCAAGCGAAAATTAGTTTTGAACGTGTTCCGTATATTCACTACTGTCTGTCAAGTTGGAATTGGTACATCATTCATGTCAATCGATGTTTTATTCATGATCATTGCAAAATATGCCCATTTCGAACCTTTCTCAAATTGGAAAATGAACTATTATTTATCAAGTAGAAAGGGAGGTCTTTCCTCTTCTGCATGTACCAGTAGATAGTTATTTACTTATTTTTTGGTCGTGACCGCTGTACATGCAAATGAGAAAATATCATATATAAATTATTTTCAATGCTATGAATGAAATAGTATCTACTCTCGGCCTACTTTTATCATATCATATTCATCGTTCTTCTTTCACAATTGTAATGATGTGAAACCCTCAATGATATTCATTATCAGTTGAGACATTACATGCAATAGACTAAAAGTGACACAAAAAATTAATGCAACAAGATAAAATCGCAAAGCATATACAAGTATTCCCAACTTTCGCCAATCTGTACAAAAGTAAATGTCAAACTTCATTATCGATGCATTATTGTTTGGATTTTTTTTATGTGTTGATTAAAAATATTTCTTGGAAATTTTTAGGTTTTTAAACACCTGTCAATCTGGAGAAATAAAAATTTCTTTGAGGTCAGATTTTTTGCCCGTACTGAGAAATGGCAGCGATAAAGAAAAATGGTATTTCTAAATGAGTTTGATACAAAAGTTGTCAGCAACTTATATTATTCGAAATTGTCCACTGAAGGATGAAGAAATGATTTGATTTTTATGAAAATTACTTATCTGTACCACTAATCTTTCAAAAGTCAAATCTCATGGATTTCATGTCATACTTGTGCCGTTTTTATGCTTGATGACCAACTTCATAACAGTGTACTTTATGCCCATGCGGGCATAAAGTTAACTTTAAAAGCCAAAAATTCTGCAAGTTAACGTTTCAATGTTCATTGTTTTTCATAGCAATCACAGTATCTAGTTGAAACGAATAGAGTTATTGATTTCTGGATAATTTACATTTTGATGAGATACTAGTGTGACACAAAATTTGGCATGTACCACGGGTTTAAATACCCTCGGGCGACTCACAGATATCTTCTAATACCCTTGGTACATAAATAACTATTGCAATAATTTGACATGGCATTTTTTGTTCCGTACGATCCATGTCAACAGAATTTGTGCAAGAACAGTCGTCTGCAGATATTATTTCGAAGGCATGGAAAATTAAATATTTGAGGCTCGAAAAATCGTAATTAGGTTCATTAATAATTTTCTTTTTACTTTTTAAAGGTTGCCTCGCATCTATCACACATGAAAACATCGCATGTTTCGATGAATATAAGATGATTCACAACTTGCACGAATGTGTTGCGAAAAAATGCAATGACAACCAACTCTTTACAGTATGTCCGTTACAACTCACAATTTATATGGCATACTGTTTGGAAGTTTACAGTGTGTTCCAAGACACACCCCGTAGCGGGTAAACTTACTTTTCTGCGGATTACGTTGTTAGTACTAGTCTCGGTATTATATAGTTATTTCCTTTCGCGAAGGCGAACTTATAAAAACTGAAAGTTGGCACTGGCACTGCCGCCCATTCTATATTATGAGGAGTTGAAAAACATATTTGA
Source organism: Zygogramma bicolorata (assembly GCA_032362365.1). Taxonomy (NCBI): domain Eukaryota; kingdom Metazoa; phylum Arthropoda; class Insecta; order Coleoptera; family Chrysomelidae; genus Zygogramma; species Zygogramma bicolorata. Next base: position 3,242,887 of record JAVJAQ010000582.1, read on the forward strand.
TCCAGTTTTGATAATGACACCTGTATTCCGTATCGTTCGAAATCGATTCGTTTTTCAATATAATTCGTTCGTGTCGTGAAATCTTTCCAGGAAAAGAAAAAAAACAGCTTTAAATTCTCAGTACATCTGTTTTCAGGGCAAATTGTCACATTTTGACACTACTCAAAAATTCAATTTCGCAACAAATTTTCAAAAAGCTTTGAAAAACGAGATAGAAGAGCTTCCGAAACGTCTCTTAGAGGGAGTGAATAAAATTTGTAATATATCTTTCAAATCAATCTCAAATTCATAAAAAAATATATACCTGACAATACAGTGAGTCAATGTTGCTTCTTTATAATATTGCAGTCACGTCTCGAGCAAATATACCGATATGCAAAGATATAACAAGATTTTGAAACTTTTATTTTCTTTTCCAGGACCTCCTCAAAAAAAAACTTCCGAACAATAATTCGTTGAATATATCGCTGAAAGATGTCGCTCGAGTAGAATAAAAACTATAAGTTTACTAAAAATGTAGTTATTTTCCGATCTGACTGAAATCCTGTAGACAATGCCTCGTTTGCCAATTCAAAAAATATGTTTTCCGCCTACCTCAATCAAAAGTATACATTTCCAGGCCTCATTGTAGGGAGCAAAGTCGTACTTTTCCTCCCTAGAAAGAAGTTAAAGTGACGTCATGGTACGTCGTCAATGACTTATACGGCATTGTATAAGTATGAATTTTACAGTTTATTTATAGAACACCCTGTATTTCGCAAAATGGTAGAAGTCAGTGAAGAAGGTAAGATATTTTCAAGAAGTGGATATATTGAGAAAATTTAAGCTAAAAGGCAAGTATTATAATAGAGCTACAAACAGCAATCCGCTATATTCATGATTCCGCAAAATTTGCCTGTGAGTCCCACTTCATGATAGGTTTGTAGGGATTCTAGGTGTTGTTTCGAATTCCGACATCGACAAAATTTTTCGGAATTTGCTTATTTTTGACTGATTGTAAATATCATTCGTTATTCCATGCCCTTCGATGATTTATTCACCTAGTTTCCGGTTGGCACTTAACTTTCAACAAAACTGGGAAATTCCTTTCTACGTGAGCTCACAAATTCGAGCGGCAAATTGTGTCGATTGTCCAGAATAACTTTTCTATTCTCATGCTCTCCCCCCATCCAACTCGCTTCTTTACTAACTGGAGTCAAAGTCTAAACAAATTTACTGTTGCTAAATTCGTTAGCTTCAAACTCTCGATGAGGAAACTTCCCGGCACACAATAATCAAGAGTCACGCCAACGGTAGCTTGACTTTGGAGGTCAGGTAGATGTGCGGAACAAAAGAAAAACTCTCGTACAACGAAAGTGGGCGGTCTAGTGGATTACACTGAGAATTAAGAAAAAGTTGGACGCTCGTAGCGTAGCTAACTTAATTAACATCTATAGGATACGGACCTACGAGTGTGAGTCGAACATTTGTCTGCCGCACGATTTGCATGTAAATGAAAATACGGGTTTGGAATCTCGTTTCAACTCTGCGAAATGAAGTGATTCGATCTAGGAAGTTTCGAAGTGGCAATTTCTTGCGAACCGAAATAGGAAAGCATTTCAATCGGTGTAAGTAAAGTTTCAGTACAGTAAGTCATATCACTGGGAAAGTTTCGAGTTGGAACATGAATAAATGAAGATATAGTCGAAAGCCATAGCGAATAGTTTATAACATACTGAGGCGAAAAGGATTGTTTTTTTTTTATATGCAGATTCACACGAAATGGAAGCCCTGCAATATTCAGAGAACACCGCGTGAATCAAGGGACAGGAGATACGAATTAACATTCACTTTTAATTTCTGAAGTTTGTAAGCCTCAGGAAAAACCTCTCTCGGCAAGGACTTACAAAGCTCAGCTGTTCTATTGAAAAAAGATCCGTGAGCAAGAGAACTTCGACAGGTCTCCAAGTTCACAACAAAGGGGTGGGAACTCTGCACTCGTCGAGTCATCGGTCTAGATATTGCCAAGCGTGGGACGATTGATAACGATTGATCAGAATATTGGTACTACTAGAATTGTACTTTTCTACCCCCACTATATAAGACTAGTCATAACGTATTTAACGTCTTAGGTAATAGCTCATATAGATTACACGTGTATTCTGAATCAATGGCGGCCGCCTTCATTTTTTTTATCTGGCTGCTTTGCAATCGAAGTTGTCTCAAAGGAACTAAACACAGCTATGGGATTGCATTTTGGGGCTTGTGTGGTGATTATCTGTTCAACTCAGTATTCATATAACAGAAAAGAGCATTTCGATATCTGTGTAAAGCTCAGTTTCGTGACCTCTGCAAACCTATATTCATTATTCAAAAAATCTTAACTTTATTTTGCCCTAACCTATTGGACACGGTATGCCTGATACACAAGAAATGCGGTACCACTTCAAATCTGACTGAAATTAGAAAATATGAGAAAAAAAAATGTATTCCTTCATCTCTACCATAATATAGCCTAACTAGAAACTCGAATCGTATACGAAAGCAAAAAAATTCATAATGATCTACCAGCAGCCTACAGAAGTACACCATCCATGAAAAAGTTCAAAAAAATGTGAAAGAAGCCCATTAATAGAAGGCTTTGTTGTATTGCAATGACGTACTCTAGCCACTTAATTGTCCAAGTGATATGGAATGGTGGTTTCCTGACTTTAATTTCAATTAATATTTGTATAAATTCAAATATAAATCTTTCATGATTGCTGACTACGCGATTTCGTGTATTTGAATTCTATGTAATTTGTTTCTCAAGGTGTTATATTGGTTGTATGTCTATATAACTTCATATAATTTATTTTGTTCAGCTTCGTGTATTTTATTATCTTCTCGTCGTATTATTATGCATAATATAACAAGTTTTAATACCGAAACTTAAAACTAAAGATGTAACGCTTGTGACCGTTTATTCATATATACATATTTGCTATTGAAGCCTCGTCAATAATATCATAACTTGGACAATAAAGTATTTTTTTGATTGATCGGAAACGATGGGATAATTTTGCCGTTCATTCAGTATCAATTTTCTTCTGAATATGCTAACCTTGTTAGCGAAACGCGCATCGAGTGCAAAAATATCAGTTTTGTGCTAGGGTAATAATTATTGATCTCTAGAAAATCTCTACCAAATCAAGCGAATTTTCGTTTCAAATTCTTCAAATATTGAATTGAAAATGATATTTTTGGAATATGTGAGTTTAAAAGTTTGTGGATTGGTAATGTGTTTAGTTATATCAATGAAGTAAGCAATTGTTTTACCTACTTGCTGTCATCCAGTGCCTCGTTGATCATTGAAAATGAGGGATAACGAAGAAATTCCTGCTATATCAGTAGGAATCACCGCACAAGCATGGTGAGAGAAGAAAACTACAGTACGCAACTCGAGGATAAGGCTAGTGCACTCCATAGTGTAATTTTCAAATTTAGGAATAGGAAGGAACCCCATTTCGATATCACTGACAAAGCAAGTCATAATTTCGTTCTCTAAATCTATACACTGTCTCATATATTCGAGATATTTCTGTGATACAGTGCAACTGTCAATTGAGTATATCGGAATAGAACCTCCGAGGGCCGATGCTGATACAGCAGCTAAGATTAGAACTATGATGATATCATACAAAGGTATATTCAGAATCCCTTACTCTATTGGATTTTCATCCCCGGATGCCGAAGGATCAATCTCAAACTTTTCTAATAACATGTTCCAGATTTGGTGATCCTTTTATGCACGGTAAAATATCCCCAACCGTACAGTTACCGAAAGTAAGAGGAATTATTGAAATTTCCATTTCTATGCTCTCCCATTCCTTTGTAGAGTAACTCCATTCTGGTACCCTTCGGATGATCTATACACTCGGCTCCCAATCTCGTTTTATGTTTCTTTTGTGCCTCGAAACGCTAGCATCGTTTTCCTCTTCCCCGGTCCATATCGATAAATAAGTTTCGTAGAATTCTGTATATTCGTAATCCGCCTTCGATTTGTGGGTTTCGGAAAGAGGACTTTTTCATAAATGATGGCTTTCGGAAGATATTCCATATTGGAGTGTCTTTATATTCTGGATGTCTATATAAGAGAGATTTGTGTAGAGGGTGATCCATACTAGTTGAACCATCCAACGTATCTGGAGTACGAAATGACATATCTGAATGAATATTAGGTAGTGGTTATAAATTAATATGTGATCTACAATACTTTCAGGAATGCTGCGTGACTATTCGTTTGTTCTTGTCAACTTTATTTTCAAATCAATAGATCATTTTCTATATTTTTCAACAAAATCTTAATGGAAATTCCATGCATGCCACTGAAAAACGGAAACTTTGCAAAGATTGGAACAACATGCGGGTCCTCTGAAATGTGTACTAAAATTTTAGATCATACATAGAGGGTGTGTGACAGACATTTTCTTGAACGCGATCAGAATTAAGGGTGAGTTCATTTTTGTTTCCAGATTCGTTTTTTAGTAAATTTTGTTGATGTATCCGTATACCCTACTGACCACTGATTTCAAAAAGTTCAGCGATTTTTTTTTCTTCTATTTTTCAACTAGGTTCAACTTTTTTATAATTTTATAGTAATGTAAAAAAATTATAATGTAATGTTCAAAGAACACCGCGTGAATCAGGGGACAGGAGATATCAATTAATATCAATTTTCAATTTTTGAAGTTTGGGAGCCTCAGGACAAAATCTCTATTGGTAAGGAGTTTTTGGAACTCAGCTGTTCTATTGAAAAAAGATAATATCCCTGAGCCAGAGAAGCTCGACAGATCTTCAAACTCCAAACAATGGAGAGGAATTCTGCACTTGTCAGGTTATTCGTGTTTATACTGCCAAGGGTGGTACAATTGAAGACAATTCAGAGGAGCACCGACCGTGAAAATATCTATAGAAGAGAAAAAAGTCTCCAACCTTTCTACGACTCTCCAACGAAGTGTGCGAGTCCTTGACCAAAAAGACGGATTTCGTTTCTTTGAATAGAATCAAAAAGTTTCAAAGAATTCTTCGGTGCAGAGCTCCATTCTTGACAACTGTTTTCTATATGTGCCTTGTAGTTCATTAGAATTTGACGAGAAGTGATGTATTTTTTCGCGCGAAATAGATATCCAAGCTTCTGGGAAGCATCTTTAGCGATTGATTCCACATGGAAAAAGTGGTATTAATAAAATGAAATGAAATGTCGAAAATGCAAAAATGTATGTGGGATCTCCAAATCTCTAGTAGGTTTTCTTTTTTTTCATTGGCCTGCATGTGCTAAATATTAAATTTATATCGAAACTGAAGAGAAAATATTGAAAAATCAATTATCATTTCCAAATCGTGTTAGGATATTGAGGAATTGATGAGATTCGAAGTTGTTCAAGATTCAGCGTAATATGCAAAACGGTCAAATATATTTGGAAAAAACGTGGTTGGTTTGGAAAATCGGTACAACTGGAAACAAGGGCGGTCATAAGGGGGGGCCATGGGGGTTACAATAAATTAAATATTGCAGCTCTATTATCACTTTGTTTTGTCTGAATGAAATACTCGCAATAACGTTACCTCTGAGCAAATTATTGCAAAAAAAATTGGATATAATCTCCACACAGAATGCTGTTCTAAATACTCTGCTTGTTGTGAAAGACAAACGCAACAATGCAGAATCCAATTTCAATGCTTTGCTTAAAGAAATAATGCCTTGTTTAGAAAATTTGAATATAGAATTATGCATTCCAAGAGTGAATAAATTCATGAAAAATCGACCTAATCCAGATATTCATTCCTCCACAGAATACTTCAGAATAACGATATATATTCCTTCACTTGAAAGTATTATTTCCGACATCGAGTGTCGTTTCCAGCAAGAAACTATGGATTTATTCAATCTGCAAATATGTGTTCCTGTTATATTAATTGATTCAAATGAAGATGGCATCCATTCCGCCGTAGAAATTTCGATTGAAAAATATGGAAGTTTGTTTGAGACATGTAGAGACGTGCTGAAGTCGACTTTCATTGCAGAGCTGCATTTATGGAAAATGAGATGGATACACAGCAAAGAATTGGAAATTCCCAGCGACGGACTGAATGCTCTCAATCAATGTGATAAAATGATGTGTCCAATCATTCATGACATTTTGAAAATACTGTGTACTCTTCCAGTGAGTATTGCATCTGCAGAGAGGAGTTTTTCAGGACTGAGAAGACTTAAGAGTTGGCTGAGGGCCAATATGGGTGAAGAACGTTTAAGTGGCCTTGCACTTATGCACTATTAACGAATCTAATGTAATAGAACGTTTCGCTAATAGTGGGGTGAGACGAAACATGGAGTTTGTCATGTAAAATATTAGTTTCTGTTAATAATTTCATTCGAATGATTTTTATTTTAAATATGTAATATAAAAAAATATCCCATTCTGCGTTTTCTGATTGAATTGGAATTGATGACTGATATTATGTAATTGTACAAAATGGCCCCCCCCAGAATCAAGATATATGACCGCCCTTGACTGAAAACGCTGCATTTCACTACATGTTATAGATCGTATTCATATAAAAATATCAGATTTATATGTCATTTCGTTAGGCCCTGTACAGATTGGTATATATAATGGCGGTTACATGAGATTCGACTGTAATTCGAAGAAAAGGCGGTATTTTGTACGGAGTTAAATTTCTTTCGATTGATTCATTTTTCAATCCTCGATTAGATGATGAAATGGTATTTGTGCGAATGCTGAAAGATCAGTTAGTGTTGATTCCAATAGACAATTCATCCCAGATTTACGGTCTTCTTTCGTCGTATAGTACTCATATCTTTATTAGGTAAATGAATTGAAATTTGGTATGCATATAAATGAAATATTTTATTAACACCAGTAAATTGTTCAGAACACTGAATATATCGTTTTGAAATGGAACAAATTCAAGGGGGACTTCAGAGGCCTGAGAATTATAAACAAATGACAATTTCAAATTTCAAAATATCACATGGCATGAACAATTAAAATGAGCTTGTACCTTAACAAAGAAAATTACTTCAAAGAGTACGGTTTTATCAACAACTAGGACAAAGTTGATACGCTGATAGTTCAGCAATTCGATAGTCAAATAGTCACTAAAAGATACAAATCGTGAATTGGTGTGATAGAATAAAGTAGAAAGGTCTCATACAGTTACGGAATTTTAGAACTGAGATTTCCAGCAGTACAGCAAGTTGTTTCAGAAAACATCTATCGACACACTCAATAGTTTGTTTTGCCTTTCTGACTCTCCTAAACTTCAACCACATTTTGGACTGAGGTGGCCTTTACTTGATGGAAATCCATAGTTATTACGCTATAAGGTAGACACGATTAAATTTCCACAAAATTTATTGTCTTCGCGACATGTTTCGGTACACTGTACCTTTATCAAGCGAATGTATTTAAACACTAAATTATTCTTCGCTAAAAGTTCCTTAAATATATCAGGGCCTACTCTAATTATCTATGATTCCTAGAATAATACCACTGACAATGATGATGATTCCTAACTGATGCTGATAACTGATACTGATTCCTAATAATAATTATGATATCGGACCGTAGTTACTACTTATTGATTGAATAAGTTCAACAAAAGGGAACTATTGAGATCCAATTGATCATTTGCTAAATAATTATAATAATTGTTTGCTAAATGATCAATTGGATCTCAATAGTTCCCCTTTGTTGAACTTATTCAATCAATAAGTAGTAACTACGGTCCGATATCATAATTATTATTAGGAATCAGTATCAGTTATCAGCATCAGTTAGGAATCATCATCATTGTCAGTGGTATTATTCTAGGAATCATAGATAATTAGAGTAGGCCCTGATATATTTAAGGAACTTTTAGCGAAGAATAATTTAATGTTTAAATACATTCGCTTGATAAAGGTACAGTGTACCGAAACATGTCGCGAAGACAATAAATTTTGTGGAAATTTAATCGTGTCTACCTTATAGCGTTCAACCACATTGTAGAATGAAACTTTCTGTGATGAATGTCACATTTTCAAACATCAATTCGTTCCGTACACATAAGTTTTCTATCCACTATGTCGACGAAAACTTTACCAATGATGATTTCTGAAAGTTATTTCGTATTGAAGTGCACTTTTATGTTCGAGATGTCAATATTTGGGAGGAGCAGTAATGAACTGAAGAACGGCTGGAAATCCAATGGAATTAAATTTATCGCAGCTGGAATTTCTATTCCTCGAAGGATGAGAGGTTCTGGAGATGTCAGAGATTTGAAGGCGGTCTGAAAGTTGGGGCGCTATTTGCTGTTTATTGGTAAAATATCGATTTGAGTTTATTGAGAAAATATTTACGAATAAGCCTACAATGAAGTTAGATGATAGTCAATATCAAAATACCGCGTTCGTATGTTTTTCATTTGTTTTTTATAGATTCATTATACGTTTGATCTATTGAAATTTTTCAGAGTACCGATGTGGTACTATATCCGCAACCAGCAGTGCTTGATTTCCCGAGCAACAAAATATTTCTTCCTTGAGTTTAGTTTGGTTGAAAAATGCAATTTTCTCGCTGGAAACTGACGGCATAGTTTTTGTTTCATATGAAACTTTTTTTAGAAACCAATTTCTCTAACACCAAACTGATATTATTTGCACTCAACGCGCGTTTCGCTAACGAGGTTAGCATCTTCAGGAGAAGAAAATTAAAACTAAATCTGAAGACCAGGGATACCTATTTATACTATTTACAATATGAGGTAGTGCAACAAATACCTGCAAACTTTTTCGGTCCTACATAGACTTCGTCTGTTACTACGTCTTATTATATCCTCAACATTAAACTAAAAAGCGGGATAAGAGGCTCAGGCCATCTGTCAGCATTCATGCTATTTTGCTATTTCTATACTCTCGTATGTGATTTGTGTCAAAGTTCAAAGTGCATAAACGTATTCTAACGTCTGAGAAAAATAATGATGATGCAGTCTGTTCATTTTCACCAAAAAATAATCAAATATAAAACAACACTTTTTCTTGTGTGAGTATTATCTACCACAATCTCATAAAAATATAATAATTTCGAATATATACAGACGAGAGAAAAACTACTCTATCCTGAAGAGTTGCAACTTATAATATCTGTATTTAGCTATATTTTTCTTCAACAAAGCAACTTTCCGGATTAGAAGTTTGACATCTATACTTGTATATATTTCAAATGATTCTTTGTCTATCTACCTTATAACCAACAGTATTCAGACATTGGCAAGCCAACGTGCATATCTAATCCTGTTAGTCAATTGAGAAAACAATAAAAATCACAATAAAAATCCAATATATTGAATTGATTTTGTATCGATGAACTGTTTTGAAACAAAAAAAGATTCAAATCAAATGTTAACCCTGCAATTGAACCAAATTCTTGATTTCACAAAAAATTACGGAAATGAAGAAATTTCAAATATTTTTCTAAAGTGCTATATGTGAACACTCTCGAAATTGATTATTTTGAAGCCTTCGAAGAAAATATTCGAATTTTTAAAACATGTATGTGAAATTTATTTACTTTCAACACGGTACAACCTAACTAAGCAAAAGCTTGCGTTAAAGAAAGTTTTTTTGTTTTTTTTTTCTGTTCCATCACATGAAATACAACAAATATCTTAATTTACTGCTGTTTGAGAATGAAGACGTGGTTGTTGATCATATAAAGCCCAACTCACGAATAGTAACTACGCCAATGCTTCAGGTTTTTTTTCCACAGAAACTAAACTCGTTTCAGTTACGTGAAAACGTTTTTTTGTCATCTAAACAAGAGAATAAAATGATCTTGGAATTCGAGTAGAGGTAGTAATGTGTTTTTCGCCAATATATTTTTTCGATTCTCTTACAACTTTTCACTCTGGCCGATATTATCGGTAACCGTTTTTGTGAAAGGTCGATCTGCCGTGTATTCGGATTCAGCGTTGGAAGTTGTAAATGAAATTATCTTTAAATAAATTTTCGCAGGCCCGAAGGACTAAAGTGGATTTGGAATATCCGAAGCCTTATAAATTCGGGATAAGTGCTCGTAAATTGAGGTACTCGACCTCCAGTTATGTTTATACGTTCCAACATACCTATTTCTTCGGCAGGTTGTTAGACATGACGAATAAATGTTCGAATGATAAAGGATAAAGAAATAGGTGGAAATCGGGATGGATGGGAGATGGAAAGGTATTGAAGGTTTTTTCTATCAGTTCAAATGTCGAGTATACCTATTCCCATTCGCATGAATATGAAAAGTATAATGATGAACGTGAGGAATCGTTTTGAGAAGATCGAAGATTTTTCCATTGAAACGAAACGCTTTGCTGAAATAAGAAAATTAGTTCAGCCGACGAGCTTTCGTAACTGTATCTAAACTGTTTCCTTCTGGAAACATGTAGGGAATTATAGTAGCAATTAAGTTCAGTAGGCAAGTTCTTATTCATCTCTAATTCAAGAAAAATACTTTCAGTTTCTAGAACATGCGCCGGTCCAACCCCTCTGTTGGCTACGATTTGTTGATACTTCCATGATTTGGGCTCACGGAAAAGAGGAACTTCTATAAAATCTGAATTCTTGGGATTCAATGATTCTATTGATGAGTGAATTTTCATAGTGTAAAATAACCAACTTTAGTTAAACCAAATGCTAAAACTCAGACGGGTACCAGCCCAGTCTATCGCCTTCAGTTAACTAAGATGGTAGAAATACATGATGACAATGGTATAACAGTTTTGGGATACTTTCATGCATTTCCGAATGCTTCTCTTTACGAGGCTGAAAAGGAGGTAGGAATACCCTACGTGACAATTTGTCGAATTCTTAATAAGCATAAATAGCATCCCTATAAATTCTACTGTGTCCAACATTTGAAAGAGACTGATTTACCGCGTCGAGTGGAATTCTTTGAATGTTTACTTGTCGACTCAAGAGGATGAACATTTCCTTGACAATATCACATGGACAGATGAGGCCAAGTTCACAAAAAATGGAGTTTTCAATAGACACAACAGTCATTATTGGGCGCCAGAAAATCCCCATGTTGTCCGCCAAAGGGGTTTTCAAGAAAGATGGCAATTCATTGTATTTTGTGCCATAAAGAATGGGTCATTTTTTTATATCGAGTTTTATGATGATAATTTGAATGCATCAAAATATGAAGATTTACTGAGGAATGGAATTCAAATGATTCTGAATAATGGACCAGGAAGAGAACGTGTATGGTACCAAATGGATGGTGCTCCATCCCATAACTCTCATTCAGTCAGCGAAGCTTTAACTGAAATCTTCGAAGACAGATGGATTGGTAATAATGGACCTTTTCGTTGGCCTCCTAGAACACCAGATGGCAATCCATTAGATTATTTCGTGTGGGGTTGCATTAAAAATATGGTTTACTCTACTCCAATAATAACAATGGAAGATATGAAATCGAGAGTTACAACTGCTTTCAATAGTTTGACTCCAGACTTGATCAGAAGCACTACATATGACAATCTTTTGAAGAGATTACATGTTTGTTTAAGTAGAGGTGGAGATGTGTTTGAACATATTCTGAAATACACTGACGATTAAATTAACTCATTGATTTATGGGTTTATTATTTTCATTTCGTGTTTCAGCGTTAATAAAACTATTGTTTGAAGAGAAGTTTCATCCGATGGTTGAATAGTATTTTGATAATAATCTTTTCATTGTATTATCTGTGACTAATTGGGAAACATCAAACGAAATCTGTTTTACGAAAATGAGTGGTGAACAAGGAAACCATGTCAATTTCCGTATGAAACAGTTTATCTCGAAAACCGTTCGAAATCTGAATAGCATTATCTGAACAAAGAACAAAGTCAATCTGAAATTGAATGTAGAGCTCTAAAATGTTGAAATATACAGGGTGTTCCATTTGAAAAAGTTGAGTTCCACTAATTTTTTCAAGAGATCAAAATATCTGCATTTTTTGAAGACCCTGTATGAGACAAATGAAAATATGACTCGGAGTGAAGATCCTCATAGTATCACTCCACCCCATTTCAAATTTGATCGTTTTAGTGCGAGAGAGTTCAAGATTATCAGCATTTTTAAAAGTTCATGTTTGGTAAAAAAATTATCGAAATTAATTTATATCTTCTAAACGGTAATAGATAGGTATAGGGAAATACTATATGAATTTGTTGACAAAGTGATAATGGGTCATAAAATGATATTATATACGGGGTGTTCCATTTGAAAAATCAAAGTAGCCGCTACCTTATAGTAGAAGTGACAACGCCGCATCGTCTAAAATATTTTAGGCGGGTAGGTCATATTGATTTATGCATACTGTGAAATTTTCAGGTTGATCCGTTGAATATCTTGCCGAGAAGGGCTAATTAACGTTCATCATGAAAAGCCCTGTATATTTTTCCAAGTTAGATGACGCAATCTCGAAAAAATTCCTATCTAGGTATATCAACCATATTTTATCAAATAAGAAAAATTACATACTTTAATTACACCAATGGCTAAAACTCAGATGGGTACTAGTTCACTTTATCGCCCTTTCATAAATTTTTCGTCACTCAATTGGTAGAATGTATTTTGCATCATTCACAAGTATATCATATGTTTATTTTTTGAACTGTCAAAAACTTTCCACTTGAATGTCGTGGCGCCTCGAAAAAAATCCCGGAAATTTGTTTAGTTGCCGTGGTAAGTAGTTAAAATTGATGCATCTCGTTGAAAAGCAGAGGTGTGAAATTTTTCAGTATGATGTTGATCTGATTAATTTTTTTCGACCATATTACCAAAGCTACATTAATTTCAATAATTTGTATAACTGTTAATATTGGCCGCTACTTGATGGAAATCCATAACAACGTGATTGAAAAACAGTTTATCGTGTGATTTCTACTGAACAGTTTACAAAAAACTGCTACAGGTGTTTTACTATACAATGGCTTCTTCTGGCATATTATGATAGTAAAACGTTAATTACGTAATTAATTTATATTGCGGCTATTTTCTTTCCTTATTTTCTATTTATTTTTTTTCATATGCAGATTCACACGAAAGGGAAGCCCTGTAATGTTCAAGGAACACCGCGTGAATCAAGGGACAGGAGATACGAATTGACATTTACTTTGAATTTCTGAAGTTTGTAAGCCTCAGGAAAAATCTCTTCTGGCAAGGAGTTCCAAAGCTCAGCTGTTCTATTGGAAAAAGATCCCAGAGCAAGAGAGGTTCGACAGGTTTCCAAATTAAAAAACAAAGGGGTGGGAATTCTGTACTCGTTGAGTCATCCGTGTAGATATTGCCAAGGGGGATACGATTGATAACAATTCGGAAGAGCATTGACCGTGAAAGTATCTATAGAAGAGAGACAAGTCTCCGACCCTTCAACGATGTTCCAATGAAGTGAGCGAGTCTGTGAGCGAAGAATCACCAACAAGACGAATTGCCTTTCTCTGCATAGAATCGAGAAGCCTCAATGAATGTTCTGGTGCCGAACCCCACACATGAGAACTGGTCGTATCTGAGTCTTGTAGATCATTAGAAGCTGACGAGAAGTGAAGTATTTCTTGGCACGAAATAGAAATCCAAGTTTTTCGAGCTGGTATGGGGACTCTGGAAGAGAAACTGGTATGAAGGGTACTGTCGTCCGCAAAAGTATCGAACAAGATGTTTTCTCGATCAAATCATTGATATGAAGCAGAAACGAAGTGGGCGCCAGAACCCTTATAGACGACTATTCCGTCAACCAAAATTTCTTCTTTTGATGAGCTATCCATTGTTGTTGTACCTTATCTTTCCTATTAATCTCTCTTGTTATAGTCGATTTTTTTTGTGTCCAAACGACCAGAACCTCGTTAAGTTGATGAGCTGTACGCAGGAGAATATCGACGATTTCCTGTCATTAGACAATGGCTCCCGTGCTATCAGCACGTTGCTTGGAATACAATGTCGATCGGCACAATGGGACGTTTCAACAATGCCCTTTTGATCAAATAGACGACCCATAATAGCCGTGTCCGATGGCCATCTTGTAATCGGAGATTCGTTTTCATTGTCCATTTTATTCGTTTTGTGTGCGTGCGCTGTTGAGAAGACGTGGGTCGAAAGTTGAAAGACTTGGTATACCGTGATTATTTTCAATCAGTTATGACCTGGTCCTTGAATGATTTAATGCAACACGGGTAACATAAGATTTTATATCCCTGCAAATCATAATATCACAATCTGTAACAATTAGCGTAACTTCAGATATAACCCCTTATCAATTGGCATCATTTATCCCTTTCCTTTTCCAGCAAAGTAAGGACTTTCCTGCCTAGGCAGCAAAAGAATATTCTGCTGATTAATATGTGTCTGGAGGAGTAAGTACTTTTAAGTCGCTACCACTGTCCATAATTTTGTCAAACGATAATTATTAGGAACATTTATATTTCCATAGCAACGGACAATTCCAACACTTGCGATTTTTTCAAATTTTGTTTCAATGTAACACTACAGAAAAATAAAAAAATATTGTGAGAATAGAATTGATTCGCAAATGAAATATCCTACATATAGCATTACAAATAATTGGAGAAAAAATTATATGTTCAACTCGGTAGCTAAGAAGACTGCCTTAGCTAAATTTCTACGCTATGCTAGGCTAAGAAATATCAGCCGCGGCAGTCAATGTCCTACTTTGCTGCCTAGTGGAAAAAATAACTATTTACTCGGTTTTGTCTCATTGAATCTCTTGATGTCCAAAAATGAGATAACAACATAAAAAGAAAACGAATCGAATAGCTATAACAATATACCGGGCGAAAACCGATTCAGGTTCACCCCTCTAAGTTTGTCGCCCCTTCTGGTATAGATGTGATATTATGGTGTTTTTGTAGAATATCCAGGTTTATGAAAAATCACACTAACTCTGGAACTTCAAAGGTGCTGAATCTGGTGATCTTGCAGGTCACTTCACTGCCTTCGCGATTTTCATGATTCAGATTGTTCTAAATTGTTCTAAAATTGTTCGTTTTCGTTAACCAGCTGACGAACGTCAACCCTCAGAAGTCGAAACTTGTGCGAGCAATGGATCAACGAGGCCTTACCTTTTAACGTGCGATTACCCAGCACGGTGGCCCGGCGAGGATTCGAACCCCGGCCTTCCGCTTGATAGGCAGATATGCTAACCACTACACTACCTAGACCACAACAACATAATGATAACATAATAACATAATGATGTGATCTGGAGGAAATGAAGTATATTATAAACAGGAAATATCTGTCAAATAATTGTTGGTTGAAGGGAAAAAGAGAAGTACTGATCATGGTAAGAAAGCAAATATTTTTCGGTGCTGACAGCAACCTAGATCCAAGAGAGAAAAAAATAATCAAAACTTATTTTGCAGTAATATTTCGACATAATAGAATGTTTAATGTATAAAATGAACTGCCGGATCCATAAATATACTGGGTGTTCCATTTGAAATTCCAAATTTAATGTAATTTCCTGAAAAACTAAAAATGCTACAAAAAAAATCTTGATTCTTTCAATCTATATAGTAATACCACCAAAATTTTACATCGATATCGGTAGAGACAAGTAGGTTATTGGAGCGAGTCCGTACACTCTGGAATTATTGATGTTCAAGAATATTCATAATTACGAAAAAGATTAACGTATACAATATATATATATATATATATATATATATATATATATATATATATATTTCGTTGAAGTACACCAGAGCCAGGGTTTTTTAACTCGAAAGCAAAACTATCTGCTCTAAATCATTACATTCGAACGAGCTGTGTAACATTTTCGTAAAATTTGTATACCAAATAAGGATTTATAGTGGATTTTAGTCTTTCATTCTGGATTTCAACATGGATTCCCAAATCTCTTATTGAATTTCGTACAGCTGATTTCCGAAGTGAAACACCTCTCTCATCCTCCGAGATTTCTAACCCCAGAAATTAGAAAATAGTCAACCTGGATTCTTTGAAACTAATTTTTGTTATGGATACATTTTTGTGTTCCTGAGCAAATTGTATCAAAAGTATCAAATAATCGAGAATATCATAAGTGCACTTGAAATACAAACGAAGATTAAAATGGATCTTGATCGAAGAATGTGCAAAAATCATTGAGGGCCAGTTTTTCAATACAAGGATAAATGAGTTATCTGTCAGATAGATGGAAGGAGAGAGGAGGTGCGCGTGGATAATATTTGGCAGTGACAAGGAAAAAAACTGCTGGTTATTTCAATCTGACAGATATCTTGCATTGAAAAACCGGCCCTGAATGATATAATTGTTTCTCATTCTTTGTCCAAAATCCATTTCAATTTTTTTTTTGGATTCAAATGCCTGATTCGATCAAATTTTTTTGTACCATTTATTTGACGGGATTTTTGCAGCCTTATTTTCTGCTTTTCGATTATCTTCCGCTTATTTATTCTCAAAGCTTGAGAGTTTTGTTCCTCCTTCAAAAAATTATATCAGAACAATTTCTGATGTCTCAATCTTGAAATTGAAGCAATTCTGAAATACTAGGAAAATAAAAAAATATATATTCTAGGGTAGCCAAATATAAAGAGCATTACTTAGAAGGCACATACATAAAGAATTGCAGAATATTATATTCTGGGATGTTTTGAGTAATACAATAAACCCATGAACCCACTAAAGCCTGTTCATTACAACCAATTGTTCAATTAGAAGTAATTGATTACTCTTTGTAATAATAAACCGTTGATAAACGTTAGGCTTTAATTCACAAAAACTCTGACATACATGAAATGTCGAAATATCAAATATATGTCATGTCAAACAATCATGTACAGGGATGAATGAATGAATGGACAACATAAGAAATATAAAGCGTTTAACATTTATAGGACATTCACCCCCGCATTAATTCGGATAATAATCTGCTAAATATTTAGGAGGATTACGAATTCTTGAAGATCTTCTGTTTTCTCCTGCATCCACAGAACTATCTTCCTCCAAAAGATTTGTAGTAACTGTTTCTGCAGATTTCCTGGTCTCGCAGTGAATCACTGGTTCTGTAGATATCTCGGGTTGGCATTCATTCGGTATCGCTGATCTATTTTGTTCTCGGGAAGTAGTGAGCTCCTTGTATTGCCTGGTTTGGTTTTGGGAAACATCTTTACCGGATTCACCTATCAGATTCAAATCACCTCTAGGAGCTAAATGTTTTATCGAAACAGTGGACTCCCTTCCGTTTTCATGACGTACTAGAGCATACTCCGGATTTGTTTCTATCAGCTCCACTTCTTCCACCATGGGATCATATTTACTTTGACGAATATATTTTTTTAAGAATACAGTTTCAGAAGGGGACAACCATGCTGGCAATGCAGTTCCATTAGTCGATTTACGATAATGACTAAACATTCGTTCATGGGTACAGTTTGTTGAAGTGCAGAGTAAGGATCTGATTGAATGGAGGGCATCTGGGAGAACTAGTTCCCACTGTGAAGTTTTCAGACCCCTAGTTTTGAGAGCAAGTGTTATTGTTTTCCATATAATTCCATTGTAACGCTCTACTAGACCATTTCCTTCTGGATTGTATGGTGTGGTTCGGCTTGAAGCTATTCCTCGGGACTGTAGAAAATGTATTAGATCACGTGACATAAAAGACGATCCCCGATCGGAATGTATATAAGAAGGCATTCCAAAGATAGAAAATATTTGGGTCAAAGCAGTTATGACAGTAGAAGAACTCATATCTGAACAGGGAATGGCAAATGGAAAACGAGAATACTCATCTACAACACTTAAAAGATATCTATTGCGGGAAGAACTTGGTAAGGGACCTTTGAAATCGATATTTAGACGTTCAAATGGTGATGTAGCTTTGATTATATGCCCACTGTTGTTTTTGATAAAATTTGGTTTGAGTTCAGCACATACCGGACATGAAGAAGTCATTTTTCTTACGTCTTCCAAAGAATATGGCAAATTACGACTGCGGACTAGATGGTACATTCTGGTAATTCCAGGATGGCATAAAGCTTGATGGAGTTCAAACAATTCATTGCTATTATTCGCTCCACATATTCTTGAGAATGCATCTGCTACAATGTTATCATTTCCTGGTCGATATATAATGTCATAGTTGAAACACGATAATTCCAATCGCCAACGCATAATCTTCTCATTCTTTATTTTACTAGAATGATGTATATTAAACATGAAAGAAACGGATTTCTGATCAGTGATTAGCTGGAAATGACGTCCAATCAAAAAATGTCTCCACTTTCGTAGCGCTTCAACAATTGCATACGCTTCCTTCTCAACAGCTGAATGTTTGCGCTCACAATCAGAGAGTGTTCTTGAATAGAAGGCCACTGGTCTGCCTACTTGAGAAGAGTTGCTGCAATTGCTGAATCTGACGCGTCTGTTTCCACAACCAGAAGTTCGTTATCGATGATTGTACTGAGAAGAGAGTTCGCTATGTCATTTTTCAGGGTTTTGAAATCATCTTGCACGTTCGTGGGCAGAGGGAAAGTCTTACAGTTCACCAAACTTCTAATTTTGCTTGAAAACTTTGGAATCCACTTAGAGTAATGCGCAAACATCCCCACTACCCGCCGAAGTGATGCTGCATTATTGGGAAAAGGTAAACTGAGGAGAGGTTTGAGCCTTTCAGGGTCAGGTCTTAGGGTTCTATTCTCAATGGTGTACTCTAGTAGGTTTATCACTTTCTTTGAATATTGACATTTATTTTCGTTGAGAGTGAGTCCATATTTCTTCACTGATAGAAGAAAACTCTGCAAATTTGCATTATGCATTTCTTCATTTTCTCCGCATACGGTCACATCATCGAGGTAGGCAAATACACCTTTCAGGTTCTCTTTTGATATTATTTCATTGATGGTTCGTTGAAAACAAGATACGCCATTAGTGACCCCGAATGGAATTCGTCGAAATTGATAAAGGCAGCCCCCAGCCTCGAAAGCAGTGAAGGGTTTATCACGTTCCTGAATCGGGATTTGATAATAAGCACTCTTAAGGTCAATGGTGCTGAACAGTTGATAATTTGCAACTTTCTGTACAATATCTTCGATATTTGGGAGCGGATAGGCGTCGAGAAAAGTAAATCTATTGATTGTTCGAGAATAATCCACCACCATTCGTCGTTTGTGATTCTCATTTTTGGTGACTAAAACCTGGGCTCGCCACGGAGATACACTTTCCTCGATTATGCCTTCTCGCAGCAATGTCTCTACTTCCTTCTTGATGAATGTCTCGTCTTCTTCAGAATGTCGTCTTGATTTGGTAGCTATTGGTCTGCAATCTTCAGTTAAATACTCAAATAGACTAGGAGGTTCTACTTTTGCCTCGGTTAAGCTACAAATGGACAAGGGAGGCTTTGGACCTCCGAATACCACGTCAACCTGAGAGTGCTGCTTCATGATATCATGACCTATTATCACATCAGTGCATAAGTTCGGCAGAAGGGAGAGCTTCGCATTGCGATATTCATTATTGAGTATTTCGATGTTGGTTATACAGTATCCAGTTATGGTTGATGAAAATGAGGTTGATGCCATGGATACTTGAGTCTGAGTTGCAAACACTTTGAATTGTGCTTCATAGCAAAATCATGATTAATATAACTATCTGAACTTCCAGTATCTATCAGGGTCTGAGCTACAATTCCATTGATTTTTGAATGAACTATTGCTTTTGCCAAGCAGAACGGAGATGGTGGAGAAGTGGAAGCAACAATGGAAGTAGAAGCTGTTGTCGATGTATTTTTCCTGTTCTTAAGTTTCATGCAAACGTTGGCAAAATGTCCAATTCTCTTACAAAACTTGCAAATTCGGTCTTTGGCAGGGCAATTGAATCTGGGATGATTATCGTTTCCACAAAAATAACATTTCTGGGGAAATATTTTTGAAGTTCCTGATAATGAAGAAGATGTCTCATTTGACGTTAGTGAAGGTTCAGAAATTTCATTTCCAGATGTAGCATTTATTATACTGGGATTGTAGAAATTCGAGTAAGATTCTGATTGTTTCTGAGCATCTTCTAGAGCACGTGATTGTATTATTGCATCTTCGAGACTCAAAGTATTATTTTCGAGCAGTCTCTGGCGTATGTGAGATGATAAAAGACCATTAATGAATGCATCTCGAATGGAATCACTTTTATTCTGCTCTGCGGATACTGCTTGGAAATTACAGTTCTTTCCCAGTAGTTTTAGAATCTGGAGATACTGATCAATGGTTTCACCTACTTGTTGTCTCCTCGTAGCAAGAAGATGTCTAGCAAATATCACGTTTGTCTGTTTGACGTAGACGGATTCAAGTATTTTCACTGCATTTACATAGTCTTTACAATCACTTATTAGTTCATAAACTGTATGAGATATATAGTTTGTCAATAATTTCAGTTTATCCTGATCAGTCAGTTGATTTTCGGCAGCTTTTGTAGAATCCAAAAAGTTTTCAAATGTCTTGTACCAGTGACTCCATTCCTTGCTTGCATTTTCTGAGTTCGGATCAACTTCGAATCTTTCTGGTCGTAAGTATTTATCCATGATGGTCTGCTTATTGGTTTCGTATATTATTTGTGAATTAAATTGTAATAATAAACCGTTCATAAACGTTAGGCTTTAATTCACAAAAACTCTGACATACATGAAATGTCGAAATATCAAATATATGTCATGTCAAACAATCATGTACAGGGATGAATGAATGAATGGACAACATAAGAAATATAGAGCGTTTAACATTTATAGGACACTCTTTGTTATATTCATTTCACCCCATACTTGTTTTTCATCATGATAATCTCATTACCCAGTCAGCGCAATGCTTTCTAATTATACATATTCCACAATATTATCTTTGAATCCGCGTGAAAACGCCATGTTATATTAATCTGAGGACTGGCACAAAGAGAAATAATTTCATTTTCGAATCCATTATTGGAGCAAAGGCAAAAAGGAAAATGAGGGCTTTTACGATTGATTAACATATGATTGATGTTATGGTTAAAAAAAGTACTTTGACGCTTTTGGAGTTTGTTTGAAAACTAATTATTAGAATTTCAATTGAAATTGGTGGGCCTCCGAAGTGGGATAAACACGGTTCCAATTATAATAATAATATCAATCGAGGTTTTAGCAATCCTGGCAAAATTTTGTGATAGGATCGGTATTAGATGAATAGTTCAATAGAGTGTAATTTCTATTAGTTGAAAGCAGTTACATTTACGTTACATGTCTCGATCTTCTCTAAAATGTACTCAATTCCTAGAAGTGATAAATATAATAATCAGTAAGATTCGTTCGTACGGTTCACTATGTTCTCTTCTTCGCAGTATTTTCCTTTCAAAGTATGTAAACAAAGGATGTTGATTGGTAGAAGCTCCACACCTTATATCTACATTCAACTCCAACTTACAAAGCCCTCGGCATATAATACGTGAATTTGCTTACAATTTCCTCGCTTTATTCGAGGCATCACGTAGCGAACAATCTGGAATTCAGTCGATTCGTTTCCTTCATTCATGATGCAAGATCGCAATTCAACTGTTCGTCGAAACTGGGGAAGAGAAAAGAAAACAAACCGTCTGAAACGTTCGTTTGGGAAAAAATAAACAACTATTCGGCAGTGATGTAGATGTTTAAAGTTTAGTAGAAAACTTTATCTATCTGGATAACGTAAATTTACCTTATCTTGGACAACAATGCAAAATTTAGAAAAAACTACTTATATGGTTCGTCTCTCTCTCTCTCTCTATATATACATATATATATATATATATATATATATATATATATATATATATATATATGTTGTTGTTGAGTTCGGGTTGAACCGCGTCTGGAGTTTTGTTCTCGACGTTTCGGCTCCGATTTTGGGACCATTTTCAAGAGTAAATGTGACTTCACGCTGAGGTCTCAATCTGCCCACTCCTCAGGTGTTGTCACAGGGGGCAAGGGTTTGTGACTTGACGCCGGGGCCTCAATCTGCCTACTCCCCAGGTCTCGTCACGAGTTCTTTCTAAGGTCTCAATCTGCCTACTCCTTAGATCGAACTGAGGTAGCGAGGGATGTTGGGTGGTATTTATAGAAGCGGGTGCTGCTAAAGCATCGTCGGATGTCTTGGTGGGGACTGGGCATCTGGAAATTAGGGGTTTCCATGCAGTTGGAAGTCTCTGACCGTCGTCACGTTTATTTAAGCAGGAAGGTAGCTTCTCGATTTCGATGGCCTCGCGAATTATACGAGCTTGTAGTGTTTTTGCTGTGGAGATGGTCTTAGTGTTCTCAAAGTCTATGTTATGTCCTGTCTCTTGATGATGTTTGGACAGAGCTGAAGATGGGTCTGATTTTCGGACAGCAAGTTGATGTTCGTATACTCTACTTGTCACACGTCTGTTGGTCTGGCCTACATATGTTCTATGGCAATCAGAACATGGTATTTCATATATACCCTCTGATTCGTTGACGATTTTGTCCTTGGGGGAGCGGAGGAATGTGGAGATTTTATTGTTGGCTGTAAATATCGTTTTTATGTCCTATTTTTTGAGAATTCGGCTGATTTTGTCAGTAACTCCTTTAATGTAGGGAAGGAAAGCTTTGTGGAGAACTTTGTTGTCTGTTGGGTCTCTGGGAATGGAAGGAGAATTTTGATGGCGGCGGATGAATATGTCAATTTGATGGTCTGTGAATCCATTTTGAAGAAGGGCTGATTTGAGTTGGGCTAGTTCCTGTGGTTTATCATGGAGGTCAGTGAGGTTGATAGATCAGTGGATGAGGGAATTTACAACGGAATTGGTTTGTGCTGGGTGATAGTGGGAGTTTGCGTTAAGGTATCGGTTTGTGTGTGCTGGTTTCCTATAGACCGTGTGGGTGAAAGAGTCATTGATGAGGACATCTAAGAATGGAAGGGAGTTATTGCTTTCGATTTCCAAGGTGAACTTTATATTTGGATGGAGGTCGTTGAGGTGATCAAGGAAATTATGGAGAGTTTCGGAGCCGTGAGGCCATATGACGAAAACGTCATCTACGTATCTGAACCAGCAAGAGGGTTTGTTGTCGAACGTGTCAATTTGAGAATGAGAATCAGAAAGATATTTTTGCGCAATAGGAAATTTTGACATTCCAGAAAAAAATTCTCGAGGAAAAAGTCAAGATTTTTTTACTGTATGGGCCAATTGCACCACTCCTACTTAGTGAAGATTCAACTAATCTAGGCTTAATTGCCAAGGAACAATGAATCTGATTGGCAAATCCATAGCAACAAAACCTAGCTTAGATGAACCACAACTCAAGCAATTCAATTGACCCTAAGGAAATGATATTTCCTTAGTTGTTAGTGTTCTACATGAATGATTGAAAACAGTTTCCATGGTAATCAATTAATATCTGTCGAATTTTAAACGATTTGCGAAAAAATAGTTCACCTAGTAAGAAAAGATTTTCAAATGAAATTCTAACCAGTAACATTGATGAAGAGTAACTAGATCACAATAAAGGATATCAACTACTTCAGAATTATCTATCATAGTGAGAGGATCAAATCACTCATGGTACGTTTCCTTGGAATTCAAACAAAGTACCCTTATATTGAAGATGGCATGATTAACATATGCCTATTTTTTGCTCAAGTCGATTTATATATATAGGAAATGAGGAATTAATTATTATCACTTGAAAAACTGATAAGGTTACTGGTATCAAATAAGCTTTCAACACATATTGATGTCATCTTCATATATCATTATCATGTTTTAAGGTTGTATGATCTTTGAATGTCAGTTCAATATGATTGATTATGACACGGAGAACTCTTGGTCGATATGAATCTTTACGATCTATAACGTGTTTTTCGTGAACTGATTCTATTTTAGTCTTGTTGAATAATCCAGTAAATAAATAAAAACATTGTGCTTTCTATCCGAATTACATGTTTCGATTTTATCAATTCTCTTTTTCTTGAGACCAGACAATTTCTCTATGAAAACAAGTAACTGAATTCCATGAAATTTGATAAGGAATTCCATGGTGATTATGATTTTTGATTTTGCATTCAAGCAGTTCAGTTCCTGAGCCACCGAAGTTTGAATATAGGCTGCTCATATAAGGCTTATCATCAGATGGTGGACGTTACGATGAACTAGCTTTACAATTCAGAATCAGTGGCCTTATATGGTTCTTTTGCAGGTTTTAGATTTCATGAGAATGTCTGAGAGTATGGTGAAGCTCATTCTTTTCCTTCAATGAAAAATACAGATATTGTTACTCTCAAAATGAAATGCCATATTGTCAATCATTTCAAATTTGACAATAAAAACTATCCTGTATAAAAATTAACTCTGATCGTTATTGTCACTAGAGTGATAGCAGGAGAATTTGCAATAGACTAGGAATGTCATATTTTTCACTATTCGAATCGAAATTCATTTGTTTCATATTTCACTTTGATTTCCACAATATGATTTTTTCCGGTATGGCGTCGATTTGATTTGCTGTTACTACGACTATCACTCCAATATTAAGGTTCTGATAAGGACAGGAAAACTAACATGTCAATCTTATAAAAAAATTCAATGAATTCGTTTGTAGTATATGTGTAGTATTGTACTATTCATCAGAAACGAATATCATCCCTGCTAATATTTTTGAATGCGGCTATGTCGGATGGAGAGCGTAGTAAATATAGGGCATAATACTCATGTGGCATGCAATAGAAGAGCCCGAAGAAATATATCCCCGTTCTTTAGTAGAGCAAATAAAGCACAATGAGGTTCTATTGTGTCGCCTAAAATGTCTGCCATTACTCAAAAGTCAAAAGAGAGCTTCCAACACCTTAGTGCCGGGACAAAAGAATCGATATACTAGAGTGTAATCCTAGGTTTTGAGGGGCTTGTTACCCCGTGGAAACGAAGCCAGGTGGATGGAGTGCGTACTTTAGATGTTTTGACCTTTTGATATGGAACTGGGTTACGGGTATGGAGGGTTTATATTGTTCTTAGCATGTCAATGTGATTCCTTTATCTCTGAAGTAGGGAATGATTTAGTCCGATATCGGTTTTGGCGAACTTGAATAGTTGAGATTATTCGCAATTGAATAAGCAGTAATGATATCATCACCTGAACAATTTGTTGTTGCAGTAGTAGGTCTATACAGGATGGAAAATATATGATTGTAGTTTCACTACAGACAAATATAACAGAGTTTGAGTTCAAAAAAAATGTAGAATTATCTTAGAAAAAGTTTACGTTGAATGTTGTTATTCTTGAAGAGTAGTTTCTGAACTATTCTTACCTGCTCCCAAGAAACCTTATGATATGTTTAGTAAATTCTAGAATAAAATCATCCATTCCACAAAGAATACTACAATTGTTTATGATTACTTTTCCATATGAAAGAAAAATCGTATTATCAGTAAAGTCCTTGAAGTCACGTTCAATTACAAAGTATATCCCACTTTGAGTTACATTCCAAAATGTATACACATTTTCTTAGGCAAATTTAGTTTATGAATGAAAAGAGGTTTCAATTAGAACTACACATCTTAAAATAGCTTTCACAAAATTAAAAATGAAATTAAAACTTGCTACAATGTATATGTACAAATTCTGAATTAAAAACATTCATTCACTACTGCATAATTATCAGAAATATCCAGGATCCGTACATATTTACAGATTTCAAATTCTTCGCTCTTTGGTAAACCTGATGCAAATTATTTTTGTTCCGTAGTTTTCTGGGTTTGTAACCTACCACAATCTGAAAAAATAAGAATTAATATTGGAATCTATACAAGTGTGGAAGGGCAGATTTTCAATCTAACCCGAAAAGTTGCTGCGCCTATTGAAAAACAGTTCTTTATTGATAGAACAAGTCCAATTAGTCAGCAACTTCTCGTATAACTCAAATTTTGACTATCAAAAAAATAATAAGAACTTATATATAAGAAAATACGGAAAAGGTAGCGAATACGGTAACCTCATCGATTTTCTTGAAATTTGCACAGATGATTGAAAACACCCTAAAAACGATAAAAAACATAAAAATTTCCTGTGGAAAGACCTGAAAAGTACTTTTTTTTCAAAAAATGTCTGACAGTGTTCAGTGGGAATACACAAACATGGGTAAATAAATTGGACTGTCCCACACTTATTTATCTCCAGCATACGCCAATACATAGAAAATAGTAAGCCAGATGTACACAAAAAGCGATTCGTTCACAAATTATACCTAGAATAATGATATATAATTGTTCGTTTCATTCATTGAAAACTCCTCACTCTGACATATTTAAAAATGTTGAATGTCAAACATGAAATGGTATGACGGGAATGATAACGGGTTACGATCATAATGCGACGTTGGCAATTTTCCTCGATTTCATGAATACTGAGTAAATATAGAATATTTGTTTCTAATAGTATTCAGAAGTATTTACGCCCCTGAAATCAATTATTTTTCAACCTAACATTGCCAAACCTCTCGTAGGTATACTGATTCGTGGAAATTATCTCTAGGAACTCAATCCGGTAAATGTTCATTTACCGCACAGCACCTATAGTTTTGAAAAAAAGGTAAGACTTTACCTTATCCCACATCGAATTGAGGGTCGTGTCCATATTGCATGTAAAGCTTACACCATCAAGAACAATACCTATAAGGTCCCACCTACCAGAAAAACGTGGTATATTTTTCATGATTTCTTTTTCTATTTTACATGTTGAGTCTATGGAAAATTGTTTTTCTCCAATTATAAAAGTTCGACTGATGTTCCTGATATTTGAAAAAAAATTGCGACCTAATCTAACCCAACCTAACTAACCTAACCAAACCCCAACCAACCTACCCTAACCTTCCGAAAAATAACCTTGCCAACCTTAGATAACTAATCAACTAACCTTAGTTAACCTGACCAAACCTAACTTAGCCTAAACCAACTTTACCTAACATAATTAGGCATTACAGATACTTTTCAACATCTTGTCAAATGACGAAATGAACCAATACGGCGGCATCTGCCCCCCAGAAACTTTCGTGTGGTTTTTCAAGAGTGTGATTTCCATGGCAAAACTGGTATTTGCTCCACAGACATCACGTGATCTGGAATGCCTAATAGTGAGATTATTGTTCCGATTAATTTTAGAAATCACGAAAGAAATTTTTCTCACAGACCTACTATGTGAAATGAAAAAAATCATAAAAAATAAACCATGCCCCTCCGGTATATAGGACATGAGAGTTATTATGCAATATGGTCACGACCCCCAATTCGATGAAGGGTAATGTGAAGTTTAGCCCGAGAAAAAGTTAGTACCAACTCATGTATGATGAGTCGCTTAACACGAATCTGTGTTCTTTCTTCGTTTTGGCAATTCAAAGTTCGGAAGAAACGCATATCCCACCACGCGCTTTGTTATCATTACGTTGTCTATTTTTTGTTTGGCAGCAGTGTAAAACTTTGACGTCTTTGACATTTACCTTTATTTTGATTTAGATCTACAACACTACAATGAAAATATGCGTTTTACTTCTAAATTACCGAATGTTAGTTGGGAAGAAAATAGCAGTAAATAGCTCGATACATGTGTAGTTGATGTGTTGGAAAAAATGTTCAAGAAAATGCGATTGTATATGGTACTCCTGCAAATAATTAGAGTGACATTTCGCAACAACCTTTTTTTTCACTAAAAAGGTCATAACTTCCAAAGGTATGGTTTCCGCACAAAAATTTCGATGGTTATAATGATTTCAAAGTGTTCTGAATCATCTGTGCAAATTTCAAGAAAATCGATGAGGTTACCGTATTCGCTACTTTTACCGAAAATACTTATCTGTTAACGTTTCGGAAACTAAATCTGCTTCCGTTCTCAAAACTTCTAGGCAAATTCCTTTTCAAATGCAAATATCTCGTATAGACAATTTTCGTAACTGACATTTGTCGAATTATTTCAAATTTGACATAACATTTTGTCCTTCAGAAGGGGCAGCCATCCATTTGTGAAGATACTTCCGTAGCCCTGTAATAATTGAACTACACACACCACTGTCAGTGATATTGAAATTGATATTCAAATGCCATCTCATGTTAATTATTCAAGAAGCTCATCTGCTACGAGCCACACAATGCAAATTTTGTCATAAAGGGAGCGATAGAAGTTATTAAGAGTGATGATCACGACTATCTACTATCTTGAACCTAATAAATTACCAGCTCAAAGACCAGGATTTTAATAGCAACTTGTCTCCATGAATATTGAATAGGGATTTAATTTCGCGAGGAGCGGAAGATCCAAGCAGTTCGACATTCTCTCATTAACATTTTTTCGTCGAAGGGTGAGGAGAGAGATCTTCGACTAAAATGGGGATGAGGGAGATTTAACCAAAAATTAGCTACCAATTCTCTGCTAAATTCAGGTTCATTCTGAGAAAAACTCGTTAGAGCAGTGCTAAATTGGATAAGAACTGGAGAACTCTCGAAGATTTTTTAAGCTCCTGAAATGAACTTCACGGCGAGTTCTTCTGATAGATCAACTAGATTTTTGACAGCTGAGTGAGGAGGTATCTTTGAAAACTTGGCGCTGGATTCCCTTGAAAATGCTTTCGTACTCGTTTTATAATGATGATGAATCGTCGACTTTATTCATCATCAGTAGTATGAAATACAACACATGTACATTACAAAGATGAATAGGCGGAGTGTCAGCATAAGCTGTTTTTCAACTCAACCATAAACTTAAGAATAATTTGGAAAAGAAAAGAATAAACAGAAAAAACGTCAATTATAATGGTGGTAATTGAATAGCTAATCAACTTCACTCCTGAATATATTTCTTAGAAAAAAATGTAAATATTACTAAGATATGACTATAAATTCCTAATTCGTTGTTCCCAATTACAGATCGTGGTCGGCAAAATGGTGCTCTACTGTCCTCTGAAATACTACTTCAATCTTTTTCGAAATTCATGATATTGAAAGATCTTAATTCACTCGGCAAGGAATTGTACATTTTTGGAGCATTAGAGGAAAAGCTTCGAGTAAAGACAGCAGTACGGTGTTTGGGGATTACAAGTACTTTAGAGTTACGAGTAGCAAATTTGTTGGTGTTGGAAAACGTCTTCAATCTTTGAAAAAGGTACTGGGGTTGATGAGACGTTAAAATCTTATGTGTGTTACATAACAAGTGTATATTTCTAAGAATTTCCAACCTCACCCAACCAGAGCTATTCATTTCGCTAGAGATATGATCGTATTTACGGATACCATAGCAGAAACATATTCATTCTGAAATTCTGAATGCGCTGCAAGCGTTGAGAGTCAGATTGCAACAGAGCAGGACCGTATATACTGTCACAGTATGAAATTTTAGAGAATATGAAAGATTCACAGAGTTTCATTTTCAGTTTCCTCGATATGATATCTCGATTAGGATACAACTGCCTCAAGGTACTGTAAGAAGTCTGGCAGAGATAGCTCACACGATCAAAAAAGACGCAGCAAGATCACGTTTCCTTCGTGGTCCAAATAACATGACGACTGATTTCTTCGAATTCAAGTTCAGTCCGTGAGCAGATGAAATGTCAAATATATTACGATGATCGTCGTTGATATATGTTTCAGCTTCATGGATATTGCTATATGAGTGAATGAGAAATATATTTGTGTGTCGTCTGCGTAATGGTGTATTGAGCATTTACTTATGAAAGTATAGAAATCCGATATATATACAAACTAAAGAGTAGGGGCCCCAAGATGGATCCTTGTGGAACACCCATGGTAACGTTCAAATTACTGGACTGCTTCCCATCCAGAATGACACATTGGCTGCGATTTGACAGGTAATCTTTTATCAAATTTGCTGCATTATCTGAGAATCCGAAGAAATGAAGTTTTCTGTACAAAATGTCGTGATCCATGGTATCGAAAGCTTTGCTGTAGTCGAGTAAGACTAAGCACGTTACATCACATTTATCTGTGGATCTGAAAATATCATCAGTGATGGAAAGAAGAGCGGTGATTGTACTGTGTTGTCTTAATCCAGATTGAAAGGAGGTTATGATGATTTTCGTATACACATAATCGGAAATCTGTTCTTTCATGGCCATTTCTGATACTTTTGATAAAGATGGAAGGATGCTAATGGGTCTCAAATCAGTTAATTCTGATGGAGTGTTGCACTTGGGCAAGGGAATCACTACAGCATGTTTCCAAGCCACGGGAAAAATGCCGTGTTCCAATATTTTATTAATTATGTATGTGATGTATTGCAGTGAATGGTTTTTTACCAAATGAAGCATACGAATCGATAACTTATCTGATCCAGTTGCATTTCTCTTAGGGTCCGTTTATCGATGCAGGAATAAAATTACCTGACAGTTTTATCCTTGTCACTCCCAAAAAGTAGCCAAGCGCATCATTTCACTTTCTGTCTGTATCTATCAGATAACTCATTTATCCTGGCATTGATAAACGGGCCCTTAATCCGATCGATATATTTATTCACCATTTCGTTAGTGATATGAGAGAACTTGAAAGTATCTTCCGTGATTTGATCACTGTCATAGTTACGAAGTAGCCGTAGCTGCTCTACAGAGGCGACTTTCTGTTTTATATTTTTGAAGTGTTCATTTGAGATTTCTTTATTTTTTAAGTGTTCAGGAATACTAGTTTCTTTTTTCCTCAGTAAATCCAAAGAACGTAGAGCGTTATGTCGCTTTGGGTTTTCTCTGAAGGAGAATAAAATCTAATTAGGCTTTTTTTCACGACGAATGGCTCCTGTTAAATAATTCCTCAGATCTCTGTAGGATCTTCCGTTGATTATATTATGGGTTTTTTTTGTATTTAGCAAATGCTCTGTTTCTGAGAATAACCATTTGTTTGATGTTGTAAGTGAGCCATGGGGCCGGCGGCTTAGTTACTCTTTTTTTAAGAAGTGCTGCATGTTTATCAAAAAGGCAATTTGAATATGAATAAAAAAAGGAAAACGAACGTCATTGAGTTCAAAGATAGTATTCCATGGAATACAGCTCAAATCATTGAGAAATGCAACATTATCAAAACTATGAAAGTCCCTGAAAGATATATATTTTTCTTTATTTTTTGTGGGTCAGTTTTTCATTTCGCATGAGACAGCTAGGTGGTCGGAAACTCCAGGAATATCAATAACTTGAACAGAAGCAACCCGCTCTACATCAGATACTATCAATATGTCTAGAAGAGTTTGAGAATTATCAGTAATGCGCGTAGGTTCGTTCATTAACTAATTGCTTTATACTAAAGGAATTAAGAAAGTTTTTGAAATGTGTAGTACGCCTATCATTCTTAAGGAGGTCAATGTTCAGATCTCCGACCAAGAGAAGGAAATCACTGTTAGGCAACAAGCTCGAAACACTGTCTTCGAGTTCGCTGAGAGCCAGACGAATGTTTCCATCGGGTGGTCGGTATAATACCCCAAATATAAAGTGTTTGCCACAGAGATAAGCTGAGATCCACAACTGCTCGAGACTGGCGCTAGAAAATATTTGTTTGAAGGTAATGTCTCTCTTGACATAAAAAGCTACGCCTCCACCTCTACTAAATCTATCAGCACTTATCATCGTATAGGAAGTGATATTTACTGCCTCGGAATC
Organism: Zygogramma bicolorata; assembly: GCA_032362365.1. Taxonomy (NCBI): domain Eukaryota; kingdom Metazoa; phylum Arthropoda; class Insecta; order Coleoptera; family Chrysomelidae; genus Zygogramma; species Zygogramma bicolorata. Next base: position 3,274,564 of record JAVJAQ010000582.1, read on the forward strand.
AACGTCGGGGTTCAGCCAAGTTTCACTCACGCCAAAAATGTCAATGCCTTCCCTAATGATATATTCTTTCACTTGTTCGTACCCAGTATACAAAGATCTCACATTGAAATGTAAAAATCGCATTTATTTCATCTGCCTTGAATAAGAGTTTAAAGAAAACGTAAATATAAGCCAGCAATTGAAGAAGTACCAAAATGAGGCAATAAGAAACAATAACACAATAAAAATAATTCGACAAAAACGATTGATGAATGAATACAGAAATACTTAAGCCTGAACACCGTTTTTATTTCTGGTTTGTCTCAGATTGGTATGTGGGCCAGGTTCAGAACTCTTCGTCTTCTTATTCAGGGTTCCACGTTGTATGTCAGCAATGGATTTTTTCAGTTCAGGCGGTGCAAATGAGATCGTTTTCAAGAAATTATCGTAGAATGCCTCCGAATGTTCTTCAGTTTCTGTGTTATGTGTTTCGGACTTTTCATTAATCAGTAACTCTTGGCTGGTATAAAAAATACTTATAACATACAGTTTGTTCCGTAAAATATGAGCCTTCTGATTTTTTTATTTTTTTCTCTTCTCTGGCGTATTTCAAGTGTTTTTCCAACAGTTTCCGTTCCTGTCTCTCTTCTATTGACAGATCTTCAACAACCGAAAAATCTTGTCTCCTCAACTTCTTGCAGGATTTGAGAACTTCGAGTTTGGTGGAATATCTTACGAACTTATAAATATTGTTTTTATCAGTCTCTAAGATCTGAAGTCCCAAGATCGAATTGAAAAAGTTAAAAACAGAGTTTGTGAGATTATTTGCCTGATACTCCAAGTTGAAAATAATTATATTTTTCTCCCTAACAACCCCCTCCAATTTTTTGTTCTGATTGGTGAGTTCCTCCACTTTCATTTTTAACTCTTGCACTTTTGATGACCGCTTGTTTTAGTTCATCTATCTGTGAAGTTAGCCAATCGTGAAATTTTTGATTTTGTGCTGTTATAAATAATTTCAGGTCTTCCATTTCAAAAGGAGAGCAATATGTCTACTGTATGCTAGGCTTACTAACTGATTTGTACTCACTTTGGGGGATTCATTCAATCATTCAAGAGGGTAACCAATTTCTATTCCTTTTCCTTGAAATTTTCTTCGATTATTGGGAACCTTATCACTTTTTGGATACACTGGGTAATTTTCAGATTTTTAATGTTAATTGTACTAATGTTATCGACACTTTAATGAACAGCACTTCAACTTCGACCGTAGCTCAACTATATCATATATAATACTTCCATCTTCACTTCTCGAAATATCACTGCTAACATTCACAAATCTGATCGACCAGCAGGAGTAGAATTCCTCTCAATCATTGAAAAACACAGGAAATTCCACATTGGAACATCGGTTGAGTCTACATTTGGTTAAATTTACCAGAAAAATGTTGAGTAAAGAAAATAGGTGACTATAGAAGCTGTTATTGTATATGATTACTCCGATACTAAAATAGGAACAAAAACATCGAGCGAACTAGACCATGAGAGAAGCAATCGGCAGTTGAAATGCAATTCAACCTGGCAATGGTAATCACAATTAGCTCAGAAAAGTTTCTTTCCATTCAAAAATCAAAAAGTACTGATCGCTAGTCTAGGATCAAACCTCTCTGCAGCTCAAATCAAAAAGAAACAGGCAATAAATGTAGATATCATGATTTATTGCACTATCCATCTTCTGTCTTCGGAACATGAACTAATGACAGTACTCTCTATGTTCATTTTTCAGTCTTTCCGGGATCCACAAAAATCACCACGGTTATCCTACAAATCGCTCAAACCATATCTATGATACCAGGCATGGAGATTTTCTATTGAATGAAAGGTTCATACTGAAAATCTCAACACGTAGCGTATGCAACTTTCATGTAATGGTTATCAATACACTCGCAACCAAATCACCTTCGGCTCGTTTCGTATCCCGATTAATGCTCGTAAATTAATAACCATAAAAACATGATCGTTGTATAATATACAATAATGGCTCCCTTTCATAGATTTCAGCAATATATCAGGCTTTTTGCTAGCGGCCGAGTACAGAATTGATTTTCTTGTTGGAGAATGTTTGGGGGTGTCCGCTGAATATAAATCCAAGTTGGCGGGACAGGGGGGGTTGAGCTTCAGCCGCCATCTTGGAAAACACGTTTTATCAAATATCTCGTGAACCGTGCATCGTACGACAAAAACAGTGGGGATCATTTTTGTAGATAATGAAATTCTCTTCAATTTTTATCCGAAACTTTTTTCCGTATAGTGCATAGGTTTTCATTTGTAGCGTGCCAAACTGTTCCCAGCATGGTTATTGCTAAATATATAGTTAACGGTTGATGAAACAGTATAAATGTAATAACAAAATTTGAAGAACATAAAATTTCCAATAAACTTTATTTTGAGTTTTTTTCCATAAAATTGATACTTTAGGAGCCATAACGCTGTAGACGCGTCAGTCTTGTGCTACCGCTTAGAGGAATACTTGTGCGTTGTGTACAGATTGTATTTTTTATAAAGTTATTTTATCTAACATCGTTGAAAATGAGTGCTTGTTTTATATGCGAGAAATCTTTGAGTGAAGGAACTGTAGTGACAGTGAAAGAAAGAGGTCTCCACACTCTGTTATTAGCGAGCATTAGAAGAGAAGAGAAACAGCATGAGCTCCTGCTCACAGACTTAAAAAGCATAAGGTAATATGCAAAGAAGATATTCAAACTGTATTTTACACACACCCTGTACTGTGTAGTACTGATAGTTTCGGTTGAAATTTTTTAATTTAGAAAAACTGTCCGGATGTGTGCGTGTGTGTGTGTGTGCCTGGCACTGTAAAATTGAAACGTGTGTAACTCGAGAACGGTTTGAGCTACAGCGTTCGCGTTTCGCACAAGCGTTAATCTATACAAAATATTTATTTTTCGCAAGATTGTAAAATCGCTCCAATTTTTGCAAATTTCAAAACATCGTGCTGATTTTTTTTTAATAGAGTATTATAAAAGTGATGTTGGTATAAAATTTGGAGAGAATCGGTCAAACGGTTCGGATCCTACAGTTTTTTTTTTATTTCGGAAAAACCATCGAATTGCTAAAATTTGTCCAAATTTCGAAAAGTTGGAGAGAATTTTATAATATGAATTGAGTATTTAAAAAATAATGTTATCGTCAAATTCGGAGCAAATCGTTCGAGTGGTTCAGATTTTATGAAATTTTGAAATGATTAATTTTGACGGAATCACTGAAAAAAATGTTAATTATTTGAAATTAAAAAAGCCGAAACCTAAAACTTGTAAATTGCTTCCTTGAGATTTCTGCACGATGCTCTAAGCTTCCTTTATGAAGAAATCAAAATTAAAAAAGATAGTTCCTTATACAGCGGACTTCGAGCATCGTGCAGTTTGGAATAAAGTTTATTGAAAATTTTATGTTCTACAAATTTGGTTATTACCATTTTTAATGTTTAATCAACCGTTAACTATATATTTAGCAATAACCATGTTGAAAAAAGTTTGGCGCGCCATAAATAAAAACCTATGCTTTATACAAAAAAAGTTTCAAATAAAAGTTGCAGAGACTTTCATTATCTACAAAAACGATCCTTACTGTTTTTATCGTACGATGCACGGTTCACGAGATATTCGATAAAATGTGTTTTCCAAGATGGCGGCTGAAGCTCAACCCCCCCGTTCCACCAACTTGAATTTACATTCAGGGGACACCCCCGAACATTTTCCAACAAGAATATCAATTCTGTAGAAGATTGCAGAAAAAAAGTACCTGGTTCTTGGACTAGAGGTTTTTAAATTAATATCGAGTTAGCTAGTGATGTAATAAAGTCAATGCGACTGAATGAAACCTTTCATAATCCACATTTCTCGTCTTATCGGTGAATCACCTTCATTCCGTCTCGTCCAGAAATTCATAAAAATTCCTGTAATGAGCAAACGTCAGCTTGAGTCACCCCGTCGTTGATAAGCAGCTCACAAACAATCGAAGCCGCAGTCGGTATATGACCGATTTACGGAGCGGAAATCGTCGCTCGTGTCACGTTCTGGTCCTTTTAATCGTTCCCTCACCCATTTCTTTAGCGTCGTCGTCTGTTTTGAATGCATGTGCAGTGCCTACTTAGTACCGCATAGGAATTTTCAGTGAGCTCTAGTCGGGAAGTGAAGTTTTTATTGGTTTTTGATGGGCTGTTAATGAATGTGCGGTTTTTAATTGCATTCATTCGGTATTGTGTTAGTTTTCGAGATGGGTGATAAAACGGTGATCAGATTGGCCGCACAAAAGTCGAGATATAGGAGGGTATGTTTTCATTTTTCTGTGCTTTCGGATACATGATTTGAATTGGTCAACTGCTGAAATTATTGTATTGGAGTTTTTTTTTTGCAAAATCTATTGGTCACCTGAAGATACACCTGTACTCACTAATACTGGGTTAATTCGCCGAAACATTTTTATATAAATCATTGGAAAACAGCACGTATGTATGCTAAAGTCGTGAAAATTCCTTAAGCCTAAAAGGTTGAAGTCCTCCCTTGGAAGGGCAAGTCAGGATGTTTTTGCAAACGGCAAAAGACGCCCCAGTATCAAACATATGCTTTGAAGATGAATAGACAACCGTTGCCTCAAACTATCCTAACATACGCCATGAGAGTTCTTAAAAAAAATATTGATTTAGAAACACTAATTACAGTATATTATGCGAATTTTTACTCTTCTATGAGACTAGGTATAATCATTTGGGGCTCAAGTCATGGGTTAAACAGAGTTTTTCTATGTCAAAAAAAAATTATCAGAATAATCTTCAATATAAATACAAGAGATTCCTGCAGAGGAATCTTTAAGATTAACAAACTACTTACTGTGTCTGCAGTGTATATCTATGAAACAATAAAATTTATTATCAATCATCCAGGCCACTTTAATATACATCGCAAAATACATATTTACGAGACTAGACGAAAAAAATATTTCTCATATCCTATCCATACAAAATCCTTATATGAACTATCTATAGTGGAATGAAATTTCATAACAACCTTCCAATAAACATAAAAAATATCGTCGTTGCTAACAAATTTCTGAAATCTGCAAAGAATTCTTATGTAACCTAGAACCCTACAATAGGTACTGATGAATATTTTCTGGCATGTAGAAATCTATGAATCAAATTTTATCCCAAATCACGCTATGTATGTATATATGTATTTATAGAAACTGTTTTAACTTTCAATAATTATGCGCAATATAAGGCACATTTTAAAATGTTTGTAATCAGGTTCGAAACTTGAACTCTGTTGAAATAAATGTATCTATCTATCTCTATCTATCTAAGATGACATTCTCGTACTTGACAATCATTCAATGAATAAATGTATGATGTCCTATTCGATCTAGAACATCATTTGGGAAACAAAGCTGTTTCGTCTAGGATCTACCCCTATCTACCCTTATCATAATCATAGGATATCACCTAGCCGAATACTTCTTATTTTATCCAATTTTTTATGTTTTTATTTTTTACCTGTCACATATGTTTTGAATTTCATTCGTAATCATTCGAAAATATATATGCTTATTTCTCATATATTTCCCAGTTGGAAGTGATCAATTATTCTTAAAGAGGTCGGAGAAGTCCCGACGTTTTATATCAAACTGTTCAGCCACCTATCCTTCCTGATTTGAATCGACAATATGTTCATGGACATCAAAGAACTGTTAAGACCCCCGCTGCCGTGTACACACACGACATAGTTATACGGAACACCAACCCTGACAAGATATTTACACGCTTTCGAGCGTAGAACGAATAGATTGTATAGCTTCTCCCTTCAAAAACCCCAACCTCTTCAGTAATTACGCTATACAAATTTCCAAGTTTTCAAAAATCTCCTCGGTTTATCAGCGATTTTGATTACGATATCTATCCATTTTATATCTATGCAGCAATGCCTTCAGGGTCAACTAATCGTTTCATCAGATCGTAATTTGAAGTTCCATTCAAATGGTATTGCAATTTTTTCCATTTGAAATTTGGAAATTGTGGTTCTTTACAGAAGGGTGTAACGAAATCAGTTGAGGTTTCATCATGGACTAGTATGCTTTCAACAGTAAAAATCAGCGAAGAAAATATATTAATTTAAAGCTTCCTCAGTGTTTGATAGCCGTGGTCTGCAGGTTTGCACCTGTGGTAGACATTAACAAAAGCGATGAGGCAATCTACAAAGTATTCTGACTTGTCACGTTGCGTTTACTAAAAGTGGACTCGAGTATGAGTCTGTGAGTCCGTATTTATATATTCATTAATGGGCAAGCCCAATGCAGATAAAAGCCAAATAAACACTTGAATACAATTCATAAGAACAAGCTATAACATCAAAAAGCTAGGTCATGCACGTGGTATTTGATTCGACATGCTAGTGTATGGAAGATTGAAAAGTTATTCGAAGAGTTAGGTAAGCGAAGAGTTCTAGGGATTACGCAGTTATATGAGTAGTTGTTTCTATCAAACCTCTTCATTTTCTCCGTACCTCCAGAGAAGGTATGTTTGATACATGTTCTAATGAAATATAATCATAAAATACAATCATCTTGGAGGCAATATATCTCAGGACGTCAAAAGTCTCACTCTGTAGATAGCGTAATGGGGAGACCAAACTGATGAACTAATTTAGGTACACTCTAACCAGAGAATAATAAAGGGATTTTCTAGCAGCGGTTTTGTTAAAATTACAGGTGATTCTCTTTATAAAACCGAGCTTCTTCATAGACTTCTGAATTACAGTAGAAATGTGTGATATATAGCTAGAGAGTAGAGTCGAGAATCACACCTAGATCCTTGGTTTCAGAAAACAGAATAGACTGTCGAATTATTTATAAGTACTACATTCAAAACTGACTGAGTGACGCATTCGATGAAAACGAAGAATATGACTTTTGGCTGTATTTGAATACATTCCATTTTGCGCACAGCAGTAAGACTATATCATTTTGTGGACTCAATGTATCAGCCTCACTTCTGATTATTTTAAAACACTTCAAATCATCAGCACAGTAAAGCTTTGCTGTCCTGAAAGGAATTAGATCGTTGATGAACATGTTGGGCAGTAGTGGTCCCAGGAGGGATCCTTATGGAACATCGGAGGTTACTGTGATAGCATGGGATTAGTAATGATTATTTAAAGGTAAATTAAATGACGAACGAACATGTGTAATTATCTCCAATCGATCCTTCGGGAGATCGCTCCCTGAAATAATGGTAGAGTCCGTGTTCTCCTCGATCCATGTATTCTGAAATACCAGTATCCATATTTTGTTTATTTTCAGACTCTTCTCGTTACGGTTGGAATTTTAGCTGTTTATGGATTTCTATGACCTTCCTGTACAGCCTCTGGTCTTATTCAGAACTTGCATTCGGTCAAAAAAAATGTTATGAATACATTCTGTTTTGCTTGGCTACGGCACCACCACCACATAACGAGGAATAATACTTGCTATCTATTTTATTTATTTTTAGTTTATCTCATTATCTCATTTATTTCCCCTTGTCAAACACTTTAACAAGTGCACCCAGTTGTCTGAGCTCTGAGCAGGAATCTATCTCACTTGCACTCTATCGTCAGAGATCAATGAACCGTTTTCTCGAGCGTTTTCTATTTCTGCATGAACATTATCATCTCAAAACGACCTGTCACTGACCACACCACCGATAAAGATATTGGAGCGAAACATTTCTGTCGAACTGTTTATTTTCATTTTCCACATATATATTATTTATGTTATTGATACTTGAATACTAACAAAGGTTCTCGTATGTTTAGTCACGCAATCTGTAAATAAGGCACAGTCAACATCCTGTCGAGAAACACCGATAAGGCTTGTTTTGAATCCGCTCCGAAAAAGTATCGAATTTCATTGATGTCGTGAAAGCTGATATGTGTCGCTCCTAAAATACGATGTCTCCACGCGTTTAGGTGTTATATCGTAGTTTGGTAATTCAGACAGACCCTTTTTTGTCATATAAACGAGGTTCTTCAGAATGGCAAGAATTCAGCTTTCATAGGTTTTACAGCGATCATTTTTATCTGATGAAATTCGTGATAAACTACGTTTTACCAAGTAGCAATAAACTTGACAGCGATAAAAATGACAGTCATGAAATTGAAATGGATTTATCCATGAATTTTTCGAAAATGTTCATTGTTCAATTCTAAACAGTGCATATTGAAACCATGAGATAGTATCAGTGATGAGAATTGGTTTGAAGTCTTGATTGGAAAAATTATCCAAAGTTGGCGGTAATTTCCTAATACACATAAGTATTAGTGGAATGTCATAACCAGTTCAGACCGTATTTGATAATTTGTGTTTCTCCTAAGCAAACACATAAAATGATTTGATAATGTCAAAAGTTACTAAACAGGAAAGCAATCAACATGATATAACTGACAGAAACATAATCGTATGGTTACTTTATGAATAATAGTAGAAAAACTGATGAGGGTCTCTTTGGATTTTTCTGGCTTCTGGACAGAAAGTAATAAACTTATTTAAGAATGAATCACCTATATTTCAAAAACTAGGAACTGTCATTCAGATAAGTTGTTGGAGCGTATTTGCAAAATTTACTTGGGTTTATATTTTTTAACCTAACCGTCAACTTCTAGTTTGTTACAACGATATTTGATACAATTCTAAAATTTCACAAATCAAACCGAATCAAACTATCAAAGTACAGGTTCGTTTCATTGGCATCTGTTCTGATTTGGATTCTTTTCCATAAATATTCAGAATACGAATTTCATACATCGATTCAGAATTTCTTCATATGCACTCAATAAAGTATTTGCTTCATTCCAAAAAATATTTGCATAACAAACTTTAAGTATTGTTAGAACAAATATAATGATAGTTAGAAATTTTTTCCTCACAGTCACCACAAAAAAAATCGCCAGTATTATTCCTCCAAAAAACAACGCATAATTATTGTAGATATTTTTTTTGGTACCCCCATCTTTTAAGTTTTGCTGAATAAGGACGTTGGCGAAAAACTGAAATTGACATGAGGGATTGGAATTTAATTTCGAATTCTTTCGTAAGAACCCGTGAAATTTTCGACAGAACTCTTTTATCTTCACCCTTCATTATGTAGAATGTACAGTGTGTAAGGATGCTCTGGGATTCAAACACAAATCGTAACTTCGAACCTTTGTTTAATAATCCCGAAAAACTACCGAACAGAACCTTCTTTAAAACCAACGTTATTATGTTTTTTTATATCTTGTTCTTCAAACGTTCATATCGTTCCCGTATTCATGCAGGACCGTCTTATACACCGTTAGTTCCATACTCCTCACAAGTGTTGAAAAAAGAGTGATACACTCTGCATGAGTTTCTCCTAAAGAATCCGCTATAAATACAGTTTTTCTACTCCCTCTTTTTTAAACCGTTGATTACGTATTTGACAGCTGTTTGATAATGGCTCATTCAGAACACACGTGTATTCCAAGTTAATTGCGGCCACTTCCAGCAAAATGAAAATGAAAATGATTGGATATGTACCTTTTTACCTGATAAATTTGATCTCTTGACTACATTCAATTGTACAAAAACCAAATTCAGCGAATTTTCGTGCCAAATTCTTTGTAAAATGAAACTGAAAATAATATTTTTAGGAAATTTATTGATCAACAGTTTGTGGATTGGTTCTGAATCTAGTTAAATCCATGAAGCAAGCGATTATTTTACCTACTTACTGTCACTGTCTCGTTGATCATTGAAAATGAGTGATAAATTTGTGCTACACCACGCGACTCGAGGATAAGGCCAGTTACGTGCACTCGCGAATTACCGCACTCTGCTAATGCCTCGTGTTTTCAATTTTTCGCCAGTGCGTAATAGGCTACTTATCCTCCTCGTTACTATTTCCACTACTTATTTATATCGAATTACTCAAAAATTGATTTATTCTGAAAGGGAATTTTACTGCTTCAATTTCTTTGATTTTTGCTTTTGAATAAAATGCGAAAAATTCACCAAACACTTCATGCGAATCCTCACTCATTTCCTTTATGTGTTACTCGAATAGTCACGACTTCCAATATCCTCTTTTTCATTTCTCCAGAGAAATTAAAATATCTGGAGACTCCAAGACATTCCATTGAAATTCATCTATCGGCGCCCGTTCACATCTTCCTTTCATTTCACCATCGCACGTTTCTCCTAATATAAATTCAGGATTGTTCGGGAATAGAAATTATTTCAATGCATACCTAATCCATCTTCTAGCGCAGGTACAAAGGGAATTTCTTTTGTACTTTCGAATAGAAATCTCAACTTGTCGGGAGAAAAGAGGGAGTTTCGGAAACGTGTGTTTTTGTCAGCGCGAGTTGGGAATGCGATATTTCCAGTAAGAATAACAATGGGGGAAGATAATAGTAATAATGAATGGTTTTCATTTACTAAATGACAGATAGGCAACAATTCAGTTTTGAATGATATAAAACATATATAAAAACAGCCAAAACGTAGTGTTCAAGTTTCGACCGAAGAACAGACAGAGAAATCAGATTTACTTATTGTGTAGAAGATTGGGATTTAATAGTAATTGACAAGAACCAGAAATTTCACTTCAATCATCTCTAGATTGACGAAAAAAACTCTTTCACATTTTGGATTTTCGAATTACTAATTCGCCAGAACAAAGTGAACAGAAACCACGAATTCGCAGTAGTTTTTCGAAAGAGATTTTTATGTGGGAAACCTGTTTTGTGTGAGATTTTGTGGCGCTTTGAGATCTTCCACGATCAAATTTCGATGAACAATATTTCTGTACGGAAATGTTTCTTGGTGAGAAATTCCTGCTGAAAATACCCTTTTTCTACAACTGTCAGAAAAAGTTGTAATTTCTTTGGTGCTATGGGTGCGTAAAACACACCATTTTTTATTATTAAAATAACCTTTTTTTTTTCACTTATAATTACACGAGAGTTTTTTTTTTGTCGAAGTAAACTTGACATTTCGTTGAGAATTTTGTTGCCTGGTAACTCAACGAAAAAAACTGCCTGGTTCCGTTTTGTCGCTGAAAAACTTAGGGCAAAGTTTTTTCGCTGTCATGATGGCAAAATCACGGCGGCTTATGGGATATTTTATACCTGAGTTAAATTGTCACCGTTAAACAAATTCTTATTTCACTACTAGAAATATATCGCCACAAATCTATGTTTTCCTCTATATTTAAAGTGCTTTTGAGCATAGAATGATGACATCACAAGGGGCTTAAACACCTTGGGTTTCTCTTTCAAGTAACACTGCAAAGCATTTTCTGTTGCGGTTATTACATTCTTTGTACGACAACATTAAACTGAGTGTACACTTTTTCGTACACAAGCTTCGATTTGTTGGTAAAAGATTTGCCAATGCGGCGATCGCTGCATCTTTTATTTCTCCACTATCGCTATAGCAAGATATTATCATCATCTCAACAAAAATGGTAACCATTTTGAACGCAAAAAAAGAGAAATTATAGATGTGACATTTAATATTTGTTGACAATTACGAGTTTCCATGATGACAAGAAATGAAGGAACTTGACTGATTAATAGTTAATTAATAGGAAAGAGTAAGTTAGACTATTTTTATTTTAAAATTTTAAAGAAAAATATAGTAGTAGAAAAAACGATGTTTTTATTTCGTGCTTAAAATTTCGTGTTAAATGGCACATTGGAATGAATTTTTGACCTCGACCTATGGGTGTATTTTTTATTTGTTGGTGTTGTATCCACATTTATTTCATGTTTGAATGAATCATCATATTTTGAGTAAATTAAAACATTTGTTAACCATCAACCTACAATATAGGTATAGGTGAGACTGGCCTAAACCAGTTGATCTGAGATGATATGACTTATGTTTGGGAAAATCATTTGAAATCACGAATCTTTCAAGTCTGATTATGGGCAACATATGTGACGAATGAATGAGCTATATTGTATATCATAGTTATCCTCTGAATCATCACTAAACAAAAATGTTAGATGAAAATAGGAGAACATTATTTAATATTATGGCAGTGTGAGATGAAGTTAATTACTCGTTGAATGAAATGACATTACCCAAGTTTGATAATGGTCAATAAATATTGGTTATGTATGTAACTAGTTGAAAAATGTTACATTTTGTATAACGTACGCGATATCTGTGATAGGTACGAGCGAAGGAAGATTCCGCAAAGAAGCGTGAGTTATACAAAATGGAATTTTCTGTTCTGTTACATGAAAGAATTTGTCAGTGTGACTTTTTTTTCAAAGTTCAACTGGAACTGAATATTAGCTGAGAGAAGAAATACGCAACAGTGATCAAAGAGAGTCCATGTTTACTGAATGATACTGAAAAGACAGCAGAAACCGCTCTACTGGGATTTCGAGTATAGGCCAGTTCAATTCAACGCTCAACATTATATATTTCATCCAAAGAGTCCGTATAAATATATTATAGACGCTTATCGAAACTTCGAAATGAGGAGAAAATAATGTAGGCTTGCCTATTCAAGTCTAGTGAGAATAAACGAAAATTTTCAAGGATAGTGTGCCACTTTTCGGTGTTTAGAAAGGAAGTCATCTGATATTGCAAACATCACAAATATTTCGAACCACTAACACTTTTTTAAGGCGTTTAACAAGCAAGTGATAAGGTAAAGACTGCGCAAAAGGATTTTCTATCATATTTTATGATTTTAATATTTTCATGATTATTTGGTGTTTTTATAGACAGGTAGGATGACCTTTTTTTCACATCAAGATATTATGAAGGAAGAGAGATAGTATGCTAAATACTATTGAATGAAGACGATGCGTTTGTTCAAAATCATCATAATATTCAGTATACTGGAGGTTGAGGTTGTTTAAAGATTCTGAGATTCGTATCATACAACTATTTTGATACCTAATAGCAAATGAATGAACCAAATGACTTATTCTTCACTTCAGTGAGCATATGAGAGATTCCATGAGTGACCATATTATGAACATTATGTAAATATGCTGATTTCTTAATAGTTCGCTAAACGGATAAGTAGGAGATTCCAGACAACTGGATCGCTATGATTTCATATAAACACAAGGTGGGATATGAATTCACCAATCACAGAGATCAAAATACTTGGTTGCAAGGGACTACCTTGTAGAAATGTCACAATCCTGATCCGTCTACCTACAAACATAAAATTTCGCTCAAGCATAAATAAATGTATTTATATCTGAAATATTCTCTAGTTCATTAAGTCAAATTGGAATTGTCATAATTGATGTTTTTTTTTTCATGGAATTGAAGGACTTACATCTATTCTTCGCACAAATAATTAACTGAATGTGTACAGTCCAAATGGCCTAGTTGGTTAAGATCGTTCGACGGCTCACTTTATAATCGTTGGTTCGAGTCTCACCAATGCCAATTTTTTCGTACTTTTTTAATTTGACATAAAAATATTGCATTTGTATCGCTCAATATTTTATGAAATAAAGTTTCTTCCCTTTGTGTTTTTCAAGAATTTCTAAAAAACACACTTTATCTAAAATTGATTATCAATATGATACTTCAAAGGGGGTTTTGAAATATTTCTCTGGTCGAAGAAAAAATTAACTATATAGCTCGAATAGATATTGGCCACATCGCCCTCGAACGTTTGAGGTCGCCTACGGCATCGTACTCAAACTTCGTTTTCGTGCGATGTGGTCACCATATCCACTGTTTTTGTACAAACTTCGATTGTTTTAATTTCCATAACTGAGTGGCATAAGTAATACATTATATAACTGATCATGTAAAGTAAGCCGTTTGGACATATCCGTTAATTTTGAAAAGTGCCACTTTATATATCAAAATTAGAAAAATATCAATAATTCATTATTTATTTTTGATGCTATATGTCGAAATTACTCTGAGTGTAATGCTTGGTTCATAGACTACACTTTTTCTTTTACTTTATATTTTTCTTTGAAAGTTCTCACAATGTTGATAAATGAAGGCGTTCATATACAGAATTTAAAGTAAAAGTGTCGTCTATGGACGCTCCCATTGATTAGCATTGAGAGAATTTCCTTAAAGTAAAAGATAAATTAAAAGTAAAAGTTTGGTCTATGAACCAAGCATAAATGAATTTGCATACTTCATTTTACGGCACTATTATTATAGTCTGAAATATATGATATGATATAATTCGAGCTTTCACTTTTCCTCGCCTCACATTTCTACCATATCGGTATTTCAATTATGCTATCTGTTTCAGGTGATAGCCTTCATATGCGGACTCATAGTGATAATACTAATGATAATGGGCTTGGCGTCTACCGATTGGCTAATGGCTGCAGGATGGAGACAGGGTCTGTTCATGCACTGCATTGAAGAAGACGCGCCCCAACCGCTACCTTTCAACATGAAGAATCCCCCTGGGTGCTATCAGTCTAGAGATAAAGGTAAAGATAACGTCTCCGTGTTGTTTATCTGTTTTGGGTGCTATCAGTCTAGAGATAAAGGTAAAGATAACGTCTCCGTGTTGTTTATCTGTTTTGGGTCTAGTCGCACTCAATGGGAATCGTACAAAAAGTTAATTATTCTACGGAGTGCTATGTCTGCAACGTACTCACTACATCTTATTACCGACCCCGTAAAAAAATTCCAATATAATTTGCATAGCACCCCAAAATTAGCCTTTCCTATAGGAACATGATTTCCGTTGATATGTATATATCATTCATAGACGTTGAATACATCCACAAAGAAAAGAGTGTTTCTAACATAGCACCCCCCCCCTGCCTTTAATGAGCGACGGACTCTGAAGTCACAAAAGACACAAAAGTCACTTTTTCCAGCTGAATTTTTACATCAAGCACACAAAACTCGGATCAAACAAATAACAATTAAAGTTGTCTACATGAAAAATGCAAAAATGCATTCATAAAGATTGGGAATTCAACATAAGGAGTACTCCCTCTGGTGTAAAATTTTGAAACTATTTATAAGTACATTGAAATCGTTGTTTACGTTTAGATTCCTATGATTCTGTGCATTCTGGTCGTTGTTTTTGTATATTTTGTGATTATTATTATATGATACGTAATAAAAATCTTGTACATGTATATGGTGGATATTCAGGATATTCTGTTTCTGTTGACTTTTACTAGTTTTCAGATGTAAAATGAGTGCTTCAGGTCCAAGCCATTATTGTTGTGTACCTCAATGTGACTCTTGGGCAAAGCGGCAAAGTAGTACTGGAATAAGTTTTCATCTTTTTCCGCGGGAAAATGAAAGAAACGTTATAGTGCAGACTAGTCTAGGATTAAGAGAGTCTATAGACAGACGGCGGGCCTGGATATATCTCCTGAAAATAGGAAAACCGGTGTCTAACTTCATGAAAGTTTGTTCTCGTCATTTTACCAAGGAAGACTATTTGCCATTCACGTAATCCATGTATTCATGCATACTCAACCATATTCCAGCCATTATTCCTTACAAAGAAATAATCTGAAACATATATTATCAATTAAGGCATTTTTCATCACTTTTGACTCACATCAAATCCAATATGAAAAAGTAGTAGGTCATTAGCTAGTGATCCAAGAGAATGACAAATTTAGTGTTCCTGGAAATGAAAGAAAAGAATTGTGATTATTGTGAATCATTCCAGCCCACAAAATAAATGTTTTTTGCAAGGTGAATAATACATACAAGATTCCTTCAAAATGAGTATTAACAAATGATGCTGTTGTACGACCTGGAGAAATCACTTCACTTGAGTCTTGAAATGAAAAATAGTGCATGAAAAAACTGAAAACTGAAACAAAATGAAAATATTCAAAGATAAACCGTAATAACCCAAAGACAACAATGATAACAATGTACTCGAGAGTGGTTCGAATTTTTGCCACTTTGGCGCTGGCATCTAATCTTGAATTGCCAATAGCATCTGATCCTCACCCCAGACAACAAGAGAAAACTTTTCAGCCCATCATTGACCAAAGAGATAAATTATAAAAATTTCCCACTAGATACACTATTGAGCTCATCTGCTCTGAATGAAGTAACATTTCAATGACACAATAATTCACATGTTTACTCACCCGAGCCTTCGGTGATGATATTTTGGAATATGGTTATTTTTGTGAAGAGAAGGGGGTTTTGAGGAAGTGATTCTTAGTTTTTTCTTCTCCAAGTCAACGCAAAAAGATGGATGAAATTCATCAGAGAAACATCACATCTTGTATTTGAATTTATGACAAGTGCAGCCAACATAATATTTCTTATCGAAAAAGGTTTTACTTAACGAGACACGTGTCGCTGTTTTGTAAAATTTTTTATAATAAAAACACTGTAATATAATATGGATTTTCATCAAGTATTCACCAATCAGATGAGACAAACGTTAGTGGTAAATTCACTGGCCTAACGTCAAAATAATATTTAATGAGTTGATATATTAACCACCGAAGTTTTTCCTTAGCGGGGCATAAGAGTTGATAGACGGATATTCATAATAATATAATATATATATATATATATATATATATATATATATATATATATATATATATATATATATATATATATATATATATATATATATATATATATATATATATTACCTGACAGCGTACCTTTTCTAATTTTTGGATTGGGAAAATCGAAGGTAAGCTCAACTAAGAAACAAAAAAATCATTTGAACATATTCACTCATGAATATTATATTTCAAGGCGAACATCGATCCCAATTATCTCATACGTAAATATGTTGTAGAAAAAACACCCTGGCTAATACCAGAACTGAAGTTTAATAACATATATGAGATGCGCCTTACATGATTTATCACTAAGATAAGATAGTCAACTCATTCAATTTTAATGGACTGACCAAATTGATGTTATGTCAAGTGTAATAATGTTAGATTTTGCCCTTATACTGCTTTCTGAATATCAGATTGTCATAGGTGATTAACTTAACAGAAAGGAAAAAGAAATATGACAGCATCTATTGATTATACCTTCAGAATTTTTGTAAATAAAGATTCCTCAAGAGGGAATATCTTGATATTGTGTTTATTCTTCGTTTCTACACCTTTAGTGGTATCATCTTCGGATATAACATCTATGTTCACCTCAGTCTAGTCTTGGATTTCCTCTCCATTACGTGCTTGAAATGTATTTTTCGGATTTTCTGTCAATTTTATAGCTTTCTGATAGTCATTGCGGGTTAAACTTTGCTTGGTTTATTGGAACTATTATTCATTATAGGTCTTTTGTAACTGCACACGTAGTTCTTATTTTTTACAATATGCTAATGCAGTTATTCTTCATGAATTCTTAAATCTTTCCATTGATATGAAATATTGGATTGTTCTTTCTTTCATTGCTGTGAATAATTGGTAAATAAACATTGTGGTTAAATCTGGTGTTATAATTAATTGTATCATATCCTAGATAAAAAGTCAAATGTATCTGTATCAATCACGAGTTATGAGAATCCTAGGAACGATATCTAAGAAAACTCTTTAGGAGCGATTGGTGTTTCGCCTTATTTAATTAAACTTTAACGAAATTGTTTCACTGATTGATGATCAATCTCTGGCTGTTGGTTCATTTTTCATTCACTCGCTTCTACTCTAATCGTTCGACCTTCCGATTCACAAAGTCACACAAAAGAAATTCCTGCGTAATCTAATAAGGTAGCAGGTACTAACTAGAAAAGGCAATCGTCATTGGGTAAAATATCCCGAGAGATGATATCATACTCATTGATCAATTCGTGAGAAACAAGCGATCGTGAATGCAGGAAGTTGGTCATAAAACCTTTGATTACTCGTAGTTTCACGATATATAACAACGTCGACAATCTTTTCGGAAAAATGTTGGAGCGTATCTGATAAGAAGCGATAAGTAGATTGTTAACCTTATCAAAAGTAGAAATGTTTCATCATTCAGTAGCAAGTAGCCTGTGAAAGGTGTGGCGTAGAAAACAAATATTTACTTGAATAGGTACTCCGAAATATTTGCTTGAATGTGATTGATAAATCTTTCTTCGTAGTTTTTTTTTGGACTCTTAAAAAATAAGGATTGATATTGGAATCTATACAAGTGTAGAAGGACAGGTTTTTAATCTACCACGATAAGTTACTAGGTTAATTAAAAAACGGTTCCTTCTGAATGGAACACCTTCTATAGGTCAGCAACTTCTCTCATTTCTCAAATTTGACTATCAATAAAATGAAACTAATATTTTTCAAAATACTCATCTCTGACGTTTTGGAAACCAAATTCGATTCCATTTTCATAACTCTTTCACAAATATTCTTTTTCAGATCCGTTTCTGAAAACGGAAAAGGATTTGTAAGTAGCAACTTATCTGGGTAGATTGAAAATCTTTTCTTCTACACTCATATAGATTTCAATATCATTTCAAATTTTTTCACTTATAATAATAATAATAAACTGGATATTTCGATGAGAATTTTGTTGCGTGGCAACTCAACGAAAAAAACTGACTCTGACAAAATTACTAGTCCGTATGACGAGTAATTTTTTCTGGTAGTTTCTTTGAGTTAATTTGCCGTAAGGCAACTAAGAATCATAAATGTCAAGTTTTCTTCGACAAAAAAAGCTCGTGTGTAATTCGGTAAGACAGTTTAATGAATACAGTTTAGTTTATTTAATACAACGGAAAAGTACAATTGTTAAAAACACAATTCTTATATTTCATTTTCACAGATCAGTTATACTCTTTTGACAACGCAAGTGAAAAATTGACAAAGACACCGTCAAAGATTTGTTTACATGCTGGTTACCATGCTTTCAAGAGTTAGTTTCCGTTTTGTCGCTGAAAAACTCAGGGCAAAGTTTTTTCGCTGTCATAATGACAAAATCACGGCGACTTATGGGATATTTTATACATGAGTTAAATTGTCACTTATAAAGCTTTTTTGTCGAATGGAACTTGACATTTCGATGGGAATTTTGTTGCCTGGCAACTCAACGAAAAAAACTGCCTCTGAAAAAATTACGAGTCCGTAGGACGAATAATTTTTTCTGGCAGTTTCTTGAGTTAATTTGCCGGAAGGCAACTAAGAATCATAAATGTCAAGTTTTCTTCGACAAAAAAAGCTCGTGTGTAATTCGGTAAGACAGTTTAATGAATGCAGTTTAGTTTATTTAATACAACGGAAAAGTACAATTGTTAAAAACACAATTCTTATGTTTCATTTTTAACAGATCAGTTATTACTTTTTTGACAACGCAAGTGAAAAATTGACCAAGACACCGTCAAAGATTCGTTTACAATTCTGGTTCCCATGCTTTCAAGAGTTACTTTCCGTTTTGTCGCTGAAAAACTTAGGGCAAAGTTTTTTCGCTGTCATAATGACAAAATCACGGCGACTTATGGAATATTTTATACATGAGTTGAATTGTCACTTATAATTACATAAAAGCTTTTTTTTTGTCGAATGAAACTTGACATTTTGATAAGAATTTTGTTGTCTGGCAACTCAACGAAAAAAACTGCCTCTGAAAAAATTAAGAGTCCGTAGGACATCCAATGGATGTCCATTGGACATCCTTCATGAATTTCATACATGTTCTATGGACATCCAGTTTATATCCAAAAAAACATCTTATGGACGTTCGATGGATGTCCAAAGCGCACCAACCTTTACATCCATAAAATATCCTCCTAGGATGTCCATAATATATCCTTCAAGAATATCCATGAGAAATTCAAAAGATATCCGTCAAATATATCTAATATATATATATATATATATATATATATATATATATATATATATAGATATATATATATATGTATTAATAAACTCTGGTCAAAAATGTGAATCAAAAAAAAATCTCATGAACTTTAATGTTATCAACAAATAAAATGTATGAACTCAAGAATAAACACACTGAATATTAAATAATGAATAGATGTTGAAGAAGAAATGGAATGACATTTCCATTCTCCAGGCGTTTCCTTCATTTTCGAAGATGACAGATGTCTTTCCTTTGCCCTTCTCAGCCAAGCTTTGACGGCTTCTTCAGTAGTTTTTCTATTTTCTAATTTCAACACATTATTAATTGCTTTGGATATCTAATGGATATCCACAGGATATCTGCTAAAGGATATCCATTTCAAATTTATTGATGGATATCTCATGGATATCCATTTCAAATCCAGGGATATTCCGACCAGAATTGGACACGGAATGGATATCCATTGGATATCCTGTGTTATCTGGGGAAGCCCGTCATGCTATAATGAAGCGCATTTTCTAGTTCAACTGTAGGGAAATCCAGAAAAACCCACGATGTTACCAGGTCGATTGTTGTTTTCAATCAAGATATCCCGCCTACCAGAATTGGTTTCAGGGCAATCAACAGTTGCCGACCGCACCGAGACAGCCTGAAAAATTCTGCTCGAGAAGCAGATTGGACCAGCAGTGAAAAAGCCTCACCCACTAACCACATTGAAGCAAACTATTTGATCCATCCTGTACATTTTCCATTCTGATTTTGCCATTCTTGTTTTCTCTGTTTTTTTGCTCATGTTTTAAATATAATTCCTGTTTGATTTAGGTTGAACATTAGATATAGGTCAACACAATCATGGATACCATAGGTTTTTAAATAGGAATATTATTTGCAGGTTCATTATTGTGATTCCTCCAAAGGAAACCTACTAGCTGGTTATAAATTGCATGTTCTCAAATACACTGCGAATTTCGTGAATATGGCTTCTTTGCAAAATTCACCAACTCCAGCTAATTCTACCTTTACTCATACATTTGGTGAACTCAGTGAAATATTTTTCTATGAGAAGTTGTATTGTATATAAACCATCCACTTTCATGAAGCGTCAAGGCATATGAAAAAATATTACTGCTTTTTTTATCGGATCTACTCAAAAAAACAGTCAACCTTTGAAGAGAAATTTGTGGGTTATGGTACGAAAACGAAATCACTGTGGTTTGAACCTTGTGCCAACATAAGCACTATTTTTTCCCAAGGTGTTTCATTCAGATGGACATTAACACCAATCTTACTACATTCTGTCATATATAATTCCTGGGGCGCAAGTATTTCCTTATGCTCAAATGCACGTTTATTTTTTTTGCAGCTTATATCAGAGCAGCTGCAACTTTGTGTGTGATCACACTTTTGACAGATCTCGTAGCGACGGTTCTCACTGGTCTAGGGTTGGCAACGAAAGAACATCACACTAAGTACAAGTACTACAGATTCGCTGTCATCGTTATGGGATTGGCACGTGAGTATTACTTTTTTTTTCATAGTCCGTACATCTCTACCCAAATTATTATTCATCCACTTTGTACCAATGAAATGAACAATATTTCAGAAACACTTAAGTCCCGAAAACTTCCTGACGCCTAACGTTGAAATGTTACAGAACTATTTGTCGCAAAAATGGTCGTAACTTTTTGTTTTCGGATGAAATTTGGAGGATTGTGGTTTTTGGACACGTTATTTCAGATTTTGTCATAGAAAAAATCGATGGCTCAATGGAAGGTCCGTGAAAGGATCCCAGGAGGCCTGATAATAACTCAAATTTTTCTCATTGGCATACTGAAAAAGAGTCTATCTCGAAGTAAAAAATCACATAAAAGTTCTCTTGTAACTTTTTCGAGAAATTCAAACAGGAATAAAATCAACACATGCAAAACTCCTTTTATATATGCAATTGTAATATATAATCCTATCTCAGATATTATGTCA
Organism: Zygogramma bicolorata; assembly: GCA_032362365.1. Classification (NCBI taxonomy): domain Eukaryota; kingdom Metazoa; phylum Arthropoda; class Insecta; order Coleoptera; family Chrysomelidae; genus Zygogramma; species Zygogramma bicolorata. The sequence goes on from JAVJAQ010000582.1 coordinate 3,296,359, forward strand.
TAGTGATCCTATTTTTGCAAGAAGAAAAAGTCATATTTCACCTCTAGAGCATGCCTCGAATATATTTCCAGATACAAACATAGGAAACACATAGACATAAAATTCTTGGACTGGGTCTAAGAGAGAAAGCATCGATCTTAATCCTGGAAAAATATGCAATACAGTGGTCGGCATTATGACTAATATACCGATAACGTCTTATTTTTGTCTTTAAAAATCTATAGTCGAAGAATTTTATGAAGGACAAACGCTTTACCCGATCTGTTTCGGTATATTCATCTTCGACTATTGAATTGATGTAATATCGGATTCAAAAATCTTTTTTCGAGTGCACTGAGTTCAATGCATTGCGAATGGGAAAGTAACATGACAGCCAGTCCAGTTATTTCAAAGGGTCTATGAGACAACGTGACAAAAGGTTAATTTCATTTCTGGTGTCTTTTTTTAGTCGTATGAATTGAAAAACTATTGCAATAATGTAGTAAGGTCAGAAATATTGTACCGTTACGAAATCTCCTAGCGCCGGCCCTGTCGCTCGTAAGCGCAAAATAATATGAGGGGTCGAAGAGATGACGTTATTTTACTAGGAACTCTCGTCACGCGTGGAATATTCGATCACCGAGATTTGACTCGAAAATTTTTCATAGGCGTACGCTAGTATAAAAGGAGACACTCCATTGCGGAGGAGAAAGTTATTCAGATAGTTGGTTACTCAAATAGATAGTTATCAGAGTTTCTTGCTTAGTGAAGAAAACTTTGATATTGCTAAGTACAGAAGTCGTAAGAGAATTTCTACTGCAGAGTTTCAGTTCAGAGCGTTGGATAGTTAGCGGAGCAGTTTGAGTGATTGTATTGTACTGTGATAAAGAGTTGAAATAAAATCAGTGACGTGTTGTTTGGAGTTGTAATAAACGAACCCAAGGAAATATCGTAACAGTACGATAGAGGTTAATTAATCTCAGTGTGAGAAAATGGAGGTCTTGCTTTTATCGGGTATGATAAAGATTGCATCTATAAATCCATGTTTTCGAATACTGAGAAGTAAATTGAAGGCTTTGAACAATATTTCCCATAGGATCATTATTTTATCATCACCGATATTCTATCGTGTCAAATTTCTCGCTTCCAGTATACTTTGTTAACGAATTACCAGGAAACTGATGAAAAGCAACCGTTAAGAGCATCAACCCTTTCACCATAATTCATTATCCTTGTTCAAAAGATCCGCAGCGTACCGAAATGTACAAAAGCGGCTGGAGTTTGTTCATCGTTCACCCCGTCCTGACCCTTTTCCTGCCAAAACAAACAAAAATCGCGTTTTATCAGCTCAACATAATAGCGCGGTGCATGCTAATATCCTGCCTTCTTTGATCTTACGCAAGCACATTAGCTGCCAACTGTATGCGCTAATAAATTGCTTTTCTCTTTTCAGTTGTCTCTATCCTCATTGCGCTGATTATATACCCGGTGTGCTTCGCTGCCGAGTTGACTTCAGGTGAGTTGTATTTGATGTTTTTTCAAAACTTCCGGGGTTTTGTCATTATTTGATCATCATTCAACTTTTTTTTTCAATGTGCCCCTTATTAAGAATAAGAGAGTCAATTATACTACTCTTGTATATGTTTCAGAAGCTTTGATGAAGTCGAATCAAAAGTTGAAGATGATCTTGAAAAAATTCACTTTGGTTAAAGGTTCATAAACTTACATTCAATTTTCATGAATGTTCATTCACAAAAGACTTTTAGTAGCTGAGAAACTTACAAAGATAATGTATGGAAATCATATACTTAATAAATTACATTGAGTGTATCAATTTTCTAGGGTATTGATTCAATTCTCTTATGGTCCACTCAATATATTGGAGAAAAATATCTCAGAATAATTTACTTCACTTCAATATTTTCAGTTTTATATTCAATCTCAGGGTGGATTACGGAAATCAATTGCAACCCTTGCAAACTTCACAAAACAGATTAATAAAGTGTATTTTCATGCTTCATTATTCAGAACCCATTATAAATTTATAAGATACCATTTGAATTTGGATGATGTTCATCAGCTGAAAATATGCATTTTCATAGACTTTGAGTCAACAAAAAAAACATTCTATATTAAATTTCATTCAAAATTCTTGTCATGTCACAAGACAGTCGCACAAGGGAATATAAAAAGTTCCTTCAGCAAAAAGTCATCACTTCATGATGGAATACATATTTATAATAAGTTGACAAATAAGATGAAAAATCAAAAAATTCAATAATGAATTCCAACATGACCTGAAGCAACATTTATTGAACTTATGAATAATTTACAGTTATAGCTTCATTACTTTTGTTCATTTCAATTGTAATTCCGATCCATTATTTATTTATTATTTTTGTACATCTTGCTTGTTATAGATTTTATATCCTCATTAATTTCCTTATAAGCACATAAGTTTCTTGATATTAGTAATAATGAACGAAAAAATTGTCAGTGTTGAGGAAGGCACTTGCCGCGTAATGTTTTTAATGAAGTAATAATACGTCACTTCTTTGATAAATGTAGAATACTTGACTGTTAATATTATATATAGTTCATTGTAGTTAAATATCATCCATCAGAATAGCTGAAGATACTCCGTGATAATATAGTCTTTTCGAGATGGCTGAGGCTCTCAGAGCATCCGCCCAGGTAGCGTAGAGCTTACATTTTCCATTGTTTCACCATAAACCGCATTTGTCACTAAATTCCTTATGGGAGAATACTTTTCGACATATTTCCTTAACCACGGCGATTGAGTCAATGGCATACTTCTGAATTCTTGATTATCTGCCTCAAAGTCCCATACTTAGCCAGAAGTATATAGCTGACTTATTTACTTCTTCCATATCTTCGAAACTCAGAAGAGAAATTTTTTATCTCATAATATTATCGATTTCTGGAATACCTATTTTTTATTGGGACGATTGACAATATTAGCGAACCTACGATCCACAACTATAAAAAAAATGTAACAGAGGGGACGGCCAATCACCGTTTTGAAAATGATGTTTACTTGCTCGTACCCCATATTTGCATTTTCAACATCAAATCTGGATTACTACTCACTTTGTTTCATGAGCTTCCCTCGAAAATTCGGCTTCTTTTATATGGTAGTGGTACCATATAACGTGATATCAGATTCCGCCAACCAAGTTCGCATCATCAGATGTCGTCATCTTATAGTAGCTCTAGAGAGAATAGCCTACCCAAATAGCACAAGTACGTCCAGTGAACGTACTGCATATGTACGTTGAGGATGCATTTACGTATTTCGGGCGTACTTTTGTCTCCGACAGACGTACATAAGACCTCCCTGCGACTTACCGTTTCCGCATAGTCGGTAATCCCAGGTACGTACTTTTCTAGTCCACACAGGACCTGAAATGTACAGAAAGGGGAACTGTTTGGGACATTCCGAAAACGTACATTTTCTATTCTGTATGCGCTATCCCAAGTAGAACAAACATATTTGACCAATATTGGTTAAATATTACGGGAATATCAACCTTATATTGTAGATGATATCAATAGTGGCCACAAAAAAATGTAAACATTCGGCGATATTAGCTCAATATTCGAAAACAACGTAATGATATATCATATGATATCACTTAATGAATCTAAGTTTTCATATTCGGGATTATTCATTTCTTTTTTACCCAATAGTCAAGTTGGAAATTTTACTCATTCACGTGTACTAACCATCTAACCGAATACTTACCTTTTCTATGGAGATATTATTGTCGACCACTGTTACGCTCTACGGCACGGAGTGACTTGTTTTTAAGAAGGAGTTGGGTGCTATAGATGTGATGACTTCAAGTTAGTTTTGTTCGAGATAATATTAAAATTTCAGAAAGTTCAGTAACAATGAAAATATATTCGAAAAAACACTAAAGGATCACTGTCTCATGTGATGGCGGTTGTGGAATATCAAACTTGCTGTGCAAAAAATTCTGTATGTAATTTTCTGGTATTTAAATTCCCCACATGTCGATGTTTCAATTTTTCCAAATTTTTTTAGTAATAATTTATTATGAATATTCCATTACCAATATTGATATATGTATGAATACACTAAGTGATCACTCTCAAAATCCCAATACCCCTTGAACCGAAAGGGACCCAATACGTACGTACTTGGGAGGTCCAAACAGTATGTACATACTAACAGAAATGTAGAAAATGAAAGGAACCCAATCCGTACGTACTTGGGAGGTCCAAACAGTATGTACAAAAAAGTACGTCAACGAGACGTCCAGATAGTATGTACATACGATTTCCAAAAATGTACGTCATTACTATTATGTCCCGCAAACGTTTCGAAATATACGTATCTGAAAAGGACTCAATATGTACGCACCTGGAAGGTCCAAATAGTACAAACATAGTTCTTCCAAACATGTACGTAAATGATACGTCTGAGCAGTACGTACATGGGATTCACAAAAAAACACGTCATTGGTATGTCCCTAATTCATTCCGAAAAGTACGTACCTGAAGAGGAGTTAATGTAAACGTATCAGGGACACTTAATAAAGTACGTACATAGTATTTCCAAGCTTGTACGTTTTTATTACATTCCGATTGGAACGGGACCAAGTATGTACCTACATGGGACGTCTAACCGGTACATACATGGTACATCCGGTAATGTACGTTCTTCGAATGTCTCCTATCCGTCCCGGGACGTATCGACGTAACTGGGACATAAATGGTTCGTCTTCAGGACGTCGTGTGCTATTTGGGTATTGTCTAGCATGGTCAATAACTCTTGCTGTGATTTGGTTGATTATCGAATGATTCAATGTCGAAAATGTTGCAGGTAACCGAACGATATGGGAATTCGGCTGGGCGTACGGCGTCGGCTGGGGCGCGGCCATCTTCCTCTTCGGGGCGGTCATCCTGCTGATGTGCGACAAGGAGAGCGAAGAGATCTACTACAAAGAAAGGAAAATCGTGCACGACAACGATTCGCGCGCCTAGTGGCCGCATAGTCTGCCCGACGTTGTTCTCTGATCGTAAAAGGACTAATGTCGCTTCTCTCGGAGAGTGCGCATCGTCGAATGAGAGGTACGTGTGAATGGAGCGCTCGCCTGTTATCGGTTATTGGATGTCCACAATGCTGATCAGTTTGATTGATCCGAGTATTTCGTTGTTTTTTTTCCCTCTCGTTTTATTTCGAGGTTGTACAGTTTTAGTTTTAAGGTAGATTTGATCGGAAGCGTATAGAGGTACCAGTAGCCGAAATTACGAAAGTAAACTTGAAGTTTTCACAAAAAATCATGGAGAAATTACCTATGAAGTGAGAAGTTGCAACTTGAGCAAAATTCAGGATTGAAGCAACGTTTTGTGTTGAATAAAAATTACAAAATTTTTGACAAAATATTGTCGAATATACTAACTTCAGCTTCAGAAATCTGAATTCCAGATCTGAAATCTTTTTTATCAAAAATATGACATCTTATATTTTTTTTAATATATACAGTGTCACACATAAAGTTCGCGACATATGGAAGTTTTTTTTATTGATAGATATAATGAAAATTTGGCTTGGCAGTTAGTTTGTGCTTGAAAAATTAGTTAAAAACAGCCTCTTTCCTTTTGTCATGTGATACTCTAAACCTGTCAAATTTGACATTTTTTTCGAAAATCCTCAAAAAATCAGTTTTTTTTTGGAAATTTCGAAAAATGCCAAAGAGAAAAAGTGCTCAGTTTCCAATTTTATGCCTTTGCTCAAAATTTGGACTCTTTACTGTCACTTCGACTTTTTTCCAATTTTTTTAATTTTTCGAATCTTTCGCTCTATCGATTCGAACGAAACATGATTCAAATTTCATAACTTTGATGAAGACGAGACTTCAATGTCATATCTTGCCCAGAAAATACCCGCATTGGCCTGTTACCAGAAAAAGAAATGAATACACCTCCAGAAATTCGTCTTTGTTGTTGCAAAGTTCATCTAGTTTTTTCATTTCATTGTTAAATTGATTCGGTTTTTCCATGTATGGACGTTAATATGTCAGTAATCGAATAAACGAATTCCTCCTCATTCTCATTACACTCGAATCAGTTTAACAATGAAATGAAAAAACTAGATGAACTTTGCAACAACAAAGACGAATTTCTGGAGGTTTATTCATTTCTTTTTCTGGTAACAGGCCAGTGCGGGTATTTTCTGGGCAAGATATGACATTGTATTCGTATTCGTATTCATCAAAATTATGAAATTTGAATCATGCCAAGTCGAATTTTCATTATATCTATTAATAAAAAAAACTTCCATATGTCGCGAACTTTATGTGTGACACTGTATATATATATATATATATAAAGTATATATATATATATATATATATATATATATATATATATATATATATATATATATATATATATATATATATATATATATATATATATATATATATATAAACATGTTTTAAAATTTTGAGATAAATTCGATATCAGACAAGGGTATTTTTGTTGGACTTTCATTTCGATAGTCCGTTATCCATCTCAAAATTTCGTTTAAAAAACCGAAATTTCGAAAATGAAGTCGAAATTTCTGGTCGAAAACACGATAAAAACAAAAGTTTGAAGTTACATATTTAAGAAGAGGTAATGCTAAATTTTTAGATACATGTCAAAATTTTTCCACAAAAATCCCAAGTCGAGCCTAAATATATTTTTCTTATGCTGGCATTTCGATTTTTTCTTCAATATTCACACTTTCGAAGTCAGGGTGAATTTTTTTCTACTTTGTTTAAGATTCATCCGTTATTCAAGTGGAATTATTTCGATAATGGTACTTCTTTGCTTTTGTAAATGAAGCAATTTTAATTCTTCAATATTTATATACACAGATTCGTTTTTGTCTCAAGTCCGAATCTTTATATTCGATTCACTTGCCAGAGTCTATTGTAACAATTTTTGAAATCAAAGTGTTCATCGATTTTTGTCTTGATCTTTGTCCTTGAAAATAATAGAGTCTGTTAAAAAAAACATATTGATAATCATATCATAATGGTGACATTCCGTGAAATGCAAGTATAGCAGAAGGGGAAACCCACAATGCTACCAAGCTGTTTGGTGTATTCGATTCAGATAAATGAGATTAACATCAAATTGCAAATATTTGTTCAGTAAAGAAAAATTGAAAAATTCAACCATTTCATGAGGCCTCTTAAAGATAAAGCACTATACAAAAGTCAACAGAATAAACTGGTGTGCAGGAGAAAATAAATCACTAAAGTCACTTTTGACATATTAACGCACTTTTTTTTATTCCTTATCATGCTAAATCAATATGGTATCATCAGCGAAGGATCCTTGTTTTGAAATTTTGAACAAGTGATTGATATATGACAGAAGATTTTAAGGATCTATCGTTTTAATCAGTTGAATAATCACAGAAACTACTCCTCCCTGATAAATACCACTTGGTCATGGTTAAGTTATTGAGTTTGAAACCATATGTTTACAATTTTTCTTGCGATATTTTGTGATTGACAGTAATTTCACCAGATATATTGAATTGTAATATAATCAATTGACGCTCATTCATCTGAAAAACGAGAATGTTTTTGAATGCAACGTTTCATCATCAGAGAGGACAGAAATCAAGGTGAAAAAAAGTATGAAAATAAACATATTTCTCAACTCTGAACAAAACAATAAGTAAGACAAAGGAAGGTAATTTTTAAACATAATTGAAATTTGTCGAACCCTTTATCAACAAAATCAAGGTCTATAAATTCCAGAAACTTTATCCAATCGACATCTACTTGACATGGTTTAATCGGGAAGTGACGAATATAAACCTTGATTAGTTTGTGGTTGTAGAGAGTCGTCCAAGAAAAAACAAAAATAGAGATTCTGCTACATTATCTCATTCGATTTTTGGCGGTCAAAATTCTTGTATTGGTTATACAATTCGAAAAACTCATTCGGCTCATTCTTTTTTTTTTCATTACTCCTGTAGTAAGATCAAACTGATTAGACTTTTTCATTTATATTCATTTGCTTGCCTGGTACCAAAATTAATGCCAGTCAGCCGTTTTCGTAGAGGTAACAGTTTTTATAAGCAAATTATTGTAAAATTACTCGAACTTTTTCATTTCATCGAAAAAGATTACCACACGTTATTTCCAAAATTTACATTTCACATGCTTCCTCATAATTTTACAGTTTATAGAAACGATGATTTTTTTATGAATGACTAACTGACAGTTATGTACAGTGGTGTACTCGAACAGTGAAAGCTGGATTTTTACTTCATGACTTTTGAGTTTGAAAAATACTCTATTAGAAAAATGATATGTTCGAGTAAGTTTCAATAATATTGTAATGGAATGAGTGATATGCGCGACTGAGAGGCAACCCGGGCAGGCTAGATGTGTGCAAAAAGACTTATCTAATAATTCCTCAACTAGTATACTGAACAAACATGTATATGGTTCTATGAGAAAATTCGGGATTTTTTCAAGGTGTGAAATTGGATTTCCAGGTAGTTATAAATTCCTTCCATTAGGTAATAGTTACTTCTAATGACTGTTCTTCAATTTATATGATGGTACTTCTATGACTCTAATTGAGTAGAGACAATCTTCAGTGAATCTCAGCTGGAGTGGATATTGTTAGACATATTTCCGAAAAATACTTGGATAATACTGTCAGGCATTGATCGCCATCTGGGCGACATTTCTGTTCAAATGCGTTTATTATTCAGGAAAGCATGTCTTGTAACTAATCACATCCAATTTTATCAGATTCACTCAAGATCATCCCTTGAAAAATTAATGAACCATATGTTGGTCTACAGTTAATAATTTGGGATTTCTGCAACATTTGAAGGTAACTTTCTTGTTTTTTCAAAACTTTCCCTTTATTTCGTTGAATGTCATGTAGACATACAGTGTAGGAATACCTATTCCTAACGAATCGACCAATTATGATTGATTTCAGATATATAGGAAGAGATAGTTTCTTTGGAGTTCATATACATGTTTTGGAAGTTTTGAAAGTAGTAGGTACGTCAATATATTTAGATAACTCTGTGGTGAAATTCAAGATTTTGTTATATCAACGGGCATTAAAGTTTGATTTTTGATAAAAAAATTATCAAATTTTATACTAATTTAGGCTTAAGGTTTTTGAGTTAGAAGTGTTGCTCTCGGTTTTGTGTTTCGTCTATGGCTGCTATGTTTGTGTGATATTATTAACTGATATTTATTTACTAGAGTGATGCCTAATCCTATTTGTCTGCATTCGTACAGGGTGATATAGGCTCCTTGATTATTTGAAAACAATTTTTCATATATATATATATATATCGCAGATGTACTGTGTTCTTGTAATGAGCAACTCAATGTTTTCTGACTTTTTGTGGTTATACTCATTTCCATGCGACTTTATTCAAATATTTTCTTCGATCTAGTAGTAGATTTACAATACATAAATTAAGCATATCGTTATTGAAATAAATAATCTAAGGATATATTTGAAAGCTATTTTACACAGAGACTAACATTTCTAGTCGACTTGTGGATATTGAGAATGTACGTAAGTATTTGTATACATAAATTGACAAAAACATTTAATTGGTATTTTCTGGATAACTAATGTAAGTAAAGTAATATAGATCCAGAAATATTGATATGTTTTTTTAAATTTCAACTGTCAATTGTTTTCCAATATATACTTATTGTACAAAAAATCTCTGGACCAATTTGATTTAAAAAAATTTATTAACAACTGCCAAAAGACTTATGTTAATAATTTTGATTTGAGAATAAGTTTTGTAACATTTACCGAATAAAATAGAACTTAATTTAATTTATTATGATGTAAATATTGTGTCCCAAAACATTGATAATAGCATGTTGAAAGATGTAGCAATGTGATATATAGCTTATGTAAATATTTATTAAATGGTAAGCCACCTGTGAAACTGTATACAGCTTATTAATTTCGATACGATATTAGTTGCATTATTTTCTTATGATTCTTCCCTGAAAAAATATGGTTCAAAATTCGAAAAATTGGTTTTTATTCATTTGTCCAAATATCATTATCACCTCAAATTATTATATTTCTGTCTACAATCCCTAATAACATTTATTTTTGATTAGTGTATTAATGTGTATCAGCAATTATTAATTTCGAAAAGAAATTTCATCCTGTGACATTTAAAATTTTTCCCCTTCATGAGATTTTGACTTAGTTTAACATTGTTTCGAATAAGTATATCCAGAATAAAACAATATTTATAAAGAAAGTAGTTTCAGTTCCTCCCAACTTTTTTGTTATCTTATGTGATGATGAGGGACATGGATGTGATTCACTTGAATCCAAATTGCAAAGTGTTGTAGAGCATGATTTATCATTTTTTCTCATTTTACATGCTCATTTTCAAGAAACGTACCTCTATTCTATTTGCAACCAAAAATGTAATTTTCTACTAGAGCTCCCAACATTGTTGAGGAGATTTCTGAGGGTCTAACGGCATTTTTTTTTAAATTTCACAAGGAAAAATTGAGATATCCTGTAAACTGTAGCAATTGATAAACGCTTTCATTTCCGATCAGTTAACAATTTCACAAACTTGGTACCCACTCAAAACATGGTTTTTTTTTGGAACGAGCAAGAGCTATGCATTTGAGTTAATTATGGAATTTGAAAATATCATTGAGCATATCATTTTTTCAGTATTGTTCATCTTATATTCCCAAATAATATTTCAGAACCGCAATAAATGAGGGGTAAACCTCTTTCATATCCATATCCTACACGTTAGGATGCATCTTCGAGTGATTTTCAAGGATAATAACTTTTCATTTTCGACCCGAAAAAATGCAAAGGGGTTAACCTCTGGTATTTTTGTCACCAAAAAGTCAATTTTCTCCTAGAGCTCTCAGATTCGGTGCGCAGTTTCCTGAGAGCTTTCCCCACTGTGAAACAGAATGAGTTAAAAATTTTAATTTTCCAAAAAAAAACTCAAAATATCTCGAGAACCGTGAGAAATAATAATAATATTCTACACTCCACAGTGCACTTTATAGCGTATTTTCAGGGATATTTAGTTTTCATTTCCGGACCGAAAAAATTTACCTTTGGTAAATGCAATACCCATTATTTTCGCGACTAAAAAGTCTTTCTCCACTGCGAAACAAACCCAGTTCAAATTTGACTATCTCACCGAGAGATTTGATGCAAAATCACATTTTGATCATCCCTAATATTTTCTTCACGCAGCCAGAATTGTTAATTGAAAGCAGTCTTGAATTTTCTACCCAATCCCTTGACTAGTATATTACTCTTTCCATTGGTGAGGTAACAATGTTTCAAAATGTTATTTAGATACGAAAATATCTTTGATAATTCATGAATCCAGATATGGAAGAACGACTTGTGATACATTCATTGGTAAATTTAAATAGAATTAAAAAAAATACAAAATTCAATGTGATACTCTGATAAAGGCGTCTCAGAAACGAAACCTCGGAAAGAAAATTGAAAATACAATGTACAATTTGCAAATATTCCACCAAATAAAGCAGGAACAAATAAATAAGTAACTTGGAAATAATTCAATAGATACAGAGCTTTCATAGACTCAACGAATGCAGGGAAGTTACAAAAAAAGAAACATATTACCTAACCAAATATTTAATTCCATCAAGATACAGCAAAAGAAGACATAATTACAAAATGCCCCTCTGCTAATATTTACACATAAGACAAAAGATTAAAATATAAATTACTGCAGGCGATACCTTCATTGCTTACTTTAACATAAAGTAATGTAAACACTAAGACATCTACAACGTTCCTTCAACAATTTCCTCTTGAAAAACAGGATAAATTATATAAAAATATAGACAAGTTAGATTTCTACAGATACTCTAAACCTAAATATATATTTATAATATGTATATCATTTCATTACAAATATACACAATATTTGATTGATAGGGAAAACATTTCATCAGTACACGACCTCCGCAACAATAAATAATTGCCAGATTCCAAAGTATAACGATAAATACACAAATTAGGTGAATCTAAATACAACAGAGTGTTCGCAGATCGAGAAGTAAAGCAAAAGTTGAGTGATAAGGTATCCAATTTTTCGAGAAACCAATTTATGTGGTCATCTATCATTGGTCGGTAACACCAAAATTGTTCAAAATTGAGATAAGCAAGTGGCTCAGATTTTCAACTCACTGAAAATTGATATCATAAAACTTTTTGGAATTTCATTCTCAAGAATTTGAAGAGTATGCAAACTAGTATTTTCATGTCAATATTTACTTTTCTCTTTCTGACACAGTAGACAATGACAATGAAATTATATTTACTCAGAAGCCACAGAATTCTTGAGAAAGAAAACAATTGCTTTACCAGCCTCAACATGAATAATTTTCAAAACCCTGCTGGAATGCCACATGAAATTATTCTCAAGATAACTTCAAAACATCCACTATTTCCAAAGGACTTTAAGTTTATTAGAGAAAATAAATTTCCGTGAATTTCTTGGAGTTCTGTTTCGAGCAAAATACGACTATTTCACACATACTTCCGAAATTTGGACCTTTTCATTCACCAAAAATTGGAAAAAGCCAAAGTTGAAAAAATAGGGCAAAGATGCCAAGAGTTCCAAATTTTCATAATTCAATCAAAAATCTCCAAATTCTGAATGAATGACAATTTTTATTAAAAATGAAAGAGAAAACATCCTGTTTCTATATCACAAATATAAGTGGCATTAAGTGAATACAACTAAACTTGAACACTGGAACCAAACTAAAAATTTAATTGATTCCATGCTTGCAGATTTTTCCAATGAACCACGGAGTAGTACCATTATTCAACACAATGTTATGAAGTATTGTGCGCATGAAGCTGATATCTGAAAAAAAACTTGATCCATTCAGAAAATCAATTTCTGGACTGTTCGAAAATGAAGAATTTTCACAACATTCCAGAAACCAGATAAAAAAATGTGTCCAAAAATACTGGTGTTAAAAGACATGGCCAGTGAAGTCAAGTGACTGGGATTTCTTGAAAGTGCTTTGAACATAAAAATTGAAATGAATAAGATTTTAAGTAACGGTAAGATTAATAAAATACATAAAATGAATGAAGTCAAAGGATTAACAAAAATATATAAAATTGAATAATTCCAATATATGACTGCCAATAAAAATAAAATAAAAAAGCATCTAAGAAGTGTAATCCTTTCTATTCATATAACATATGCATCGCCACTCATAAGAAATTTGGAGGAGATTGGTGACACATGGGAATCGTTGTATTTGTACCACGTTCCAGCATAAGGGTATCGACAGCAAGCCGTGTAATGGCCGTGTAGTGCCGCTGTGATTGGAGAGCACGTCATTTTTCATACGATGTCATTTAATTTTTCTCTCGACCTGTCAGTTAAAGAATATCGTTTAAGATGAATCACTAACACCCAGTAGAACTTATGCTAAATATATATAGATTTCGTGCTCTTTCGTTTCTCTCTACACTTAGAACATGTCGGCTTCTTATGCCTGTCCGTTTTTTCTCGGGTAGAAGGATCTAAGTAACGCGTTAATCTGATCAGTTTTTTGTGGAATAGGTAGCAAAATGTCCCAAAACAGGTCAAAGGTCACGAAACATTGACCACAATATGTACGTTTCAACGTCGATTTCTATTTTCCATAGTAGGTTTCTACTATCTTTGGATTATCCATCCATGAATCTTGCACTTTCACATTTTTCGGATGATCTTTGATTTCATTTCATTTTTATCGCCAATCATATATTGGAATATTCCAAATTTATATATTTTTTGTCTTCTTTCTCAATAATTTATTTACTTTGTATTTATTCCTGATTATTATATCATTAAATTATTATGTTATTAAGTTATTATTAAAGTTACATGACATGCATGGTTGAATGAACTTTAAATGAAAAAGAAAAATCTTTTACTACTTTCAATTTATATGATTCATTCAGTTATATCTTAAATTGTTCTTTTGTGTATGTATGAGCTTTCGTGAACAGCTGACTCCAATCTAAACCTCCTCTACAAAGGGTTACATGCTTCTAGTCAGAAATTTCCACCATCTTCCATTACCTTGGAATCGCCTACAAGACAGACAAACTCACGGAAACCATTTTCTCTTACAAAAGCGTGCGTCCCTCGATAACCAACAAGCCAGCTAGTCTCTCAATCAAGACCAATGCCCCAGGGAATATAGGGTTTCGATTCTCGGAAAATAGCGAAAGCTTGTTCTATTTCGAAAATGATTAGAGGATGCCTTCTCAGCGTGAATTTCAATTGACGTGCCTAGAGAGGGTGAATAATGACGCCATCTTGAAAAACGGTCTTCGTTCGATATCTCCTAAACGGTCCGATCGAGAAAATTAAATTCAATCAGAAATTTCGGAATTATTCGCGATTTTATTCAATTCTGTAGCCTTCGAAAAACCCTACAACTTTAATCAGGCATATTTGTGTTACCAAACTTGTGGAAGTTATACGTCGCCAAACGTCATGTTCCGATGCATTAAACATAAATTCCAATGAAATTACCGACTTTCTTTGAAATTAACAGATTACAAGCCCACAACGTTTTTTAGGGGGTCAAAAGACTCAGCATTATTGATACTCAGAAAAACTCTACTCTGTGAAATAATACTTCAAGCATTACATCGTTAGTTTTAGGACGTACAAATTATAGAGGAATACTGGATTTTTTACCTAAAAAAAAAGGGGGGAATTAGTACCCAATATTCTTATACGGTAATTTTAGGATGAAATATCCTGAAAAAATAATTATAACAATGAACCCAATGCTGTAAAAACATGGTACCGGAAGTAAGAAAAAAAACATGGCTTCCGGTACCGTTATTTTTTTACGGCGTTGAACTTTTCGTGATTAGTATTTCAGGATCTATCATCTTGAAGAAAAGAGTATAAAAATCGTAAATTGAGCTTTCCCCTATGGATAGTCGTTTGTTCCGCTGAAAACTTGACGTATAACTTACAAACGTATGGGAGCACGAAAATGATTCAGAAAACAGAATAAGATCAATTACGACGGAAATATTTCAAAAAATACGTGTACTTGTAACCTGGAAGTATCAGTTGTACGAGAAAGAAGGGGGGCATTATGTTTCATTCAATTAAAAAAAAATCATGAATTTTTTAGGTACGACGCACAGTCTGGGAGATATTAAACGAAACGCTTTTTCCAAAATGGGGACGTTTACACTCCCCAGCGTGCCAATGGCAGGATGATCAGTATGGTTCATAAACCGCCACTCATAGCGGTAGCGTCTGAGTAGGCCTGCGATAGTTGTTTATTATGAATTCGTAGATATATTCCAAATTTAATCCATGGGGATCACTTTTCACGTCTTAAATATATTCTACCCATGTATATTGGAATTGAAGAAATTGATTTGAAAAAAAAGGAATCTGAAACAATACACATGAATCGCGTTCTTTTTTCTGTAAAATTCTGTCAAAGTTGTCGATATTTCATTCGAAAATTGACAACTATGATCGAATTCTATAGAAAAAATGCAAACATTCATTACTTTACTAATGTGTATGAACGAAACCAACGACAAATGACAGCTGATCTGACAAATGACAGCTGGTGACTCCCAACCTTTCTTATGCCATCTATTTTAAGCTTTCCAGAATACCTGCCATTATTGGCCGAAAGTTTCGACAGCAGTTCTTTGAAAAAAAAAAAACGGAATTTAGTGGTTTCATTCGAGAACTCGTGATTCGAATTTCTTCAATACTGGTGCGCAAACAATGAACAAACAGTTTTGTTTTTGATTCAACTGGCTTTATGGCATTTCATCAGCAAAGCCAGTGTAAAATTTGTGTATCTTCATCTTCCATTATTCAAATGCTCTATAAAGGATAGAAAAACATCGAGGGCGCACCAGTTCTACCATGGAAATCACTAAGTCTTTTGAAAAAATAGTTATGAACCATAACCTCAATATGTCACGCTGACACTGTTGGCAGGTGTTGGATTGATCGACTGATAGGCCTCCGTAGATTAACAGCACAGTATAGCATAGCCTTACAGTAGAGACACTTAAATGTTAAATTTCTGTGCTCGTTGTATAATGTCGTGTTGATAACATCGATCAACTTTATTTTTTTCTGTGTAAATAAACAAATAATGTTTATGGTTGGCTTTATTATAGATACTTGGGATATTTCACATTCACTTGAAACCTTATTGCATAAAAAGTATTCATTTCAACATGCGAAATGACATACTGATACTGTAAATTCAAATTTACCGCCACAACACGACATTACACACCCGGAACACAGAAATTTGACACTCAAATATTTCTACCGTGTGGCAATGGTAAACTGTATTAACAGCATAACATAGCAAGATAATTCTCAAAAACATCCTGCTATTGAAATTCAGGGGCAATTTATACATCTCTGATCTAATCTAAGTCCTCATTTCATTTTAATAGAAATTTGATTTCAAACGTCTAGCTAGGAGCATTTAGAGAACTACGTCTGTTTCAGTGTTTCAGTCTTTCCTCAAATCCTAAAAAAGTTACTCAGACAGCAAATGGTCAATAACCACCTGATTCCCTTTAGTAGAGTGTGGAACCAACTATCATTCAAAGAGTTAGAACTAAGATAGAGATGTATAAAATGGCCCTCACACTCAAGGAAACATTCTCTATCAACTTTCGACCGATAACAATCTCACGCGATTTTTTTCGTCCCCGACCTCTTCTTTCCACGCGACGCCCTCCCCGGAACGGGACGACGAAGCGAAGCGCCGCTTCGCCGCGCCCCCTCCTCCCGCCGAGATCAAATGTGTACGGGCACGTGGACGAGCAACTGCGCGCGATCGGCGAACACCTCGCTGCACATCTCGCACTTGAAGAGATTCTGCGCGTTCGCGCTCGCGTGCTGCATCGATATTTCGGCGAGTTCGTGCAACGGGCTCGAATCGACGATCTCCTGCTTGATGGGGGGGTGCGCCGCGGGCGCCGCCGCGCTATCCGCGAAGTCGTTCTCCGATTCGGATTTCCTATTTTTCGCCTTCGATACGATCATTCCGCCTTTGACTAGTCGGACCTGGAAGGAATACAACCGTCTTATTTTCTTGAAATGTAGGATAGTTAACCAAATGGAAATATAATATTAAAAATATAAGTCATCATTTAATTTTTTTTATTTATTTGAACATACAGATTCCAGGCATAACATAGTTCTGGTTTTAGAAAGTCGAGATCCTAAATCATACAATAATCCATTAATAATTTACTACCAGATCATTCGGTGAATATCAACATACTAACAGAAATTGTTGGAGTTTTCTCAAGAAAATATGAAGAAACCTAGAGGATTGATTTCAATTCTTCTGGCAATTTGTTGAATATTTCAATTGAGCTTGCGATGGGATTATTTTTTCATTTATTATTAAAGTATTATAACCGTGTATATTTGAGATTTTCAGGAATGGAATGTTAGTTTTTTGGATATTTTTTGTTAGTCCGTAGATATACAGTATTTTTTGTTTTTGATTAAAAGAATATTAAATCGTGATTAAATATCTGATGTGAGAAAGTATATAAGAATTATATATCATAATTTGAACATGTTTATTCATTAAATGCATTCTTGTAATTGCACCCAAAAAAGGAATTCTATGTTTTTTATGTTACTTATATGTACTTTCAAATTTAATTAATTTATTGACAATGATGAATCCCAAATATTTATGACTTTGAGGTTCGGTGATAGGCGTATCATTATTATTATTATATAAAAAGCTCAACTACTGAACACTGCAAAGAATAACAATTAATGAACATCACATATTTTATTTGAGTTTATAGGATAAAACAAAACATTTTCAAGATATTTCATAACCTGAATTTGATGAAAAATAGTATTCACGTAAACTCTGTGATATTCCCTAATAGACAAACAATGGCTTCGTTCAGCGGTGCTCAACCGTTGAGTGATGTGCCAACTTGTTTGGCTGAACGGACCGCTGCACCATTGATCACTCGAAACCGTTGAGCAGCGGCTCAACACGTTTAGTGATTATTCTCAACGGTTGTGCACCGCTGAACGAAGCCAATATTAGTCTTGGGGGTTGTATTGAAGAGCAATCTAGCTGATTGCTGCTTCTCTTTTTATTTATATATAAGGGGTTTCTCCAATGAACAATAAAGTCACATAATAATAACATTTATTCATCCCAAGAGTGTAGGAATATTGAAAACATAAAAAGTAAAATAGAACAAAATATGAAATAAATGGAAAAATAGTGTTGAATGTTGAATGATCTATATAACTGAACTCTAAAATATATCATTTTGATGATAAAATATATTTTTTGAGATTGTGTTTGAACTTTTTGATATTTTTAATAGTTTTAGTTGAATTTGGTAGTTTATTGTAGAGGTTTTTTTTTCCTATGAAAAATTGATTTTTCCCCAAATCTAGTATGTATGGAATGTACAATATGATGTTGAGACTGTCTAGTGACGTGAAAATGTGTAGTATTGATTTCATTGAAAAAATGGCAGTGTTTCATCTTATGTTTCATACAATGAATTAAAGTACATGTTTTCAACTGGTATATAGAGTTAATGTCAAGAAGATTTTGTGGTTTGTTAAGATTCACAGTAGGTTCCGTGTAAGGTAATTTATAAATACATTCAATAATTTTATTACATAAATATTTCAGCAGATTCAATATTGAAGCGGTTTTCCTTGCCCATATAGATGTTAAATATTGTATATTAGGATATACAAAACAAGATTATTTAATCTGGAATATCTGAAAGAAATTTTGTTTTTTATTCTGAATACTCCAAGTAAAGGTAAACTTTTCTTGCGTAATTTTTCAATGTGAGTTGACCATGAAAGATTTTCTTCTAGGATGTTAAGTCCTAGAAGTTTGGTGATCTTAAGAGAATTTTACGAAATTATTTTCAAATTTGAGTGGGTCAGACTGGTCAATGTTGAAATGTTCACTTGTTACACATATAAGTCGACTTTTCATAATTGAGACTCAAATTGTGATATTCTAAGCAGGATGATATTTGTTCCTAGTCATGTGTCATAGTTAATGGTATTAATTTTATGTCTTTCGAATTTTAAATTAAAGTTGTATCGTCAGCAAAGAGTTTGATGGATCCCAAAAGAATTAGTTTTGAAATTGAATTGATATAGACAACAAAAAATGAACTGGGTCCTAACACAAAGCCCTGTGGAACCTCACAATGATGTTCAAGGAAATTATTTTATCTCCTAGACAAACATACTGCTGTCTGTTAGTGAGATAGGATTCGAACCACAAGAAGACATTACCACTGATACCAATGGTTTCAAGTATTTTCAGAAGAATTATGTGATTTACTGTAGCAAAAGCTTTACCTAAATCAAGTGATAACAGTCCACATATATCATTTGTGTCTTATTGGAACTGAAAATAAGAAATTGTATCCAAAATTGCCGCATCAGTATCACCAGATTTTCGAAAATCACACTGTCCACCAAATAAATATTTGAAAGAATATTATTATTATTTTTGCAAGCACTGGTAAAACTGAAATTTGACATTATCACATAACTCACCTTGCTGCCCGGCCCGATGACATGCCTGCCGGGCTTCAGACTGTTGCTGCTGCTCGTGCTCCTCGACCTCGTCTTCCTCATCTCCATCACCACCACCGGCTCGACCTCGCTTTCCACGGTCTGTTCGGCTGCCACTTCGGGCGGTTGATCGAACATGTACACCTCCCCGTTGTTATGCTGCTGATAATCCTCCGAGTCCGGCTCTGCGGCGGCGACGTTCTCTTGTTTCAACAGATTAGCGACGGCCTCCTTGGTGTCGCTGTCGGGATCGGGGAA
This sequence comes from Zygogramma bicolorata, assembly GCA_032362365.1. NCBI lineage: Eukaryota > Metazoa > Arthropoda > Insecta > Coleoptera > Chrysomelidae > Zygogramma > Zygogramma bicolorata. Next base: position 3,316,313 of record JAVJAQ010000582.1, read on the forward strand.
GGTCGCCAGAGGGAGTTTTTCCGGCTGGAGGACGTGGTAGCTGACGTTCTTCGTCCGCGGTCGTATCCTTTCACCTGCGGTCAAATCGGTATTCATTGAAGCAAGCGGTGGATAATTTGATTCTCTGAATACCGAAAACGACGAAACAGTTGAAGGCTACGCAGTTTTTGAGCGTGTCAATGCGACAAAGCGTTGTCTTGTTTTCTGAGATATCAAAGCAATGAACCATTGGTGTTAATCAGGGCTGGGTAGTAATATGAGCTTTGTTTTTACCTAATCAGTTGCTTACTTAGTTATATATATATATATATGTTATATATCTCTCTTTTCAAGAACCCTGGACCCTGGGTAGTTCTCAATATTTATAATTTCGTTTTGGTGTACAAGTACAATATGAAAACTCGGCTGGTCCGACGCTGGTCAAATTCAATATCAAAAGCTCAGGGGCCCGATTCTCGAGTTATGATTGTATACGCTCTTGATGTTGTTTCGCAGTCCAACACACTTATAATAATAATCTTTATTGATCCCAAGAAACTACAAAGTTTATAACAGGAATAAAAATCAATTGTAATTATTTGGTTACCAAATAATAATAATAATAAGTTTATTCATGAATAAATAATCATTACAATTCGAAAATTTTATGAATATACATTTTTATGAATAAACTGAAAAACAAACCTTACGAAGAGAACTTGTTGTAAGGTTACTGAAGGTAATAACAATTTACAATCAATACATTTGAAGTTACATTCCTAGATAATCATCAATTTAAAGAAACCAATTGCATAAACTATTCAAAAATGTGTCAAAATAAAATCGAGAGGTCTTGATAATACATATTTTAATTTTTTATTTAAGTGATGATAATGATTTATTTTTTTTGATTTCATGCGGTATTTTGTCATAAAGATATGGTATGATAAACTTGTAGTTTCTTCGTGCAATTTTCTTTTTAGATGTAATTACAGTTTTATTTCGAGTTTCATATTTATGTTCATTATAATTTATATTTTTTTTATTTTTATGAATTTAAATCATCATTCTATAAATATATAATTGATTTATATCCATTTTTTCACTTTCTTTGAATAATAATTCAGTTGAATATTTCCAGTCCTTATTGTAAATTATTTTCAGAAATATTTTTTGTATTATTTCCAGTTTATGTTTATATATTCTAGACACCCCGCCCCAGCCTAATATTCCATAACTTATTTGAGATTGTATTAAAGCAAAATATAAAATTTCGAATTGTGGTATTGTTAAAAATCCTTTCAATTGTTTAAATTTGGGAAGAAGAATTCGAAGTTTTTTTACTATAAAATATATTTGCTGATCCCGTTTCAGATGTCTATCATTATGCAAAGGTATTTGATACATTCACTATCCATGATTTGTACAGTATTAGTAAAACAGTTTACAACACAAATTAATAATTACATTATGTGATAATAAAAATTAAAGTTGTATAAATAAAGAGCTTCCGGACCCGACGTCTCATTCACAACCGTGGAAGACAATATCAAAGTCAATGCGGCAATGGTCAAAGCGATTTTTCTCGTCACACCATTAAAGAAAAACACCCCAACCATCATCGCTGCACTGCTTAACACTATATCTACCGCAGCCGGAGAAGAAACACTCGGACCAAAGACTTGCATGTCATCGCCAACAAATTCAAAAGCCGCCATCAAAAAATTGTAATTGCTCTTTTAATTATTTGTTGTTTGTCGAACTCATATCTCGGGAAGCGGGCCCCAGACAATAACACGTCTAGTTTTTACAGGAAAAATCCTGGAAATTCTTGTCTACAGAGTAAAGACACCGTGATATGCAATTTTTTCAAGTACTTCCTGATTTCATTTTCTATTAATTTACGCATTTTCATTGTTATATACAATAAAAATACATGCACGTCACATAGTTCTAACGCTAGCAATTTGGGTTTCAAAAGTATTCTTAAAAGTATCCTAAAAAGTATCCGAAAAAAATATCCGGTACTTGTATCCGGCAGTATTCTTCCTTTTTTAAAAGTATCCGGATACATTTTGAGTATCCGTATCCGGTATTTTGATACTTTTTTCCAGTATCCGACCCAACTCTGAGTGTTAGTTCGGGATTCTGACAGGATTAGGTGTTCTGAAGACATTTCGTAATAAGCCTTCCGCCGTCAAATTTGTTGTTTCACTATACTCTATACAGACAATCTATCAATCTATATATAAACCAGTTCCTGTCTATCCCAGAATTCATAGTGTAGAAAATCATCATGGAATGATATGAGTGAATTTGATTTGCTTGAATTTTTTTTTATTGTTCACAATTTTATCCGGTTTGTTATCTAATTTCTGAATGATGTGAATTTATCGAAAAAATTCTAATGCCCTGTTATATAATATCGGAATGAAGAATAATATATATTTTCAATAGGGACGTACTGCTTCACATCTATAACCGGACATGAAAAGTAAAATTGGTGACAGTAAGCAACAGATAATTAAAACTGATCAGATTTTACCAGTGTAAAATGATTTTAGCTATTTCACGATTCATGTATATTCCTTTTCTTTCCACATATCAGTGTACTTAAAAGGTGTAGCGGTCAGAGGCATAGGAAATGACTTTGTGGGGCTTCTCCACATTCATAAATGGGTAAAAGTCTACTATCCAAGCACCAGAACCTTCTGAGAAACTGTTTGGTCCTACTTACGTATTTTGAGCAGCTGTGCACAAATCTGAATTCAAAAAGCGGAGCTCTTCCTTCGTTACAGCCTTCCAAAGTATAGAAAAAGGGCATATTCTGCCTCTTATTTTCGCACAATATTAAGTTTTTATTCGTCAGGTTTATTTTACACTTCATTCCACTTCATCACTTTTTCCGAATAATAACCATTTCAAGCAGTATTCTTTGTGTTATATGCTACTATATTGTCATTGTTCAACTTGTACTCCCATACACATCTTGCACACTAATATAAACACTGTACTCAACATAGTGATTTATTTTGAAGCAGATAAAATTGTTGAGTAGTTCAAAATAGTTATAAACTCCTCTAATAATAACCACTATTAGAGATGTTTCTTCAATAATATGAGATGCGTTTATATCTAAAGAAAACCAGTATTGTTTCTACCTTTTTTTCAACATCGCCATTGCAATTTCTACTCCAATTTTCCTTTATATACGTGCACAGGATGACTAATGATGGGTGAATGATTAACCAAAATTATATCAGTGTGTTAGTATTGTTAAATATTTGCCTTTTATGTATTGCTCCATGAAATTACTGATTTTTAACTTTTCTACCATTAAGTTTGATATTACCTTCATCATAAGTATAGAGATAAGTTTTTGGTTTGATTCATTCGAACCTATCGACATTTCGTTTTAGATTTGATTCAGATTTCTCACTGCCCATTTAATACGTGGTCACGGCAGAATTTTGCACTCTTGAGTTTTGTTAGTTGAAATAGAAACTGCGCTACGATAAAATCAGTGAGACGCCAAATAGCGTGTCAGCACCAAAGATAATTAGCCGACCTTTGCCCGCTATGTCTAGTAGGAATTTTCGACAAGATAAATGTATAGAAACGGTCACCCCCTACTCCCACTAAAACCGTTTCTTCTTATTGGTGAATTGAAGTGTATCGTAGGCCAGACAATGCTTTCTGGAAGCGCTTCACAACCACTGGATTAGTATTTGGAATTGAGATTGCACCACCACTTTGCCCAATTCCTTAATTAACGCTGTAACCAAGATGCACAAAAACCCTTGGGCGTTGACTGATATGCTTTGGTTCCTCTCGATCTGAGAAATCAAAGTAAGAGATTATATTTTTCGACGGTAGGTGGTGAGGCAAAAGAGATTTTCCGAAGCTGCAATTCCAATCAAGCGACAGCTAAGTGAATTTTGATACCGACGATCTTAGTGGATGATAAACTGTGGCGGGATCTTTCGTTCGTCAATAGAATCAGTACAAAAAAATTGCATAGACAAGGCCGCAGGCAAGTTAGACAGTTCAATATTTCGGTATTTGAATGCTTTTGTGTATTATGATAAACTCAAATCAACATTCTAAATTTTCTTTTTAGTTTTGTTCTGTGTCATCTTACATTGTACTTCATTTCCACTTTTTTTATTGTTATTATTGCTATTGTTGGATAAATTTTTCACCTCCAGTTATTTTTACGACGAAGCATTGTTTGTAGTAACATAACAAAAGAAGTAGCGACAAGTAGGTACATTCATTTTTGTTAGTGTTGGAGAATATATGAACGTTTCAACACAAATTTCAAGAACCAGGGTTTTTATGCATCTTGGATAGTTCTACTGGACCAAGGTAAAACAGATATTTCCAAAAATTTCAACTCTACCGTCGCCAACGTTAAGTAACATTTTTCGCAATACACATGATGAATAAAAACCCTCGTTTGTTGACTTATACCTAATAGATTGTAAGCAAATTTTCTCGACTTTCCGCTATCTTGATTTTTTTCAATTTTAACTGAAGAGATGCCTTCGAGAGTTTGCCAGCAGAGGCGCACCTTACGTGATTTTAATTCAATCTGTAATGCCATGATATCCGTCTGCTCGACGGCTATTCGATTATTTATAGATTCATAGGTTATGTTTATTTCATGGTCTCATGTTTTGCATGCAATTTCTTGCTTTCCCGCGAAATGCTAGAAATTATGTAGTCATCACATTTTGACTGATTATTAGGTATTCTTTTTGCTTTCAATTTGATGAAAAATAAATCAAAAATTCAGTGATTGTGATTTTGAATCTTCCGTTGTGAGTGAAACTGAAAAGTATTGATATCTTATCTTTCTACTTTCTGGGGAACCGAAGATAGGTTAGTACTTTTTTCTTCGTAGTGTTAAAAAATTCAATTTTAATGTGATTACGAGCCGATGATATGAGGGATAAGTAATACTTACACATTACACGAGCGTTTTATTTTGAGCTTTGTAAATCGGTTCATAATAAATCTAACTATCACTATAAAATCAAACAAATACTAGAACAGCAACGATAAAGACTTAAAAAGAATCTAAACGAGATAAACGTGAAAAGAAACAAGAGCTAGGTACAAGATTTTGAATATTAAAGGAACTTTCAAATGCATTCAAATTCAAATCGAACTGTCAAACATTTCAAAAAAAAACATTAAAAAAAATTATATTATAACTATATATTTTGTATAATGATAATTCTATTGGTGAACGAAAGATCCCGCAAGAGTTTATCCAATGAGACCGCCGTTATCGAAAATCACTCGTAAGCTGCCGCCTCAATGAAAATGTACCCTTAGAAAATCGCATTTGTATTACCACCTCAACACCACCTAGCGTCAAAAAATGTAAGTTTACTCTTCGATTTCTCAGGTCGAGAGGAATTGGGTAAACAGAAGCATATCTGTCAACGCACCAGGGTTTTTAATCATCTTGGCAATACATAAAGCCAACCCATGTACCATTGTTAAATAAAATATCGGAGAGTGAAAAGAAAAATTAACTCATTCTGAAAGAAATATATTTCTCAATCAACACTTTATTGTTGTTAGTACACTACAGGGTGTTTACACAATTCAATTTCAGAAACAATACATCACATAAAAATCGGAAAGCTACAGGATACATGCTAAAAACACGTAATTGAGAGTAATTACTATAGTTAAAACAATAAGAATTCAAAACAAGACCAACACCCAGACTAGTAAGACGGAAGAAAACCGCTACTGTTCCGAAAAAATAATTCTACTGGGCAAACTCACCCGTTGACGAACTTTCAAAATTTTTTGCAATACATAAAAGGCAACCCTCGCACCGTCGTTACATAAACCAATGGATGAAAATGAAGGGTGAAAGGAAAAATCAACTCCGTCTAAAATAAATCTATTTCTCCAGTCAATACTACAGCAAAAACTCAACAGGAACTCGAAACGAAAATGAAAGTGTACACTTCTACCGTTCCACGTCAAAAAGCCTACTAGATCAACGCTCAGCAAAGTCGAACTCACCCGTCGCCGACTTGATCTCCGCGGGCTGCGTCCTCGTCACCAGAGTCCTCGTTCGGTGCCTGACTCGGCCGTCTTCGCCCGCCTCGACGGGCACTCTCGTCTTTTGCGTGTGGATCATCTTCGGCCGGCTCGGGACCGTCTGATCCGGTTTCGTCTTTTTGGAGAGTTTCGCTTTCGCCGCCGCCGTCGATTTTGAATTCACGAGCGAATTGATGCTCTCTGCAATACGAACTAGCAGTAATATCTTGTACTGAACAACATTTTATTTATTGTTCCTGAATTTTTACTTGAGATACCAAAATTTTCGAAAAAAAAAAACAAAATCATCCATTGAGAATAATTCTTAATTGTAATAGGTATACTCCTAGCAAACAGATACTGAAAAAACCCAAATTCTCAAAGGTAATACCACGAGTCCTTCAAATTTAATCGATGAATTTTCATTTTCCACAAAAACTTTTTTATTTGGCAAAAGTATGAAACCAAACCGATTGATATCTAATTCGGTTTGTTTGAATGCTTTTGCCTCAAAATAAAAAAGTTTCGAGTGTTTCGAAAATGAAAATTTATCTTATTAAATTCGAAGAACGAGTTGTATTTGGAGAGATTATTTTTTGAACAAATAGAAGAACAATTTAATTGATCAGTATTTCATTTACATAAGAAGGAAAGGAGAATAGGTGAAAATTTTACAAATTTGAAATGTTAAACAACGATGTATGCCCTCTATGATCCAGAAGAGATATGATGCTTATGCAGTGAATATGATAATGCTTGCCGACGATACCAAGAGATGGCGTTACCGTCTAATTGTACAAGGTTGATTATTGAAAATTCCTTATGAAATGAAAATCGCGCCAGAAGGTACATAAAATCATTCGTTATGTCGTTGTATCAAAATCTTCATACAACGGTTTCTTCTCATACAACAAAAAATGAATTGTATTTAATAAAAACTAATTGTATGCCATCTTCATTTGAGTTAAGGGAACCTTAAATATTTGAATCGGTCGTTCGCTATATCTGTCATAAAGTTGGGGTTATGAGCTATTTACGTGTCTTAGTGTTCATTGAAATGTGTTATGTTATTTATTATGCTGAAACAGTGAAAAGTGAATGACTATTAATAATGAGGTAACTCTTCATTCATGATAATTTATATAAATATGAGCCAGTTCAATAGAATCGACGCGGTAAACCTTACAGTTTTGACAGTTCAAAGGTAAACAACGTTTTATCGAAAGGACCAGGCAGTTTTATCAGTATAATACCCAATGATTGGCTAGAATAACCATAGAATAACCCGCTACTATTGGTTGAAATGCCAAAAACGTCACATTTTGACAAGTGAAAAAAATAATCAGTGTTAAACCAAAGAATATTTACGTATAGTCCAAGAGAGGAAATTGAGGTCGACCTTCACCCATCTGTTTACCGGATGAAACATACTTTTTATAGGGTTTCATAAATAGACGAATACGCCTATAATGGCTTGCCTTTCAAAATGTGGTCCAGACTATATACAGTGAGATTCAAAAATTTTCACCATATGGAAAATCTTTTCATTTTCGATTCTTCAGAAAATTGCATTCCCCATAAAAATTGGTGTATTTCAGAATACTTGCATATGAGTTATCGAAATTTTCGAATATAGTGTACAGGGGAGAACGAAAAATAGAAATTTGATCAAGAGTCAACTACCTTGGATGTGATTCCAAATTTGAACATTGAATTTATGAAACTCTACATTTCTGGTAGACATACACATTCAGGGTGTATTTGTCGAATTTGTAAGATTTGCTTTTTGTTCGTGTATATGTGAATACTGTTTGATTAAACACACTGTAATAATGAATACTAACATAATAATATATAAAACTCTCAATAATTTATATCCAACTCATTTTTCAAACATTATTACTTTCGTAAATGATATTCATACCCATTCAACTAGAAGCTGTGAAATTTTTTATACAAAAGCAGTAAGGACAATAAACAAAGATCTTCCAAGAGAAATGAAACGTAGTAAAAATATTGATATTTTCAAAAGATTTTGTTACTATTATGTTCTCAAGCATATTTTTATTTGAAATATGGTATGTATGTTTTTGTGTGAATTATGTAATCAGGTATATTTGCACATAATAAAGTATATGTTGTCTGGGATGTTTAGTTTATGTCCAAGTGCAAAATCGACAAAATCGATTTTAGTTCATGTCTTCTTTTTGGTGCATTTTGGCTACAGAACAGATCTTTTCATAATGAAATTGGAAACTAACATGGAAAACAATCTATTTACTTAACAAAATATCTTGGAGAATTATAGTAAAGTCAGATTCAGAATAAATTTGAAGAAATACTTGCTATACAGTAGGCACTGCAATTTTTTCCAATGATAATTTTTTCCTTTCCCATTTCATGACCAAGATTACTCCATAATTTTTTTTAGATATTTATAGATGTAGTTGAGTAGAATTTCCTCATATAAACATTTGTTTCTTGGGAAATAAATCATTTATTATTATATTAATAATTTTCAATATCCGGGACTCGAACTACTCTCATTAGGACAAACACTTCAGTTATATGCACTTTTTATTCACCCCATATTACGGAGAAAGAACGAAAACAAAATAAGAACAATGAAGTATTGCATTTTTGTGATTCAGAATGTTGGTTGCATTTCTCAAAAGAGAACATTTCTTTACTATTTACTATGATATAAATATAAACAGGTATGCACAAATTTTGAAAATATTCCTTTCAAGTACCTAATACTTCATATGAGCAATAAATAAGGATTTTCAGAATATTCAAATTTCAATTCTTTTCCAAAAATCTAGGATTGTGAGATAAGTTTTCTGATAGCGAGAGCCAATTTTATAGTCATTCAAAAAGTGTCTAGCTGTGAATAATCCTTTGTTCAATGTGTGAAGGAGACTGAGATAAGCCAATGATTATTTATATCAATAAATGGATTGGCCACAGATAGAATGTGAATGATGTTTATTTCCCAAGAAATTTACAAGTTTATAAAAGGGAAAATTAGAAACAAATGAATAATAAATCAAATAAATAGAGAAAAAAAGAAAAAAAAAGTAAGATAAGGAAATCAGACTTGTCACAGAAATAAAAAAAATTAATAATAATGAAAATAAAATAAAATTGTCCTTCACCTATCGCAATAAATGTTTTTTCAACTTAACTTTGAAATTTAATTTAGAATGTTTCAATTCATTTTTAACCAAATGAATGTGGGTTGATGATGGAAATTATATAGGTAAAGGATGATAATATTTTCCATTTCTGGCCATGCTAAGTTGAAGTCATTCTTCAATTAGAAAAATATATAAAATTACCTATGGCAGAAGAACAACTATTATACAGCTCAGTGTAGCTTTCACTTATCGGATCTTTCGGTGATGTTGGAGTAGTGGTTTTCTTTGCTTGTTTTTTGGTATAGCGTTTTCTCCTTTCTCGCTCTTCTTCGGAATCCGTGTAATTGTCACCCAAATCCTGGAAAAAGTTCTGAATAAAATTATAGATATTTCAAATTTTCATCATGCTGACAGATTATGAAACACATATAGCTGGAGATAAAACTAATTAGTACAAATAATGAGTAATGAGACTCAGACACTTGAACTTCATTCTCTACACAAAAATACTCAAGTTACTAAATATCATAAGTGCCAATGTGTAAAACAACTAATTCCAGTACGCATATGATAATTTTCAAGTGCATCTAAAAATTTAGTGTCAATGGATGCTTTGATCTGACTTTCACCACCCTGAAATAGAGTCTTCATAGTGAATTCTTCACATATCTGAACTCTTGAAAATTATTCATGTATGATGTTTTACAAAAATAAAATATAAATCTATGGAACAGACAACACTTTCAACAAACCTCAGAATGATCGTTATCGTCCCCTTCGATTTGACTAGAAATCAATTCCAATTCATGCGGCTTCAGCTTCCGCCTTCGCTTGTACTTCCTTGGTCCCACTTGTGGCTGCCTTTTCATAGCTGTGTTCATGTCGCAATGGTGTATGAGATGCAAGATCAGGTCCTGCGATGTGGCGAACATGTCCGAACAAACGGAGCAGCAAAATGGCGTCATGCTAAAATGAAAACAGTAAAAATGTCAATAGAACAACTTGTCTGGTGACTTTGGATTTTTCGGCAATTTTGCTGCTATATAGTCATACTTTACGAGGTTTCTAATATCAAAATCAATTTCTAATTGAATCATACTATTTCAAAAAAATCCAAAACCCGCTCACCTGTTTATATGATTGGGATCAGGTCCAGAATGGTGGGACCGTATGTGCTCTCTCAAGACCACCCTTTGGTTGAACGCCCTAGGGCATACAGCACAGGCATACGGTTTTTCACCGGTGTGTATCCGTTCATGTTTCCGTAGCGTTCCACCGTCGGCAAAAGCTTTCCAACAAAATCTGCATCCATACGGCCTCTCACCTTAAATAAATAGATTATATAAATCATACGAATTAGGTATTGTCTCGTACAAAACAACACCAAAACAATTATATGTCAACCGAAAAGTGAAGTTTCCCAAATCAGATTGATCATCAGCAGTGGACAAAATATTTATTGAAAGTCAAGTAAATATGCCCATTAAGTTATTGAATTGATACAATTAACGCCCTACTGCTGTTTAATTCCAACAAATTATCGTCGAATTAATAGCGATTTACCTCTTCTGATATCTTGAATATTGTTGGAATATTGACATAAAAGTTTCACAAATTTTAAATTTAATTCAATCACCAAAGAGGCTTCAGTTCAAGAAAAATTACTCTCATCACTCAGGTAAACTGCCAGATATTAAAGGGCACTTGTGTCAAGTAAATAGTAGCCAATGGACTGAAACTGTCTGCATTATAATCAGTACAAGAAAAATATGTGATGTGTCATAAGCTACAGTATACCTAGAATGATAAGATTATAGGGCGAATTCAATTTATAATATCATTGAATGAAGAAAAATTAGATGCTACCCTCAACTTATATTGATCTGTAAAATAGTTGAACTGTATTATTAATATTACATCGCCTTGCTTTAATGTTCGCCGGTAGCCAGGCCAGAGTGGTTCGGATAACCACGTAGGAAATGCGTTTGGGGAACCCAAATCACTTCTTGCAAGACAGGAGGTCTCAAAAAAACAAACATATTCAAGTAATGTTGTAGAAATGTCTTTTATGCTGGAGTTAAACGAAAGGAACCAATCATAGTGAATGCTTGTAGCTGAAAGAAAAAATAGAAAAGGAGATCTGTGGGTGGGATATAAATAAATAAGTAAAGAGTAATTATGGTTTTTATCTCAATATTCCATTTGTCACCATCAAATTTAATTAGGATGCCCAATCTTTGATTTTTGGTCAGAAAATTTTGGCCAAAGTCATTCTTTAAAAAAATTATATTTAATTTCACCGACGCTAATCATTTCTCCCATGATTTTTCCTGTTTTACAGAACTGATAAAGGGATTTCGCGACTTTTCAGATTTCCAGGTCGATATACAACCTTATTTACTCAAATTCGTGTTACATGGCCTTCAAGAAGTATATCTTTAAAAAATCTAATATTCACTCTGTACTCAATGGGCTATAACAAAAATTTTACCAGAAACTTCATAGTCTTTACTGAACAGAATTCCAGCAAGTAGTCACATTTGCTTGAATGTGGTTGACAATGTTCCTTGCTAAATGGTAATAGTGCGGACAGGTTTCAATAGAGTTAATCATATAGACAATGGAGGTCTGAATCATTACCGTTGAGTAGTCACTTTATTTGTCACTAGCTGTTTTCCGCGACATCGTCCGCATAAAAAAGCCGGTAAAGCATCATATCTCGCACGATATTATCTGACTTGATATACATATACACACAATATAGCCTATATAACTCCTGAATAGTGTAGCATTCTGTTAGTGAAACAATTTTCATGATCGGATCAGTTTTTCCGAAAATTATCCCCTACAAACAAACGGACAAAAGTCAGAAACTTCACCTTCTTATAATAGTGGTATAGATTTGAAGCGCGTTGCTTCATCACTAATCAGCTGTATATAACAGATCTTGTTAAAGAATCACTCTCTTGAATATGAATTCGTGTTTCGTGAATTGTCCCTCTACCACACATTTCCGCATCATGAACTGAACAAACGAATTGTGATTCGGTTAAAAAAAATTATCAAATGTTCGGTGATCAGTGTCGAAACGAAAGCGCCTTCTGTCTCCCGTCATTTTTTTTTCACAGCTACTCACCTGTATGAATTCGAATATGTATCTGCTGCGAACTCCTCGATCCGAACGTTTTCCCGCACTCCCTACAAGGAAACTGCCTGCCGGAAACGCTGCTGTGGCTGTGCCTGTGGTTCATCAAGGACCTTCCGTCGGGAAATTCTTCCCCGCAAACGTCGCAAGTCACCACTTTGCTCCTGTGAGACAGCATGTGCCGTTTCAGCCTAGCTTTGTTGTGAAAAGTCTTGGCGCACTTGCTGCAAGCGAATACCTGAAAATATATATTAAGTTGTGGGTAGGGAGCAAGTGAAGAAGTCACTGATAATACCTTCTCTTTAGAGTGTTCCCACGAATGTTTCAGGAGCGTTCGGCGATCTTTGCACGACCTACCGCACAACATGCACGTGTTAGGTGGTAGGTTTTTACCGTGTTTGGTCTGAAAAAGAATTTTATGTTGTTATCTTAGGACTGATATTCTTTAAAAATATTGTTTTTCTCAGAGATCATGTCCCAAATAGAACACTAGGGCAGTCGATCTTGAAAATATAAAAGCCACAAATTACATAACGCAATGGGATGTTTTCCAAACTCAAATTATAAAACTTTATGTTTGGGAGATACAATTCAAGACACACTAAACTATAAGCAATTAGGTACTCAAAATTACAGATTTTGGAAAGAACGAATTCAAATTTTATAATCATTTAAAAAATTCAGACAGAATATTTTGAAAATCCATTAGAGTTACATGACGAACTTCTCATACCGGGGAATTTTCCAATATAGTATTGATATATGCCTGATTATTGAAACTCATATCGCCAATCTGCCTGGTATACCATTAACGAATTTCCCAAATTAAAATATCAACACCCCACCACCGATGCTTTGATTGATCGATTTTTAATAAAATCGTATCCCTAGATTTGGAGGAGAACGCCCCTCAAAGATAAAGGACATGCTCTGTCTTTTTGGTATTGTTGAGCAAACGGCTCCCTTTACATCTCATTCCACCTTCAGTAATAAGTTTTTGAAAAAAGAATGGTTTTCTTCTGCTTGAAAATGTTGAAAACGAGTGAATAAGAGAGTGAGTGGTGTTTTATCAGAAGGACGAATTTTTTGTGTTCAAACAACAAAAATTTGATGTTAAAAATTGGTAAGTTTTACAACAAAATGGACCTGTATATCCGAAAATATACGAGACAGCCAAAATTTTCATTTGGATTTTCTGTAGAGGAGACCAAATTTCGTAAGTTCACAAAAAATTTCAAAAAAAAGGTGCTCATAGCGACCGAAGTATTACCCCACCTTCTTCGCCCACCTGGAAAGAGTGGTTAGCTTCTAACATGATATTGAATATGTTCATGACCTTCCCGTTAAATTTTCAATCCAGATTTTTTCCCGAATTTCATGTAACGAAGTAAGATTGCGTGATCGCTTGGTCCGTTTGGTTTTTAAACAAGGTAGAAGGCATGAAGGAAGTAACAGTTTAGTCAGAATAACCAATAGTACAAACTGCGATTCACAAGCATCGTATCAACAACTTTTAAAATTTTTACCCGAAAAGCGGGCTTCCTCCAAACGACGTTAGTAGGTTCGCTCACTCTTTCGAGGCCCGCTTCTTCTATCCATTTTTCAGCAAATATTATTTTTCATGAGAAGTCAGTATAGCATTCGCGACGTCTTTATTATCACGGAACTTAAAATCTAGATTTTTTCCATGAAAAATGAATCAAAGATAGTGAAGTGAGGTGTAAATGACAAGGCGTCTAGAACGGCTTAAATAATATGAAAAGAAGGATTCGTAAGTGGAAAAACGTAGGACAAATGTTTTTTGGAACTAATTGGTGTGGTTATAACAGAATATTGTCTTTTTTTGTTTTAAATTGTCGAAAGATCTGAAATGATTTCGTTTCTCTTTACCTTCGTAACCAACCATATTTGGTTTGCAAACTAAGAAACTGTTATTATTTCCTATGCTCCTACGGATGATCGTCGTATTGCAATACAATATCTACTCACGTTTTGTTCGAGGATCATTGCCATTCTCAACAAAAATTACTTTAGAAATGTCTGTTATATTCATCAAAGTTAATGACAAAGAAATGTCAACATGGCAGAAGACAGAAAATTTAGAATCGTAACAGCCGCCTTCGCGGACGAAATATCAAAGCTTCGAAAAACACCCGCCTCAGACGCTGCTGAACTATAAATATATTAAGCCGCGTCCAGATTAGCGACTTTTGGACGCGGCTCTAGGATAGTGAAAGGTGAGAGCAAAGAGTACCAAAGAAGCAAGATGCATATAACCCTGGTGCATTGACCGATATGCTTTTGTTTAGTAAAATCCTCCCGATCTGAGAAACCGAAGCCAGAGCTTATATTTTTTGACGGTAGGTAGTGACACAGGTAGTGATACAAATGCGATTTTCTTAGGCTACATTTCCAACCAGGCGGCAGCTTACGAGTGAATGTCGATACCGACGGTCTTATTGGCTGAATCCTCACGGGATTTTTCGTCACCAATAGAATCATCAGTATACAAAATATGTAGGGCCAAGTTCGTCTAATAGAAACCTATCAATTTTTTTGAAAAGTTTGACACTTCGATTTGAATTTGAAAAACCAGTTCATATTGTGAAACTTTTTCATTCCAATAAATTACTAGAATGTCAGGATCGAGATCTAAACAAAATTCCATAATGAAACGTCAGGAGCTTCACTGAAACTTCTGAATCCGAACGTTCAGATTTCTCGTCACATCCTAGATATATACTCGCTATGATTTTGATAGAATAGGTATACCTTGAACAACTCAAATCGATTTGAAATGATATACATCATTCGAGGAGTGCAGGATTCAATTCACTAATCCCCTGTATGAAACTAATAATAAATCGCTCGCATAACATTACTTACCTATCTTTGGTTCCTCAGATATCCACTATATTTCCCAGTTTCACTCACAACCATTGATTAGGAACATTTAAAATCACATTCACAGAGATTTTAATTCATATTTAATCAACTTGAGAGTGAAAGGAAAAAGCATCAAGTTATTCATGACATAACCTATAAATTTGATTTAATCGAAAGGCGGGACCGTTGACGTTTACGGCATCACAGATGAAAATTTCAGTGGATCAGGGTAGGCTTCGAAACCAGATTCGTGAGGTGCGCCTCTGGTGACAAACTCTCGAAGGGATTTCCTCAGTTATATTTCTTCAAAATCAAGAATGCCAGATATCGAGAGTTTATGACTACGATTTTTCAGGTATAAGTCAACGCACCAGGGTTATATGCATCTTGCAAAGAAGATACAAGTTCTTGAGTGACAGAGAATTTTGGACGGACATAAGGCATACATTTTGTTGTATATTTGTGAAAGATTATGAGAAGATTAATGAAATATTTCGAGCGACCAAATACACATCGAGCTTAATGAGGAAATACTTGATGTGGTATGCTTTAGAATGAATGGAATATATGTTGCTACGCTCTTCAGAATTTCATTAATTACAAACAACACCCTATAATATCTCAGATTATCCATTTATTCTCATATTTTCATCCCAGTTTAAGAGCACATGGAAAAAATGATGAAAGTTAATTGTTAACCAAATTTGTATACATTTTTCCTATCAAAAAGCTGCATCTTTTGGTACCCAAATGAATAGAATAGAATAATTTTTATTGGTCATTTCTACACCGTAGTGTTTTGACAAGTCATTTCTTTTTATAAGTACTAGTTCTACATACATATACATACATAAAGAGTTTTACACTTATACACGTACCAAAATATCTCAATAACATATTTACACAGTAATCATTTGCTAGCACCATGACAGTTTTTATAAAAATATAACACATACAGTTCTACATAACACATTAAAATACGTTTTGGAAACAAATCATAGTTCATATTTGAACTCTAAAATACTGTAGTAAGCACTGGACAAAAGATACGCTTTCAGAGCTTTCTTAAACTGAATTAGAGGCAGATCTTTTATTGAGACCGGCAGTGAGTTGAACACATTGATAAGAGCGTTTTTTCTTCTGGTTGATTCCAGTCTCTGATTCGGTACTTGTATATCGTTTCGATGTCGAGTATTGTAGGAATGATTATCTCCGTTTATAGTGAAGCTGGCTCGATTTTCCTTAATATTTAGAGCATGACACATAATAATCGCAGAAGGTAAAGTAAGGATATTTAGTTTTGTGAACCATGGTTTGCATGTTTCAGTTTGCTTAATACCCGCTATAGCACGAATTGCCCTTTTCTGGACTGTAAAGACTCCTTCTGCATGTACCGACATTCCCCAAATAATTAGTCCGTATGTCATTACACTATGGTGGTAGGCAGTAAGGGCTGCATCCATTCCCATGACACATTTCAGTTTTCTGATAATGTAGATTTTTCTGGAAAGATTTGTTATCAGTTTGTCAATATGTGTTTCCCAAGTTAGTCTTGGATCCAGCCATACCCCCAATGATTTTACAGCTTCACTACCATAAAGTTTTGTTCCAAATATTATTGTTTTTGATTTTTCTTGATTGAGGCAGAGCTTGTTTGCTTTGAACCAATCGGATGTATCGTCGATCACGTTTATTTCCGTTTTTTTGATGAAGTCTGAATCAGAATTACTATTTACGTGTGTGGCAAGAGTAGTGTCGTCACCAAACAGGCACGTGAAAAATGGGATACACTGGGGCAAATCATTTATGTATATCAAAAACAATAGCGGCCCAAGGATACTGCCTTGTGGAACACCGTTTGTGATTGAGGTTGAGCTGCTTTGAATGTCATTGTGGTAGACACAATGCATTCTGTCTGATAGATACGATGACAGTAGGTTTAATGCAATTCCTCTGATTCCATAATGTTGAACTTTGTCAAGCAGAATGTGTTTTGAGACACAGTCGAAAGCCCTGCTGAGATCCAGGAAAATACCCACGGTGGATTTTCTATTTTCGAACCCTTCGTGTATGAAAGATACAAGTTGCATCAGAGCGTTGGAAGTGTTTCTACTTTTTCTGAAGCCAAATTGTGCTTCCGAGAGCATGTTGTTCAGCTCAAGAAAACTCATTATTCTCACAGCAATTATTTTTTCTACGATTTTTGCTAAGGCGGGTACTAAAGCTATGGGCCTATAGTTTGAGATGAGGTCTATATCCCCTGATATAAAAATTGGAATTACTTTAGATGTCTTTAGATTAACGGGAATATCGATAACAATCACATAGAAAACGTGAATTTGAAAATACACATACTTTGGAAAAACAATGAAAGGTAATAATATTGCTTTTCGAGGGATATCTTCTGATAAGCCAGTCTGATAGCTAAAACACGTGTTTACATAAATGAAATAACATATTAGAAGGGACTGTTTTTGTTACTTGTCGAAAATTCATAACTCACCAAGCCGAATTTTAATTAAGAATGGTTCCCTGAATATTTATGGGGTATGGACATTCATCGTTTTTTCTGTGTGGTCTTGAGTTTGTAAGTCAAAGATGTTTGAACATGTTGAACATCTAATCTATTCTGACTTTCCTCAAAGAAGTTTTATTTTTTTTTATGGTTGATATTCGTAACTGGAAGTATCAATAACAATGAATCACATATTGTTCCAATCACAACTATGTGTATTTATTGTTATGTATCCCTGCCATAAAGTTATGTTAGTTTCTAGGGATGAATAAATGAATGATTATAATAATAATAATAATTTTTGTGAATGAATGATTTTTCAATTAGTAACAACCCGTAGAATAAACGAACAGTTGTGCTCAATCAAATTTGCTCACTTACCTGAACATGCACTGCCAAAGCACTCTCGTCTACAGCGTTCTCCCCGCATATCATACACCTGCTTTCAATAGCCCTGGCATGAACTTCAGCATGAGCTAGAAGATCCAAAGCTTCCTGAAAAGATTCCCCGCAAACGTTGCAAACATGCCCGAACTCGTGCTCGTTCACATATTCCTCTTTCACATGTACCCTCTGGTGTCTTCGTAAATTGTCTTGCCTATATTTGGAAAAATATTTGTAGGAAGTCTCATGGAAAATAGTGTACGATATCGTCCTTTTTTCAAAAAAAACTTTATAATTTTCACTGAAAATTAGAAGTTGCTACATAAAAAAATTGATATGTTTGATTTCTAATTATACAATACCTTTTGAAGTATTTTTTATCCATTGAAAATTTTTCAAAATAGGCAGATTAGCTTCCGAAACGTCGCCACGGGGGCGTATACGAATTTTTTTAATAAATTTGTTACATAAATCTCCAAATTCATAAAAATACGATATGTAACTGACAAAAATGTCACTCAATTTTGCATCTTTTTAATATTGCGGTTACGTATCGGGGCTAATATACCAATATGCCCAATAAAAAGATATTATAAGAACTTAAAGCTTTTTGCTTTTCATTTCTAGGGGAGAGAAAACTCAAAAAATGGATTCCAGAACATGTTTGCTTCTCTAAAAAAAAATCAGTTCAAACTATAGATCCGTCCTTCTCATATTTCAACAATATGAATAAGCTTGCGACAAAAAATTCCAGAAAAAGAATTCATTTCGCCCCCCCTCCCCCATAGTTATACATATCCAAAATATAACGGGTTCAGAGAAAAAGTTAACGCCTTTTCTGTCATGAAACTAACGAGTTTCATTAACTTAAAAAATAATTTTCCAATTACCTGTGGAAAGAAAGCCCACAAGTGGTACAATAAAATGTACCATACTTGGTTTCTTCTTCAGAATAATCCCCGTCCTCATCGTCGTCGTAGTCTTCGACATCCCCGTGCTTATCTTTCGCGTGCTGCCGCATCTGCACGGGATCCCAGAACATTTCCCCACACTTCTGACACTCGAACGGACTGTCACCCTCGAGATGCACCCTACAGAAATTAATATTAAAATATTTTACGAAGTCTACATAATTTGTCGAAATTGCTCTGGTATCACCTGGAGAGAAATTAGGAAAATGTCGGGACTAGAGAAAAATATATAAATATTATTTTTATTTCATCCAAATTTCAAAGATAGACATTTTTCGAAAAATGATTAACTTCCTTTGAAGCTCCGAAACGTTAAGAGGGCCCGACAACCAATTATCTGCTTATTGCAATAACTGAATACATAGCAATTAATCTCCAGGTAAGAGATTCAACTCACATGCATGAGCACACCTCATCAGGATATTTAGGTTGACAACTGAAAAGGAAGCTATCTTGAAGATACAATAATTGCCATTTTTTCAACTGTAATCAACATTTTTCTGTTCAGATGACTATCCACCATTTATTACCAATGTTGATTGGAATTTCCTAACAGGCATTGGATATTTTTCAACTCCTGTTTTGCCAACATTGGTTGATTGCTAAGTCGATTGGCAAGTGACTTTCATACTCACCTAAGGGAATCTTGAAAATAGAAAAAATGGCTAATGAGATACTGTGCATCAGTTGATCTAACCCTTGGTCCCTCACTTAATACTTGTAAATATAGTACATTAAGTAGGAACAGTAAGCACCAATCAAAGAAAGTTGTTGTTAGACTCCTACTTTCATTATTCTCTGAGATAGGTAGCATTTTTTCCGATGATCAAATTAAATTACACCTAATACTGAAAAGTTAGAAGTGACATTTATATATTCGTGCAGTCATTATTTGCTGTCCAAATTGCATTTATAATCAAAGAACAAGCTGACTTCCAGAGACGTTTCCATGACATCATTCAGTTTTATTGACAAACATATTCTGTTGTTGAATCCAACATATTATAGTATGAAGACGTCGGTAAGGGAATTACTTGCGAACGCCTTCGGCCCAACAACCAGTTAACAAGATTTACCGTTTTGACAACAGATATCTTAAGTAATCAAGAAAGCTGGATCTAGCAAAAATATTCTGAAGGATCACTACCGTCTATTAGTTCTGTTTTTGAACTGTAAGCTCTAATTTATCTTCTTCAAAACATTTGATACCGTTTTTTATCATTGATTGCAAAATAAAGGTTGCAGAGTATGAATCCTTCAATAAGCATCTTCTTTTAAGGATATCATTCCAATTCAAAATTCCCTTCAGTAAGTCTGAAAGAAGCTAATAAACTTTGCAATCAAATAACGTTGCTGAAACAGCAAATTTGAATCCACATAGGGAAATTTCCAATCACTGAATAAATGAATAAAAAATAATATGGATCTCGTTTGTGGGAGATTTGATGATCTAACATATATTCTCAAGTGCGTCATTATTGGCAAGGTTTCGAACTTTATTAAATTCATCCCTCAAGGCTCAGGATGATTGTTTCTCCATGTGAATGTTACAAACTAGATAAATTACTGACAAAAAAGATGAGACAAAAGAACACAAAACAAACAGCTTGGACAGAATCAGTAGCAATGTGTATGTGGTTTTCTGAGCTTTTTGTGCCAGTGTGCATAAACATTGCTACTGAATTAATAGCAATATTTATAACTACTTTTCTTCGGGCTTGAAGGCCGTCGTTCTTTGGAATTTCTTCCTGACGTTTCGCTAGCGCGAGTGGCTAGCTTCTTCAGAGGCTTTCTCATTTCAGATGACTGAACGTTTATGCAGGTAGTCTGGAGTGTTAATTACTTCTGTTGGGTTTGGGGAATAATCATCATTATTAGTTGCCGCACTACCTGCCGTGATTTCATTAGTTATTCTTGATATCCTCAGAATGGGATTCCAAATTCTGTTTAGACTTAACGCTTCTTCTTTTCTGTTGAAATTGTCCGCATGTTTTTGGATCTCTATTGCCTCCCGTACCAGTCGGCTATGGTAACCCTGGTTGGGGGCAATCAGCTTAGCATTTTCAAACAGAATCCTGTGGTCACCCTCGCTCAGTGTTCCGCCACCGCCGATTTGTCGGTTTGCCCCAGCCTGCAGTTCCTCTCATGCTCTTTGAGCCTTGTTCCCATGGATCTTTTCATGGTACCGATGTAAACCTTCCCACAAGTGCACGGTATGCGATAAACCCCTGCTGCTGACAGTGGGTCTCTTTTGTATTTAGCCGACCTGAGGCTTTGTTGGATTCCCCAAGAGTTTCCCAATTCTGTCAGTGACCCTCGGCCTCGAAAGCCTTAACCATTTTTTCAGCAATATTTATGTCGATGTCCGAATTCTCGCTGTTTCTACCTTGATTAAGTTCGTTGTATCTATGTCGTCTACAATTTGTCTAGTTTTTAACCTCAACTAATCCCTTGAGCCCTGATAATGAGCTTAATAGAGTTCTAAACATAGCTAAAAAATACATTGCTTCTCTATTAGTAGAGCCTATACATACAACATATGAAAATATTAATAACATTCCAATACTGATAAAATTATACATGTATTAGTAAAATAGATACGATAAAATGCACTTTATAGAGAGATTTCAAAGATCACTTCACTGCATACTGGGCACAGAGAGATAATAAACTCGTGTATTAAGTGAAATCTGTAGAATATGTTGATTATAGTAGTTGAAGTCTAACTATATTATATTTCACTATAGTTATTGATATCCTTAAAATCTACCTAATAGAGAAATAAGAAAAAAAGAACTTCAGACAATAATAGTGTATCTATTGAAAAAAATCATACCTAGTATGGGACACCATGGCTTTTTCTCTGGCGAAAGAAACGCCGCAATGCTGGCAAACGAAAGGCTTCTTGGGATCGGTAATAGGATACCGATTTTCGAGAGGTTGCTGTTCCTCTTGCTGTTCATATTCGTAGCTCTCTTCGACATTGTGATGTATCTGATCCACGAGTTTCACATCCTCTTCAACGTAATTGAAAGTGCGAGACCCAGACGCACCTGTATAAAATTCTAACTCAAATATTCAAAGGTGGACATTCATAATACTCGAAAAACAATGTTTGAGAGTGGTATGCAGGGTGAGGCAAAATCTGATTTTCATTAAAAAATAAAAAATCATTGATTTCTCTAAAAAAATCACGATTCATTTGATTTTTCAAATTTTAATATAAAATTTGAACATTTTGATTCTTTGAAATTAATGTTGATTATTTCAATGTATAAGTCTGAAAATTTTTATACAATTTGCGGCTCAAAAACTTGTGACAACGCATTTTTCGCGCTTCTTGCAAGAAAATTCTTATCGCGATTTGTTTTCCTTCTGTCCTATACACTCGCTATACAGTGTCGAGTGAGGCACGAACACGAACGCCTTTGTTGTGCTTTTTGCAAGAATATTCCTGTCGAGGCTTGTTTTCCTTCTCAACCTATAAATTGACGTTCCCCAACAATTTCACGCATTTCGCTAGTTGTACATTCGGATATTAGAAACAGATTAGGCATAGAAAAAGGAGGAAAACTCGTGTTTTTGTTTGAATTGTATAACGAAAATGAATAGACTGAAAACGTACTTTAATAAAATTTAGGTGTTATGTTTAGTTTAAGAATTTGGCATTATTTACTTCTCTTTTGTTGTTTTTGCTAAAAGCAGATACTCCTTTTGATCTTCGAGAAAACTTTCATATTATGTTGTTATCTGGTTCTGAATAAAAAAACAAAAATTGATTTAAATCGTGATTTTAATTCAAAAAATGAAGCGATTTGAATCATGATTTTAATCACTTGATTTTAATCAGCCCAACCCTGGTGGTATGTATATTATACAAATTAATTCAATAAAATTTATGTTCCTAACTGGTTGCCATATAAATTATGTTAATGCTATACTGGTTCATTATGTTTTTTAATGCTTAGTTACCAGCTACACAAAAGTCTTTTGCATTTTAACGTTTCAAGTTTCTAAATACCTGATTTGAAAAAATTGCATTTTAGGTTTTTTTTCAAATCTGTAGATGCAATAACGAAAAAATTTGTCAAAAGTTTGTATGTACCACAGGTAAAAACAGATGTTTATGCCCTCAGACGAATTATTATTATACCTTTGGTACATAAATAACTTTCAATTCAACCGTTTCTGAAAATGTATTATTTATTTTGTATTGTACCTACCAGTGTCATCTCCTTCAAACTGTTCAAATTCGTTTTTCACTTTCTTCTTTCTTCTCCTCGTCACGGGTTTGGCTTTCTTCTTTTTGTCCCCTAAACTGAATTCTTCCAATGTTTGGACCTGATCATCTTCTAATCCATCTGCTTCTGGTATGTAGGCATGAATCTTGAAATAGAATTTTTGTAAGCAAAATTCAAAAGGTATATGGAACCTACTGTAAAAAATATTACATTGCTTTGAATTTTTCAAAAAAGTTGTTATCCATTTTTGAAAACTTTCTGTGCCGAATTCAAGGATGGCATAAAACACCTATCGAAATTTTCATTTGTTTCAGAGCATTTACAGCCAAATGCATCGACTTTTTGTTATGAGACCATTAACAAAGGAACTCTTCAAGTTAGGTTTATTCATGGATGTTTAATAATCTCTTAAACTATGGTGCATTCGCTGCAGTGCAATGAACCTTTATGGTTCATTAGCTAAATGCTCTCATAACAAAAATTCGGTGCAATCGGCTGTCAGTCATCATTAGTAAATATTGGATATTTCAAAAATTCTGAATTTCTCTGAACTGTAATGAATTCATTATTTGAAAAGGAATTGATATGAACTGATATTACAATGAAACAGGCCATGAAACATCTTCTGAACTCTGAAAATATCCATTCTTTTCTGATGCTGAAACCTGATAGGTATTTATTATGGTTCCGGAAGATTAAAAAATAAATGAAAAATGCAGGTCCGCATTCAAACAACCTAGGGTTGAGTCAAGTTATAAAACACCCTGCACTTCTGTTTTCAGTATTTCTCTAGATCCCATGGAAAGTTGACAAAGTGCAGCTAATTTTTGGAAATTCATTCAATGAAACTAGATACAAACGAAAAAACATAAAAATATTCTTCAACCTTTAATACAACATTGAGTAAAATTGAGATCTAGTTTATGTTGATCCATATTGCTTCTGTATCATTCTCAATCATGAACAAGCTTGTTTACGCCAACTTAGATCAAACAATATCGTAGGCTATAGCTGTGAATTTGGTCTTGCAATTGTATAATTTGTAAGAATTTTCCACAGTTCATCTGATGAATGCTGCTGAAAAACTAGATCATTTTCTTCAAACAAAAACAACCCAGTTATTGATTGGTAAGTGAGCTACAGTGAGATACAGCTATGTTTCTTTGTGTTTTGTAGAAATATGCTATGATTGCCGTGTTACTAATTCAAGTAACTTGTGTTTGTTGTACAAATGTGTGCGAAAGAGTTACATTCATATTGTTTTGTCTCGGATATAGGTTTACACGACAAATTGTATAATACGAGGAAATTGAAAGGAAGTTGAACAAAGGGTATTCAATGAGAACGTTTAAAAATATACTGGAATAAAATAAGAAATAAAGGAAAATAAAAGTGAACTTCCTTTTCACTCTCATTTTATTTCAGTTTGAGAATGTCAGTGCGCATGTTTTGTTTTCTATCTCGATTGCTCTGAAGACTCAAACTGAGAGTAGACATGAACTTCATTCTCAAAAATGTCGTGATTTCAGTGGTCGATTCCCAATACTTATTCAATCTCATCATTCTCAACTTATCTCTAATGCTATTCTTATTTGCTGTATGAACCCACCGTCAAAAAAGACTAACCTTGAGATGATTCATTAGGTCGCACTTCCTGATGTATCTCACGCCGCACAGGTTACAACCGTGCGGCCTGTCCGTCTGGTGAGCCACCATGTGATTCATGAGGTTGGCTTTCTTCCTGAACCGCCTGCTGCAAAAATCGCAAGGGTACGGCCTCGCAGCCGTGTACTCGTCTTGGTCTGTGGGTAACGGTATGTCGCAATCTTCTTGGCTCGGCTCTTCTGTGCCGACCGCCTCTTCCGATCCAACTACTACAAAAAAATAGGATATTCATATTTAGCTTCCATAACATATTGCTACGAAATAGAAAAATCCTAGCGCCGCCGCTGAGTATCGCTCGTAAATAGAACACCGCTCATTTGCATGACAATTGAAGCATCTCCGAATGCCAATCATGGAATATAAGATCTGGGAAGATGTCCTCTGAGCCATTGATGTATATTAAGAACGCATTTCATCGAGAAGGAAGTTTAGTGAAAAGTTTTGGATGTTTCAGCTAGTCGAGGTCAGTTAATCAGTCTAGTGTATTAAAAAGTGAATATTTTCACCATGGAAAACTGGCAAATTTTGTGCAGCGGCTTTAAGCACTGTAAGCTGTTAGGCTCAGCCAATCAAGGCCCTATTGTTGAATCACTCACAGTTCTGAGTCTAAGCTGTACCTGCTAAGTTACGACAAGTCTGATTGGTCTCTGCCTAGCAACAACGTATGCGTTCAGCGAACGTGTGGTTCAAGAATGGGGCCTCAGAAAGCTTTCGGATCGATCAAATACAGCCTTTTTGTTTTTATAAGATGATTGTTATTTGAGTAAATTCGAACAAGCGGTTTCATTCTATGTAAATTTAAAACCATTAGTTTATCGACTCTGGAAATATCAGCACAATATGTTTCAATTCGCTTTGTGAATTGGCAAACGCTTTTGCCTTGATCAAATTTCATTAAAAAAAAGTCATTTATAAAATTTGATTAGCACAACCCGATACTATCTATCCAGTTAGTTGATTCATCCCTGATCCAAAAAGTAACTTACTTGTCATGTATAAAATTAGCTAGAAGGAATAAGTAGTAATGAATGCTATATAATCAATAGGAGCACTAGAATCAAATGATGAGTTAACTATGAAAGAAAGCTCATTTGAGTTAACCGTGGTAGTTCAACATATTGTAACGAGATCGTAAAAATCCTCAAGCGCCGCCGCGAAAGTATCGCTCGTGAATAAAACGCCGCTCGTTTGCATGACAATCGAGACAGCTTATTCGGCTGAGATTCTCGAAAACTTTTCGAACGTTCCGCACATTCAATTCTAGAATATGATGAGATCTAAAAAGAGCTCTGTTCCAATGGTGTATATAGAGGTTGCAATTCATCGAGATAGTAGAGATTTGTATCAAGTGTTTATTAGTGTTGCTCGGAGTATTATTTATAGATCTCAAATTATCGTAACCAGTTTTTTTTCAGTAATCATTTGAATCCGAGTAAATTCACTCAAATATAATTCAAATCTTATTCACTTCGAGGAATATTTTCAAAATGGAAATACACATCAGTTATTTCCAAGTCATCTAGTGGAGCAGAATAGATACTCAAAAATGCTATGAATGATATTTCATTGGGTGAAAAAATATAATTTGAAAGTTCAAACTTGGTCCGACCTTGACATCTTGTCCCGTAAAAAAGTGTAAATTTAGTTTATTTACGACTAAGGCTGAATTCAGACAGATCCGAAATCCGATGGTACGACGATCCGACAGGTTTTTGATTGGTCTGAATTTGAAATCAGAAAGCTGTTGGATCGTCGTACCATCGGATTTCGGATCTGTCTGAATTCAGCCTAATACATAATGTAAGTATTGAACTCATGGTTTCTGCAGTTTAATGGCATATATTATTCCCTTTGGGAATAATGGCGAGGGATTAATAGTCTCTGTCTTTGTTCCCTCTTGTAGTCCTATCACAAAATTTCTCGAATTGAATATTACCAAGGAAACGATATAACCGAACTCCAAAGCGTCAGTGTCAAACGTGTAGGTAGTGTTTGTGCATTTGTATTGAGATAAATGAAACTGAAGAATAATTCATTTATGATAAATGAATCAGTCGTAAATAGAGTAGACTAATCGCAATAATGACTGTTATTCTTTCGGAATATACAAACTTATATCCTTTGGATAGGCGCCATATTGGAATTCCATTCATCTTTTTATATTTTATATGAAAAATGAAAATGTATATGAAAAAACGAGATTGAAAAGAAACTTTGAGACGAAGGATAGCCAACCAAACAAAAATGAAGTCCCCCACCAAAATCCCCCAAGGAATACCGTTATTTATTTTTCTCATTATTCCGACGGTTAGATACAAATTTTCATGCTTCATAAAATAACTTTAGTTCAAACCGAAATAGATATTTTCCATCAATCTTAGTTCGACAACTATAAGTAATTAGAGTAATCTTGATTACCTGAAAAGTTGGGACTCCAGTTCATCCCCGATTCTTCTGATACTTACTAGGCTCTACTAATTTCACACTTTACAATTATCAGAATTGTTAGTATTGTTATTAATTATCAATGGCAATTTTTTTCTGGGCTCGTCCCGATTGTGTCAACCAATAAATAATACTTATTCATGCAATAAGTAAAAATAAATTCCATTGCATGAAATTATGAAACTTACGAAAGTAACTGTTTGTCTGGCTTATCTGGGTATACTAGTGCTTTATGCACACACCAACAAAAACCATTAGAAACTTCCGTTGATTAAGAACGAAAAAACAAAGGGACAAGCACTTGGAGGAGTTAACATTAAAACAAACAACTCCAAAGTTATATTTAACAAACTTAATCGGCTGGAGTTTCGAATGGAATGACTTTTCATTTGTGAATTAAATATTTAAAAAAACTCATTTCGCAGTACCTGGTGTATACAGACAGAGAAGACAAACAGTACTTAAGAACACGATTATTTTTGTAGAGAGAAGGAAGTCTTCTCCAAGTAATTTCCATACTTAGCTATTTAAGTGATACTTCTAGATATATACGTTTGATGACGCATCAAACACTTCATGAAAAGCCTTCGGCTGAAAGATTCAAGTTTTCCACTGAATGAGCTAAGGGGTGTAAGTTAGTTCTGGCAATTCGATATGTTGAAGAAGTTTCAAGACTGGGTATGACAAAATCCTTTTATACCGTGTGTCACAGACTCATAGTACACCCCCGTTTTCTCCTTTGTTTTTCTAGATATATTTTTGAAATTCGGAACATTGAATATGCTCACTGAACAGCATTTCTCGACATATCTGAAAGAAAAAAATAACTTCCAATTTTTCCGGAAATGACATCAACTTTCGATTCTTGAATGGGACACCCTGTATATTGTTACATGATCGGCTAGGGATGATCATGAGGAATCCAACGATACCAGGTTTGATGATGTTATCTCCAATGACTGCGGAGATATCGCCATTTATTTTATCCATAAGCTCAACGAGTAGGAGAGAGAAACTTTTTCTGGCGGGTCAATCCAATTCTCTCTCCCACTCATTGAGCTTATGAATAAAATAAATGGCGATATCTCCGCAGTCATTGGAGATAACATCATCAAACCTGGTATCGTTGGATTCCTCATGATCATCCCTAAACGATCATGTAACAATATACAGGGTGTCCCATTCAAGAATCGAAAGTTGATGCCATTTCCGGAAAAATTGGAAGTTGTTTTTTTCTTTCAGATATGTCGAGAAATGCTGCTCAGTGAGCATATTCAATGTTCCAAATTTCAGAAATATAGCTAAAGAAGCAAAGGAGAAAACGGGGGTGTACCCAGAGTCTGTGACACACGGTATTTGCAACAAAAAACTACACTTTTGTTTTCCCGAATGATAACCTGTTTCAGTATGTAATGTTAAACAACTGAAAAAGTAATTAATATCTGACACCACTCTGATTCTCACCAACTCAAATACATGAACATTTGTTTTTAGCGCTACCAAAAAACTACTTACAGTCGAAACAAAACAACTCACCGATCTCTTCTGCGCAGCTATCGCCCCACTGTTCCGTGATGATCTCTTCAGACACTTGACACTCCATCAGCTGTTCCTGGTACGTGGGTTGCGTAGTCTCGTTCATCACCAGGACGTTACCGTCGCCGAGATAGACCAACCTTTCGACGGTACCGCCGCCGTCGTCTTGAACGTCTTCGCTAGTCTCGACCACCTCCTCGGACACCTGGTGGTCGGCATCGCCGGCGAACTCTTCGCTCTCCGCGGGCAGGATTTCATTCTCGATGCCGCATATCACCTCTTCGGATTGAACGACGGTCGTGGAATCCTCCCACGTTAAACCGAACGATTCCTCCATTTCTTAGGGGGATTCAGACATGGCCCCGTCTGGGGAAAAGCACGACAATAAATCTATTTCATTCCGAACAGTGAAGGCCAAAAGAGAGACCGGAAAGTAGTGTGTCAACGATCTTATTGAATTGATCAAGTCGAGTCGATAACCATTTAATAAAACTTGATGAAGGCTCATTTGAATACCTAACCTCAATTGGTATACCTGCACAAATTACCCCAATTTCTTCTAATAACTCAAACAAGGTAATACCTAAATAGATAATTTCAACGAGACCCTTTGACAAGTCATACAATGCTCGCAAAGTAATCGAATTATGTCGGAGATATAAAAGAGAAGAGAATCGTTATGATATTAAAATCAATGAGGCCAACTGTTTCATGGATTATTTTCTCCAACAAAATATTAAAGCGTCCGAGAAGCTTCAATTATTTGATTAAAATAATACCCTCGAAACAAAAATGAAAGTTGTCAAACGCTATTGAAGAAAGAGTTTCACAAACTCGGCTCACAATCATTTCTGAACAAGTGGTGTTCATTTCATCAAAACTTTTATTTTTTAATAAAATCATTTGTCACTTTCTGCCAATAAGACTTAACGTTATTTGCAGTGGTTGGCATTAAAACTGAACTCGAAACTAGAAGATATAAAGATAAAATCAGTAGTCGACATATTGATGAAAAAAGGTAGCCTTATTATCAAAAACGTTGTTTTCATTGTGTTAACCTAAGACCCTTGCTTTACACTATCACTCAAAGATTCTGTCAATCCTCAGGGGCGTTAACGGTTTCATTGTTGTAATTCGAAACTGAGTCATGTAATTATGTATAAAAACATCAATACTATTTTGCTATTTTACGCATAGTTTGACAAAAAAGAAAACAGTGTATTGCAAAAGTAACGCATACAACTCCTAAATTTCACACGAAATAGTTTTGAATGGAAACTTCAGTTCGTGGTGAACCATGGAGCTAGTTGGCAAAATTGAACTGAAAAAAAAATCACAATTGTGACTTTGAATTCCTTTTGGAAATTTTCCTTTCAGACGCTGAACAATGGAATGACCAGTAAGTTCTCCAGACCTTACTCCATTAGATTAATTCAATGAGAGTAGTCAAGTTTAGTTCAAAAACAAACCAAGATGTGAAGAAATAAACATCAGATTGTGAGATGAAATACGAAAAATTGACCCTGTAATAAAACCGAACTTTCTGCGAGATTTTCGATATCGTCCTGGAGATTGTCAAGCAGACAATGACAGACAATTTGAACATTTTATTCACCCATTCAAGCACTTACAATCAGAAATTCAACGCAACGGATGCATTAATTTATTGTTGATATTTTTACCATCCCCTACGAGTTCAATACCAATGAATAATACATTTCTGAAATATGCATTCATTAGGGATTCGCAAAATCTCATATTATAGGATTTATGCATTTCACGAGTATGATATCCTCGTATCTAACGAATTAGGTTAACTTATGAAACTGACACTAATACCTAATTATGTTGCAGACTATTGAAAATTGACCTTGACAGAATTGAATTGACAGAAAATTAGACTTTAATGCTGGATGGTATCAGATTTCAAATAATTGAAATGTCTGGAGTTTCTCCTTATTGACGCAAAATCATTATTTTTCCAAATTATATGGAAATTTTGTTACGGGAGGTTTTCTTCACACCTAGGTATAACAAACGATTCGAAAACTTGAATGAAGAATACTTTAAAAAAAATATTCATTCATTTTGGATAGTTGAAGTTTTTTTGTATTCAAATGTTTCAAGAATAATTCTCCCTCTTCCGTTGAGAATTTTCAATGAATTTGAATCAACTTGAATTTTAAGTATGGTGAATTTGACAAAAAAAGTATTTTCATTCCGATGGATCTCTAATATATTCTAGGAGTAACGACAATTTTTATTTAAGAGAAAGCAGGAAATTTTATCTTTTTGTGAGCCTACCACGGCTTCAATTATCCAGTCTGAATTGACAGACAGCAGTGGTAGCATTATAATTGACCATATTTACTCAATATTGACCGTTATCGACTGATGGAATAATTGAAAAGTTGATAAATGAAGATTTGAATAGATTACCTATATCCAACATTACAACTAGTATGCCTGCCTAATCGTCAGGGTGGGGCAAAATCTGTTTTTTATTAAAGAAATCAAAAATCGTGGATTTAACCTGGGAGAACTCGCGTACTATTCAACGACGTGAGAACTCGCGCCTATAGATTCTTTCTCACGCTAGCTCGCGCTTATAGATTTTTTCTAACGCGAGCTCGCGCGTATAGATATCTTCTAACACTGACTTTCAATGATGAAAACTATTTAATATTGATTCTAGTTGATATATTCTAAATTCTAAAAACAACAAAGAAAAATGTATTATTATTCAAATTTAATAGTTACTTTCGTTGCAATTATTATCTTCACATTTATAACAAGTGGAAGTTGTTCTAAACTGCTGTTCAAGGAAAAAGCAAAAAAAATTAAAAAGGGTACCTGCTAATTAAAATTACCAACAATTTGGAGAAAAGCACATATGTGATTGCTCGCGCGTTAGATTATTACTAACTTCAATTTATTTGTAGCCACCACAACCCCCCACTCACGCCCCAACAAGCATGAACTGGTAAAGGAATTCTATAGAAGGCATTCCTAAAATATGAAAACAATTTGACAAGAGATAAAAAAAAGTCTGTAGTGCATTTGAAAATGTTAGATTTTATCTAATAGTGCGAGTCCTGCCGGGTTAAAAAAATCACGATTTATTTTATTTTTTTGATTTTTTAAATTTTAATATAAAATTTTAACATTTTGATTCTTCGAAATTATTGTTGATTATTTTATATATTTTATTATGTATGAGTCTAAGAATTTTAATACAATTTGCGGCTCAAAAACGCATTTGTCGCGCTTCTTGCAAGAAAATTCTTGTCGCGATTTGTTTTCCTTCTGTCCTATACACTCCCTATACAGTGCCGAGTGGGGCACGAACACGAACGAGTTTGTTGTGCTTTTTGCAAGAATATTCCTGTCGAGGCTTGTTTTCCTTTTCAACCTATAAATTGACTTTGCCCAACAATTTCACGAATTTCGCTAGTTGTAGTACACTCGGATATTAGAAACGGATTAGGCATAGAAAAAGGAGGAAAATTCGTGTTTTTGTTTAAATTGAATAATGAAAATGAATAGACTGAAAATATACAGTAATAAAATTTAGGTGTTACGTTTAGTTTAAGAATTTGGAATTATGTACTTCTAATTGTTGTTTTTGCTGAAAGCAGATACTCCTTTCGATCTTCGAGAAAACTTTTATTTTATGTTGTTATCTGGTTCTGAATAAAAAAAACAAAAATTGATTTAAATCTTGATTTTAATTGTGATTTTAATCAGCCCAACCCTGCTAATCGTCCACCATGAATCTTTCAAAACGTCAATTACGAAATCATCCCAATTCGTCCCTAGTACATAAATAAATATCAATATCCATGTCTAAAAACGATCCTTTACGACGGCGTATTAGGGTCACTGCAAAAATATTTCCATTGACAGATTTCACTCTCTCAATGCCAGATTGAAATCTGTCAATGGCAGATCATAATCTGTCAATGCCAAATTAAAATCTGTTAATGCCAAATTAAAATCTGTCAATTCCAGTTGAAATATGTCAATGACAGATTAAAATATGTCAATGACAGATTATAATATGTCATTGCCGCTTGTTTTTGAAATTTTATTAAAAATATGAACACATGAGAAAAATGTTTTAAACAAAATATTAATTGCTAGATCAAATGAAATTGAATTGAACTGGCCGATACTTGATGAAAATCCATATTAACAAAAATATATTACAGTTTCCTGTATGATTTCCACTTACAATGGGTTTACAAAACCGCGACAGGTGTTTCGCTATTACATAGCTTCTTCAAGCAAGATAAATAAATCACTATTTTAAAATACGCTATTTATATACATGTAGGTCGAACGTCTCTTACAATAAAGGTCCGACTTACCAAGTGTAAATATTTCTAGATTCTTGAAACATAATGATATTAATACAGCATTTCGTACTAATAATAAATTGGGGATATATATCAAAAATGATAAAGACAAAAATGAATCGTCACAAAGATCAGGAGTTTATGAATTAACATGTGGGTCATGTCAGATGTACTACGTAGGCCAAACGGGAAGATCTTTCAACACACGCCTAAGAGAACACAGAACTAGTTCTTTGAATGGAAAAACAAATTCTAATTATGCATGTCACCTCATTCTAGAAGGTCACGAGTTCAACCACGAGTTCAAAATACGGCATTTTGAGCAGAAAGGTTGGAAACTCAACCTTCTAGAAAGTTTAGAAATCAATAGAGGGATAAATTCAGAATATTTATTGAATGATCAGGTTGAATTAAATAATTCCCCATTGTTGAATATGTTCCCGACCAATAATTAACATAGCCTATTTCTAGGAATAATCTTTCAATGTAATTAATTAATATTTGGACAAATTAATTACGGGTCGAATATCGGACCTAAGTCGGACCTTTATTGTAAAAGACGTTCGACCTACATGTATATAAATAGCGTATTATAGAATAGTGATTTATTTAACTTGCTTGAAGAAGCTATGTAATAGCGAAACACGTGTCGCGGTTTTGTAAACCCATTGTAAGTGGAAATCATACAGGAAACTGTAATAAATCAAATGAAATATAAAAAAAAATACTTCATTAACCATTTGGTAAAGAATCTAAATATTTTTTTCATGAAAGAACATTTCCGGAATATTCCGTAAAAAATCAAGAAACTGAAAAAAACAATTTAGAACAATCAAAAAATACAAGAAAGTTTTTCTTCGTGGAAAATTCTTATAATTCATGACAAATGAAATGACGAAAAGATGGTTTTCTAAACAAAATCATTATTATCTTCATTCATAATTTTTTTACATATTAGTAACACCGGCAATTTGAAAGTTATGTGATTGCATAGTATTTTTGCATGGTAAAACATCAAAATCGTCAAGAAAAATATCGAAAAAATCTCAGTCTCCATTTTCGATTTTTTTTGTGAGCGTTAAGATTCAAAAAATAACAGATGACATATATGAACATCGGAATGGTAAAATCTCGTAATCTATACAAGAAGCGAAATATTTTTGACTTGGTTTTCATTACCAATACGCTCATTTTACTGAAAACCTATGTCCTTTTTTTATCTGGATGACACCATGATCTTTTCGAATTTTTAAATTGATATTCGCTAGTCGAAAATTTTCTCTTCTCAAACGTCAAAAAGACGGGTAGAAAAATTCAATGAAAAATAGTGTGGTTCAGGCGCTATTTTTCCCACCTCCCTCTTTACCTAACCAGGTGGCACAGGCAGACTTCAAACATGCCCCATCTTTTTTTTTTTTCATGCACCAACCTGTTCCCAATATTTCATTTCAGGTGAAGCTAGCAAAACCTGTTCTCGTGTGCCATCTATCGATCTAAAAACGGAATTACACTCGGTGAGGCACGGTTCCCTTCTCTCTGCGGCTCTCATGCAAGGGCGCTAATAATTTTCGCTATATTTTGTGAACCGACAGGCAACGCAAGGCATTTATATAAAAGGATCACCTTTTTTGGAGCTCCCTACATTACGTTTGATTGAAATATATTTATTAATTTCGTGTGCAGAACTGTTATCTCATCAGAATCTTTTCAATCTTCCTGAATTACGGAGATATCGCCTGTTATCATCGAGTTCCCTTGTGTATGGAACCAAGGTCATTTGTTGGTTCAGTTTATCAATACACTGGTACAAAAAATGTGCTAGCTTGTTACAACAAATGATTGTTGTATAAACAGATTTCGACGATTAATATTAGCAAAATCGACAAATTTCAGAAAGAATTGAAATAAATAACAGATAACCATCAAATTCTACCAAAAAGTTAGATTTTCGATTTAGATCAACCACTACAAACGACGTTGGCTTCGAATGATGATAAACAATGTTCAGTCTGTCAACTTCAAAATGTTATGGGGTCAATGACCGTTAATCAATCGTCTCATCGATGTTGCTACTGACAGCATTGCCAATGTGTCAATATTTCCCCAATCGTCTGACGAATTGGTATATGGCATTGTATTGATATACCAAAATAATTACAAATGTACAGCCCGGATGTAGGCCGTACAATTCAAACAGGTGTTGGCAGGTAGCCAACAAAACTGCTAGAGTTCAGAAAAAGTGGAGGCTAAACTTCTTACTCAACTTGTTACTTCGAGTTCATCACTTAGGAGATGAGAATGGAAAAGATTATAACCCTGATATCATCTGATTATAGGACAAATTGGCGAGCTTGTCTCGATACGTAATTGCAACTTACGATTAGATATAATTTGCGAACTGTATTGTCAGTTTTTCATGAATGCAGATATTAGATAGGCGATTGACGTTTCAGAAATTTCAAATTCAACCATATCGACCTTGAGAATGTAAAATTTATCGGTTTTATCGTTTTTTTATTCAATAAATCAATTTATTAAAAATACTGTACGCAACTGACGAACAGACAGTTAACTTCCAGGTAAACGTTTGCCTATTCGTACATTTTAGTTAAGGTATCTTTTTCAACATCAAGAGAAAGAAAACCCAGTTTCAATCCAGTAACTTTTCAATTGAGAGCAGTTTTAGGGTTTGATAGCCGTGGTCTGCAGAATTTTGGCAAGACGTTTCGTCTAGAACTGCGGTAGACATTATTAGATTGAGATTTACTTTATAAATGGTTGACATTAAAAAGACCAAATTTTTGATAGCGGAATATTTAAATGAGACAGATAAAGCAATATATCGCTCGAGTAATACCAAAATAAATCGAGAAATGCTATTGCCAAAGGCGATGCAGCAATGGACAAAGTGATTTTTTTGTGGCGTTACGTTCGCAATGATGAGGCAGATCCAGGAGACTGTTTTGTGACAAAGAAAGAATCTTTAACACGAACTATTCAAGATTCTTCGAACACAAAACTGCTAATAACATAGGAACATAGAAACCAACCAGTGTTCGATTAAGATTTAAAGACCTTCCAAACAAAATATCACAAGAACCTCCGTTTTCATTTGGAAAAATGTTAAAACCGCTCTCTAGGCGACGAATAACACCACAGAAATATTTTCTTCCTTCAAAAAGTACTTTTTACACAAACTTACTTCGATCTTGACATCTTATCCGGTTTCATAGTTCGCCTTTTTACAACTGTATTGTACTGTTACATAATCTTCTAGTGCCGGCCCTGTGGATCGTAAACGCAAAATAATATGAGAGGTCGAAGGGAGAACAACATTTTCCAAGAAAGCCCGATTGGCGTAGAATTCGATACACATCATCGAAGTTTGGTGTTATCTGGATGGCACCATGATCTTTTCGAATTTTTAAATTGATATTCGCTAGTCGAAAATTTTCTCTTCTCAAAAATCTATTCGAAGAATTGGCCTAATATCAACGTTATTCACGGAAGATTGAACTCCCTTTTTTGACAGTTTAATATGTTAAGAACTATCGAACTAGTTCACTGGTGGATAAAATTTTTTTGCACATTTTTTAGGTGTCATTCCGAATCGAAAGAGCCCTAGATCATATTTTTGAGATCACTATCAAGAGATTTCTTGATTTTTGGCCCTGTCGCTCGTAAACGCGAAATAAAATGAGGGGTCGAAGGAAGAACATCATTTTCCAAGAAAGACCGATTGGCGTAGAATTCGATACACATCATCGATGTTTGGTGTTTTTTCGAGTTTTGATAAACGAACCCAAGAAAATATCGTAACAGTAATTAGGATTCGGTTATCCAATTATGGTTGAAACAAATTATTCCGGTTTGAATTATGCCATAACTATAAAGAATGGGCAGTCCTTATTTATTTTTCGAGTGTTCGATAACACACAATAAAATGTTTCTTAATGAGTTTCAGAAGAGCATTATCCATGAAAATAAATATCTTCAAAATATTGTTTAAAAGTCATTATTTCATAATGGATAAAACTTTTTATTCGTAGTTTCAATTTATATAACAGAATCCACAAGAAATTCATGTTTTGGTTGCTGAACTCGTTTTTTGAAAAATGTAAGAGCTCAGAAATCAAAAGGAAACCTCAAAGATTGACGTTGTTGTCTACCCGTTTCTATTATTTCACAGAACATACAAAAAAACTATTTTGTTTTCAACCTCATCTGCAGCATTTATAGCTAGATGGTTGAGCATTAGAGCGAAAATTTATTAATATTGAATTGACAGGGTGCCAAATAAATTTGGCTTGTTTTATGAAAATCAAGATTATGTTCAGATACACTCCGAAAAAAATTTGGTCAATTTGGTCACTCAGCAGGTTATAATTTCGGGATAGCGGGGGGTATTCTATGGGTTATCGTCTATGATTATGAAGTTCGCAAGAAATTCGTTAGGAAAATGTATTGCTATGTTTTCCACAGAGTACAAAAGTTTATAAACTGCCACTAAGAGCTATTTACATAAGTATGTTTTCCACTTCTAACAGCTTGAATTTTGAATATTTACTTAAAAATCAATTTAGTTAGTAAAAAAACTAGACAGTTTGTACTGCAAATTCATACTGAATTATGTGATACTGAATATACAATCAGAAAACTAAAAAAAAACTAAAAAGTAATTTTGTTTCTACCACCAACTTCATTTGTCTTACAGAAAGAAGCAAGGGGTGTTTCATTTCCGTTAGATTTGTAAATCAGCATTTCTAGTGGATTACAGAATTCAAGTGGGATTTCAATATTTCAACAAGATTTCTACTGAATTTTGTAAACCGGATTTCCCAATTGAAACACCCTTTAGAAAGAAGTTAATTGTCTGAAATGAAATGCAAGAACAGATGTTCATAAAATAGTTGGCCAAATAAAAACTGAGGCAAGAAAAAGATAACATATATGAAGAATTGATAACTGTTAATAGGACTACCAAAGATACAACAAAAAGTTGAAGGCAGGTTTAGTGGACACATAAGTAATGCATAACTTATTGGATAATTCATAAGTCACATCAGAAAAAATCACGTTAATCAGCTAAGAACTGGCACTTCTTATTTTTTTTTGCTTTACTATGATGCATATCTTTCAAGTAACTGAAGCGAACTTATTTAACTGTGGGATGTACTTAATTTTTTTGGTTTTTAAGTTATGCATAGGACAGATAGTGCATAATTTAGTGCATAATTTGGTGCATGAATTATGCACTATTTGTTCAGTAAACCCACCTTTAATCTACAATTCATTAATTTTTCATCATTTTCATGAAGCATTTTCAAATGCCTAAGATTTTTATTGATTTTCAAATAACCAATTCATTAATTCAAATATGTTATATATCTGCACATTAACTTCTTTTCGAAATAAAAATCAACCTTGCCACCAATAAAACCAATTCATTAAATGTATTTCTATTGATGAAATGAAAACAATACCTTCATCAATAAAACTCTCCAACAGATATCGAAACAAAATATAACCAATTACAAGCCACCAAATATTTATCTGTATGAAAATAAACACAACTAAATGACAAACAGAAAATTTCATGAATTGAATAATTGATGTATTTTCATTTGAACCAATTTTTCTTTCTATTTGATATTAGGTATGTAAATGTAAGGATGGAATCCTAGGTAGCACAAATGTACATTGGGAAGAATGAAGAGTACAGAATACAAAACAATCTTTTTGTTTCAACTTCCCTGAGTGTATTGACTTAACTGAGGCACCCATAGCTAATCATGCTAAAAATAGAATCACTTTCCAGTGGAGATCTTTTTCTATCAATAGTATCCAAGGAGACATTACTTATTCTTTTTCTGAACTGAAACAGATATACGTACCCAATGTTGCCCCTTTGACCCCATTGCAATATTTATTCAACAAAAACAACTTGCAAGGGACAGTGTAAAATGGAGTCAGCCCAGGCTAAATCTTAGGTTATCGATATTTTTGACAAGTGAGGTTATGCTAGGATTGAGGTTAGCCTAGTTTACCTTTTCAAAATTGTAAACAAAAAAACTATTCAAGAATTCTACACCATTGCCACACGAAAATTGATGATTCATTACTCGACCAACCTGGCACAAATTTCAAATTAGTGGGTACTGGACAGATATGAGCCTCCATTACGTACTAAACAGAAAGGAAATGTAAAAATTACATCACACAGATACTTATTGATGGGAAGAAAAATTAAGGCAAAATATAATGAAATTATTGAGTGAATTCTCGTTCTTCGTAGTTTCAACACAAAATTTCATACTTACATGTTCATTTTAACCCAAAATTGACAACCTAACCAAGCTTTATGAAAAGCTATCACCGACCTTCACTTGGAAGATAGCAAATGGCCGCTCGTTTGGGGAGTGCGTATACGTATTTCACAGATTTACACAATTTCCTTGGTGTATTTACTCATTCCTTGGAGGTTCGTACAATTACATTTTTTAATTTCAGTTAATTGAAACAATTCTAGAACAATGACTGTCACTAATTTTTCAGTTAGGAAATGTTTGGTAAAAATAGGTTAGCGGATAAATAACCTACAACTTCGTTTACGTTTACAACTACGAGCGCCAAAACAAAAGATACAAGCTCACTTCCGGTTGGGTCGAACTGTGTAGCGGGAAATTTGAAATGAAGGATGAGCACTTTCAGCGGGAAAATTCAAGAAATACAGCAAATCAGCGTGGATCGATTTGATGGTGAAAATGTAGAGTCTGAGGCATATTTTCTATCCCATTGTCACTCAGATCATATGGTGGGGCTCGATTCTTATTCTTTTCAGGGCCAGTTAGTGGAAAATTGTAAAAACTTGTATGCCTCACAAATATCTTGTGTAATTTTAAGAAAGATGATTCCTTATATAGCACATAACTTGATAGAATTGCATTTGTATAGTCCTACAACTATTCAATTGAAAAACTGCACATTTTCTGTAACGCCTGTACCAGCAGGCCATTGCCCAGGTTCAGTAATGTTCTTGTTTGAAAGTGGGAAGCGTATTCTCTATACAGGAGATTATAGAATTAATAGACATGATATAGCAAAATTCAAATCATTTTATGATTCTACCGGTGATATCAAAATTATTGATAAAATCTATTTGGACACAACTTTCTTTCTAAAAAGATTCTGGAGTTTTCCTAAACGAGAGGAAAGCTTAAAAGAGGTGTGTGCAATTATAGAGGAATGGGTACAGAGAGGGAAGAACTTTCTTGTTAAGCTGCATACCAGTGCTACATATGGCTATGAATATCTTTTCAATGAGGTATTCAAGAAACTGAATATGCCCATACATGTGAATCAAAAAACACACAAACTTTATTCTCTCATTCCGGAAATGGACAAGTCGGTCACCTTGGATGGCTCCAGAACACAAATACATTGCAACTGTGGAATTCGCTACCAACATATGTGTGATTTTCGACTGGATAGTTTTGTTAAAACCATAAGAATTTCCGCGTTAACATGGACCCAAGATGACCTGAAAGAAGGACCTTCAAACTTCGATTCCGATAGTGGAATTCATTATGTATGTTACTCCACTCATGCTTCATATGAGGAAGGAGTTGAACTTCTACGACACTTAAAACCCAAAGAAATTGAAGCTTGTGTGGAGCAAAAGGACCCCTATGCCAATAAAGAGATGACAATGCTTATTACGGGTCTTTTGGAAGAATTGAAACCAAAGGTAGAAATCAAAGAAGTCGTACCAAAACTATTTCCTGTCAAAAGTGAAACTAGCAAAAAACATATAGATGTTGAACAGTCTTCTGAAGATTTTAGTATTCTGAACTCCCCTCCTAGAGACACATTCTATTTGAACAGTATAGTAGATAGCAATGAAAAGGGAAAAGTGAACTGTGAAAGAGATTCAAGTAATATTATAGATGGCATAATTTCTCCTGTTCGAAAAGTGAAGATATCTTCCGTTCAAGTTTCAGAAGACAACATTAGAAAAGATATAAATTCAAAATCTGAAGTAGTGGAAAGTACGAATGTCTGTGATTCAAAACAAAATATCATAAATCCTTCAATTGACTCATTCAATACTATAGTATCCAAAGAAACTGAAGGACCGGAGGAGGAAAATAGCGTATTACTGACGATTTTAGATCTACAGTCAGATCATACTAAATCCCCTCAATCAAATGTAGACATTTCAGAAAATATTCAGGAAAATTTAAGAACAATGATTCTCCAAAACTCACTGGTTAGCAGTGAATTAGTTGAAGAAACTGCACAGACAAATATAGCGGAAGAGTGGGAAGATAGCATATTAATGTCTATCATTGACACACCACCAGAAATGAAGGAAGTGGATGAATTAAAGGGGGACGAAGAGGACAGCGTAATTTTGAGTCTTATTGATTCTCCCCCTAGTAAAAGGAAAAAATGAGAGTTAATCTTGAAAATTCAGACTCGAGGTACTTGATGAAGATTAACATTGAATTCCCAGCTAATAGGCATTTTTATAAAGAGAAACAAATTCAATTTCCTACTCTGTTTGTTTTTTACCTTCATAGAAAATGTTTGAATCATTCT
The DNA here is from genome assembly GCA_032362365.1 of Zygogramma bicolorata. Lineage (NCBI taxonomy): Eukaryota > Metazoa > Arthropoda > Insecta > Coleoptera > Chrysomelidae > Zygogramma > Zygogramma bicolorata. The sequence goes on from JAVJAQ010000582.1 coordinate 3,358,248, forward strand.
GAAAGTAAAATGAAAGAACACTCCCTGAACAATCATAATATTCAAGATACATTTCCCAAGGAATAAAAAATTTGTAGTGTTCAATAAGATTCCAAAATTTAAATTCTGGAATAATAATAATGATTGCTCTTCTGTGATATTGACAAATCAATTATTCTTGTTAGTAGGTAGCATCAATATATATAGAATTTTTATATACATCATACCACTATTTCATTTACTGAATTTTGATATATCATTATGAGTTTTATTCTTTTATAATTTCAGACCAAGTATATTCCACATAGGAATTAATATTAATAATATTACATTTTGAAAAATATAGAATATTTTTTCACAACATCCATTATTTGATATGTATCCTCCACTATCTCACAAAGAAATATATACCAAAACTACATGTCCCAACCATACTTAAAATCCCATGCTCATATTTGAGCAACATGCTATATGACCCTTTAAGCATCATCTCAAGAAATTTCTTGTGGTATGATGCTGAACAGTTCAACAAGTATTTTTGTTTTGTTTTTTTTATCAAAATTAATATTACGGCGATATTCATATCATTGTTCTAGACAATAGTATCATTAAAATCAAGTGTCCATTATAACCACGTTCTGACGATGCTACAGGAATAAAAATATGGAAACCATTTGAAGCAGTTCTGGTTCGGACCTCATAAATTATTAATCAAAAATTCCTACAGAAGCCTTCAGATTGTTTATAATTTTACACGTCATAATTTCCAGAAGTGAATTTTGAAGGTCTAGTTGCTCAAAATTTAGTTTCTTGGACTTGAATATCATTTAGAAATAACATTTTTAAAATGTTTGCTATTAGATTGAAACTGATAAATGATATTGAATTTGAACTTGATTTGTTACGTCAAAAATTACAAGAAATTTCGAAAATATCTTTCAATACCAATTTATATGTAATTTTTTTCAAAATTAAAGCAATATATTTTTAAGCAAATTTATATTTTTGTAACGCTTCTAGCTAATCATCAAAAGATTAAGATATTAAAATAAATTATTGTTTTAATGCAAGCATTGTATTCTGTAGTGAATGAAAGTGATTATCTTTGTCTCATATTAGATGGGATGAAGTAAATAACATGTTCATTGAATATATTACATATTTTTTAATTAATTCAGAATTTCGCGACAATTAAAAAACTTGACTCTTTTGGACAGTTTTAACTGCTTTCAGGTACTGATAAGGTATTTAAAAAATGAAAATATTTTTAAAGCACAATGTTCAATCATATACAACAAAATATGCAAAATAAATAGAAAAAGTAGAAATCAAAGAAGTCATACCAAAACTATTTCCTGTTAAAAGTGAAACTAGCAAAAAACATAGATATTGAACAGTCTTCTGACGATTTTAGTATTCTAAACTCCCCTCCCAGAGACACATTCTATTTGAACAGTATAGTAGATAGCAATGAAAAGGGAAAAGTGAACTGTGAAAGAGATTCAAGTAATATTATAGATGGCATAATTTCTCCTGTTCGAAAAGTGAAGATATCTTCCTTTCAAGTTTCACAAGACAACATTAGAAAAGATATAAATTCAAAATCTGAAGTAGTAGAAATTACAAATGTTTGTGATTCAAAACAAAATATCATAAATACTTCAAGTGATTCATTCAATACTATAGTATATGAAGAAACTGAAGGACCGGAGGAGGAAAATAGCGTTTTACTGACGATTTTAGATCTACAGTCAGATCATACTAAATCCCCTCAATCAAATGTGGACATTTCAGAAAATATTCAGGAAAATTTAAGAACAATGGATCTCAAAAACTCACTGGCTAGCAGTGATTTAGTTGAAGAAACTGCACAGACAAATATAGCGGGAGAATGGGAAGATAGCAAATTAATGTCTATCATTGACACACCACCAGAAATCCAGTATGTGAATGAATTGAAGGGGGATGAAGAGGACAGCGTAATTTTGAGTATTATTGATTCTCCTCCTAGTAAGAGGAAAAAATGAAAGTTACTCTTGAAAATTCAGCCTTAAGGTACTAGCTGAAGATCAACATTGAATTCCCAACTAATGGGCATATTTATAAAGAGAAACAGATTCAATTTCCTACTGTAATTGTTGTATTTTTTACCTCCACTTTCAAAAATGTAAGTCATCCTGGAAGGAAAATGAAAGAACACAACAATCATAATATTCAAGATACATTTCCCTATGAATTGAAATCTGAAGTGTTCAATAAGCTTCCGACATTTCATTCTGGAATGATAATAATTATTGCTATATTCTGTGATATTGACAAATCAATTATTCTTGTTAGTAGGTAGCATCAATATATATAGAATTTTTATATACATCATACCACTATTTTATTTACTGAATTTTGATATATCATTATGAGTTTTATTCTTTTATAATTTCAGACCAAGTATATTCCACATAGGAATTAATATTAATAATATTACATTTTGAAAAATATAGAATATTTTTTCACAACATCCATTATTTGATATGTATCCTCCATTATCTCACAAAGAAATATATACCAAAACTACATGTCCCAACCATACTTAAAATCCCATGCTCATATTTGAGCAACATGCTATATGACCCTTTAAGCATCATCTCAAGAAATTTCTTGTGGTATGATGCTGAACAGTTCAACAAGTATTTTTGTTTTGTTTTTTTATCAAAATTAGAATTACGACGATATTCATATCATTGTTGTAGACAATAGTATCATTAAAATCAAGTGTCCATTATAACCATCTTTTGGCGATGCTACAGGAATAAAAATATGGAAACCATTTGAATCAGTTCTGGTTCGGACCTCGTAAATTATTAATCAAAAATTCCTACAGAAGCCTTCAGATTGTTTATAAATTTACACGTCATAATTTCCAGAAGTGAATTTTGAAGGTCTAGTCTAGTAGCTCAAAATTCAGTTTCTTGGACCTCAATAACATTTAGAAATAACATTTTTGAAATATGTTTGCTATTAGATTGAAAATGATAAATGATATTGAATTTGAACTTGATTTGTTACATCAAAAATTACAAGAAATTTCGAAAATATCTTTCAATACCAATTTATATGTAATTTTTTGCGAAATTAAAGCAATATATTTTTAAGCAAATTTATATTTTTGTAACGCTTCTAGCTAATCATCAAAAGATTCAGATATTAAAATTATCGTTTCAATGCAAGCAATGTATTCTGTAGTGAATGAAGGTAATTGTCTTTGTCTCATATCAGATGGGATGAAGTAAATAACAATGTTCATTGAATATGTCACATATTTTTAATTAATTCAAAATTTCGCGAAATTAAAAAAAACTTGACTCTTTTCGACAGTTTTAACTGCTTTCAGGTACTGATGAGGTATTTAATAAATGAAAATATTTTTAAAGCACAATGTTTAATCATACACAACAAAATATACAAAATATATACACAAAGGTTGCTTTACTATCACAATTATAAAACCCTTAACAAATAACAAACAAGTTCAAATTTAGCATAATAGGAAATTGTAATCCATACTGAACCTATCATCCAATTTACAGACCTAAAAATACCTACATAAAATTTTGAGAAGCAATGACTAAATTCATGAATATTCAACAATTCAAAGAAAATATACAACCCATTTTCAAAATGCAGAAATAGTAGTTTCAACAGAAATAAAAATTTGCTTATAATAAATACAACATTCAATTGCCCCTCCAAACTATCGAGTGGATTCAACATTTGAACAATAAGGAAATAATTCGCTTTGGAAGGATCTGTGAACATGACACAGTGCAATAAATTCTTTGATACAGTCACATTCACTAAATTACACTTACATAGTATCAATTATTTTATTATTTTAAGTACAAAACTATATATAGTATGGCGTGAGGAAGTTCAATTTTATGAATAAAACAGGTAGAAAGTGCTTCAAATGAAAAACATGGCCATTTTGCATGGAGTTGGCATCAGTGAAATGAAATAAGAAACAATATTTTCAAGTTTTACGATGCAGAAAAACTCAAAGTCGTCTCCACAATTTAATATTTGAAAGATGTTCAGTACGGTGATTCAGTACATGTTTCGAACCTACATAGGTTCATCATCAGCTGAATTTACATTGAATTCTACAATAAAGGAAGAGTAATATAATATTAGTTGATGAATGATCACAGAAGTGAACGGTAGAGTTTTTCCAAGTATTCTTTAATGTGGATTTTTCTAATATTGCATATTGGGCATAAGGGCTCCAAGCCCCCCAATCTTTAATGTATTTATGGTGTTAGGGATGTCCCAAATTCCCCTAATATCAAATTAATCATAATTGTCACTACAAAATTTTTTATGTCCTTTTGAACTTCACCATGTGAATTTGCTATTTTTTTCATCTCCATGTAAGTAAATTTTATACTTCATTTATCAACTAATATTATATTACTCTTCCTTTATTGTAGAATTCAATGTAAATTCAGCTGATGATGAACCTATGTAGGTTCGAAACATGTACTGAATCACCGTACTGAACATCTTTCAAATATTAAATTGTTGAGACGACTTTGAGTTTTTCTGCATCGTAAATCTACTACACTCCACTTTGAGATACAATGGACTTCTACCACAGGTTAATATTTTCAAGTATTAGCGGAAATGAATAAGAATTTTTGACGAGTACCTTCACAACATGCGGTTATCCTTCCACCAATTTTAATCTTCCAATTATAAAAAAAATATCACAGTTTTCTGTGTTACAAAGGGTTTATAATACCGTGACACGTGTTTCCCTACACAATAGTTTCCTCAAGCACGATAAAAATCTTGCTTGTTGCGGTTTCGTAAACACATTTTTAGTGAAAAACTGTGAATTTTGGTTAGATATTAATTTTCTGCAAGTACCTGCCAGTTAAACTTTCTGATACTATTCGTAAAACGGAAGTTTACCAAAAAAATCGTATAAGTTTCGTTAATACAACCTATATTCTACAATCTCAGTAGATACACTAACATTGAAGGCCACTTTGTGTGAACTAAACAAGGAATGCACCAAATGCGAAATATTTGGCATATCGAGTTACACAGATCTCATTTTTTTTACTTTTTCAAATATCGGCAGTGGAACAGCTCAAGCATGACCTATCAAACAATACTCACTTTCAAAACTGCTGTTCTCAGTAGAATTAACAATTCTTGTAACTCTTCTTTTTTGTCAAACTCAAAAAACTGTAGGGAAAACTGATTTTTTACTGATAAGGTGTTCTTGGATTGACGTTTATCATTTCGCTGGTACTGTAAATGAAATTTCAATGTCAAAATACAAATCAAACCTAACAATTTTTCAGTGAGCTCCAACAGAGATAAAATGGTTCAACTCACCTTTTGCCACATTTTATGTGAATAAAGAGTAAGGCAATGCCCAAGAGTAGACAGACACACCCTGTTACAATATATGCTATTCCCAGGAAAGGATTTTTACCACCCAATAGAGATGTGGTGCTGAGAATCATTCGTTTGGATCCAGAGAATGTGCTTACATCATAATCTAAAGAAAAAAAATATGATTATAACTGGTTCAATAAAAAATTGTAATTTTCACCGACTAATAAGCTTGAAAATTTCAATATACTCACTATATTCTACTATAAGGGTGTAATTCCCCTTCATCAATCCTTTTGCAAACATGTTTTGACTGTGATCCACCCTACGATAAAGCTTCCTGAAATTTGGCAACGCAGCAGTCCTCATCCACACTATGAAGTCCTCATTCTGGAAACCGTTATTTTCTGGATTATCTGGGTCGAGTTCATAAATCGGTTTTTTCCAAGCTATAGGCTTCTCAAAGTTTGCGAGAGCTTCCTTCAAATCACCTTCTGGGTTTCGAAATTTGATTTGCTTGTCAGACTCCCAAGCAATCTGGGTGTTGAGGAGACGAACCGTTGTTGTTTTAGTCTTTTCCCACATCTCCAAGGTGAGTTTATCTGAATATAAATGAGTGTTAATTGTTTTGATGATACTTACTATCATGAGGTATTCAGATTTCCAACAAATAATGATGGAAACAATCAATCAATCAAAAATATACTTTATTGTCGAAGATATAATCTTATTGACAAAGCATCAATGGCAAATATGTGTATATAAATATACGGTCACAAGCGTAAAACTTGTTCAAGTTGAAACACAGCGAATTGGAGTCACACCACTGCTTCATTTTAGTGAGGTCCAGAGTAATCATTTCTTTCAAGCGATTTATATCATTTCCGTGCCATAAGATAACGATGTTATCAGCAAAAATGTGAACTTTCCCTGAATGTGAATAGTGGCTAGGTCTTTTATATACAAAAGAAACAGGATTGGGCCCAAGACTGACCCCTGTGGTACGCCTATTGTAATTTTGTTTATCTGAGAATGGTTCTCTTTAATTTTCACTACCTGACTTCTGATAAATATGTGTGAAACCAGTTCAACACAGTCGAAGGCTTTCGAGAAATCGCAGAATACTGCTGCAGCTGCTTCTCCATCATTTAAAGTCATATAAGTACTTTCAAGCAACAAGAAGATTGCACCATATGTGTTTTTTCCGCTTTGAAATCCATACTGAAGTTTATTATATTATTTTTCATTAGATGTTTCATCATTCTTCTTTTTACCAATTTTTCTATAATTATAGATAACGTAGACAGAAGTGAAATCGGTCGGTAGTTTGCGGGTTCGTCTGAGTCACCGCCCTTATGGAGGGGTATCAGAACTGCTTGTTTTAAACAGGTTGGGAATTTCCCCGTTCTGAAGGATTTGTTTACTGCATCTACTAGAATATTAAGAGCAAAGTCAGGGATATTTTGAAAAATTTTGACTGATAATCCATCTATACCTGATGAGCTTTTATTAGTTATTTCCTTGAGGACATCTTTTAGCTCGATTATATTAGTATCTTCAAAGTAAAAGTTATCTGCAATGCTAGCATACATTAGGTAGTCTAAAGAATCCACCTGTGGAGTTAAACTACATGTAAGTTTATGACCTGAGTAAAACAAATATCAAAAGGATGGAAGGATATGAGATCAACACTACATAATACCTCCAAACGGAACTATTTCATTTGAAATGGGAGCTGATTTTTATTCTAGTGAGCAATTTCTTGGTGGAAATTCATAGCTATCTAAGCATACTGGCTGCTTTGACATAGGTATTATAATTGTATTCATTACTCTTTCAGTTATTGTTATTGTGCCACTGTATAATTTATAGCCTTTGGACCATCCTTGTTACTCGAGGGGTTGAATTCCGGGGAATTCCGAGGAATTATGGGGTATTCCGGGGAATTCCGAGGGAATTCCTAGGGAATTCCGAAAAATTTATAGAGAAACTATAGGGGTTATTATTATGTAACTTCAATTTATTCGCGCAATAATAAAAAAGCATACAGTAAAATTTCAATATTTATATAAAATCATAATTCAAAAACAAAACACCGGTGTGAAGTAATCCACTTCCACTGGACGAAGAAAGTTAGGACCTTTGTTTTGAAAGAGTTTGTGGTGAATTTCCAATTTGAAATACATTTTGTTAGCGACAAATAAGCCTGATGACAACAATCGCCATGATCTGATAGACATCTGATATGTCCCTGGAGGGGTGTGTTGGGGAAGTTTTTGCAAATCAGTCAATAACTTCTTTCAGTGAAATAGTACCTCATTCTGATTCGAATATATTAATAAGGCATGTGAAACAACCCAAAAAACTTTGTTTTATAGTTTGTGCAGCCTCGAGAGGGGTGATGATGGGGTGGTTTTTTCAAATAATCCGATAACTTCTTTCAATGGAATAGAACCTCATTCTGATTCGAATATATATGAATTGGGCATGTGAAACAGCCCAAAAAAAACTTTGTGTCGTAGTTTGTGTGTTTGTTTTTTGGGTCAACCTCTGCGACTGCCATTATTTTCCTCAATATTTCAAATGACGTGTCTTGAAATTTCACTCTACAAGAAGAAAGGACGCCCTTGATTGTGGAAGAGAGACTAGATCATAATTGGCAGACAAAACACAGGTTGTCTACATTGTGGCCAGCGGTTACCGAAATTGAAGTAAGACGGTTATAGCTCGCGTTATATAGTCAATGACTGCAGTCTTTGTATGATTTCTGAAGTTTCTTTGCAGCTCCATCATGTTATTTGGACGGTTTTATATAATTTATCGGTTTGTAATAAAAAGATGATCGGATATATTGTGGTTCAGTGTCAACTGTTCTCATTTGAGTTTATACAGGGTGAACACACCAGTGAAAAATATTTTTTTTATTTTCCTAGTAGGTAATGTTGAAGGATTATCAATAATTTTTGATATTATGGAATATACGTTTTTGGGAAACAGTTTATTTTTGCTATATAAGCGATGACAAAAACATATAAAAAGAATTTTCTCCACAGATTGAGTATCCCGTAATCATTTAGCGGTTGAAAATAATAGAACCTACTCAATAGACCATAAAATACCGTTTTTTTTTTAATGACAAATTGTATTTTTTCGATACTTATTATTACGGATTTAGAACTTGATTCTATAAGGAAAAATCTCAGGAAAAATGATGCCAATAAAACATACCTGAGTGGAATCAGACGATCCGTTCCCTTCATTTTACGATTGTGACTTGCATTATGTAGATGATTTATTTTGTTTCCAATGTAATAAATACCAGCCTCAATGAACATGTGAAAAGTTTTGATATGTAAAATCCGATATTATTCAGATTGGGTCATAATCATGACATGGTCTACTTGAAAGTCTAAAGTTTATGTTCCACTCAGAAATCTCAAAAAAAACTTTTGTGCGAAAGTTCCGAAATATATCTTTCATATTTCGTCGGGTTTCCTCAGAATTTCCCCGGAATTCCCAGTATTTCCGTCATTTAGTTTCAATATTTTATCGATATTTCTTCAAATTGACACATTTTTTTTGTAGGGATTCCGGGGAATTCCGAGGGAATTCCGGTTTACGGGAATTCCAGTGTACACATTTTTCCTCAGTGGTCAACCCCTCGTTGTTACTACATATATTCAGCAATGACAATCTGTTTGGGTTGTATGACATTATATATTATTAGAATAACACCTTACCACTGAACATTGAATTAGCTATAGCTCCACAAGGTGCAATGGGCCTCCTCGAGTTATTACTTCTATTCACATAAGCAAATGGTACACAGTCACTTGCTGGATCAGCATTCAATCTTCCAAGCAGTTGATTATCATCTCTGGATTTAACATATCTGCGATGGTTTTGGTAGTAGTTATTCAAGCCATAATACATGAAAACTTTACCCTGTAACAAGAGTGATACTCAATTTTCTGGTACTTAGTACAAAGTTCACACTGATAAGCTCAAACTGAAATCTACAATTATGAATTAAATGAATGAAGAGCACAAATCATATTTGAATATTGATTCATTAATACAGTACATTAAATCAGGGATTTCTTCATTATTGTTGAAGAAAAGAGAGATGAATGCATAATTTAAAATTACCAGTCAGTTGTACTTTTTAGCTGAACTGTCCACTCATGTGCTGAAACCTCAGTACCCAAGCAACACATCAATCAGATTCAGTCTTTTCCAGTGCAACACAAATTTTTCTTACCTCAAAATCCTTATCAAGGGTGAACTCTATCCTGCAGATACAATTCTCACTGCTATTATCATGAATAATGCTAGCACAAGTTCTGTTAGTCACTGTCCAGCTCCCCGGCTGTCCAATGGTCTCTTTACAGTCTGTATAATCAATCACATGTTCCTTCACTTCATCTGAAAAGTAGAGGAGACCAATGCCTACAGGAATGAAGGCTACTCCGATAATGAAGAATGTTGGCAGGACAGTTCCTGCAGTCAAAATGGGTTGCCATGCTGGAAGTCTCTGTTGTTTGAATGCACTATCTGGAATAGATAAAAATATACAATTAGGTATGATAAAAATAGTGTGTGAATTTGATGTTTTCTGAAGGTGAATTCTTGTAAGCCAACTTAACTTGTATTTAACTGAACTTATCTCAAAAAGTTGTATTAAAAAAAGGGGCATTCATGCAACAATTCCCAAACTTGAATAGCAAAGATATGCGCCAGTGATTTTAACAGCTGACAAAATTTTGGAGCATTAGCGAAAAAAAAATTATAAGTTGCTAAATATAATGCATGAATGCTTCTATTTGATTATGAACATCGAACTTCTTAAGTTAAGTTAAATTGAATACAAGTTAAGTTGGCTTGCATGAATTCTCCTGAGGTTTATTAATGAACCAAATTCACAAAAGAGTATGGAGTGAATCAAATACGTTACACATTGCCATGAAGTTGCTGAAGAGAATAAAGGATTGCATTTATAGCTAGAAGGAATCATGTTATTGATTAGTAAAGAGCAGAACTTATCATTTTCAATCATGAATAAGCAATGCATTTCTGTGTGGCCTCAATACCTTGACCTAAGTGCACTGTAGCATTATTTCTTCAATAAGACTAGAACCATATCCTCATATTTAATAATTAATTCCCCTATCTCTGATCAATAAATGGGCGTATAAACTGGGTAGGTCAGCAGGATAGTAAGAGTTTTCAATATTTTAGCTTTAGCACTCACCGGAAGGCTTTTTTGTTTTAGGTGGTTCCGTACTGTCCGGGGCCATTCTAACTGAGGTTTGTAGATATTTAGTCTTTCAATTTTGTTTTCAATCGGAAAAATAAATTGTTATGGCATTACCATTTCCAATTTCCAATAAAATGAAAATGTCAACAATTAAATGTCAATGTCAATATCGTCAATGTCATTTCATTGCGCTCGTCAACAGTCAACAGTCAACTTTCGTCTGTGTTCGGAAATCATCAAGGAATCCTTTTTGCGAGTAACCGGATTATGAATATCACACTTTCGAGTTACGAGTTATAATACTAACTACTCGAAATTTCAAGGCCTGTGTAGCAAACCATATAATATCTTTTAAACAAGCGTGAAAGAAATGGTCAAAAAGTGTAGAGATGCCCAAGAATATTAACATATGTTCGGGAGATGCCTTCCTAAATAATTAGCGACGAACTCGATTTCAATTTGTAAAATATACAATGCTACCGGTTTTGTTTAGTTTGGTTGTTTTCTTATGATTTCCACATCTTCAACTGTTTATAACCTTGCTTTTGATTGAGGTCGCATTTTCAACTAACCGCTTATAAACAGTGTGACATCATTAACACATACGCAGACACTCGTTTCAGGGCGGGTTGTAACACTACAGGTTAACTGTGCTTCATCTGGACCGAGGTCAGTTGCTAAGCAATAGAATCGTTTGTTGCTTGACATTGAACTCCGTTCACTCGAACCTGTCGTGTTATAACCCGACAATCGACAAAGATGCTTGAACCCGCCCTTAGACCGTTTCAAATATTTGAGGTTTCCTGTACTCAAATGAAGATGGCGTAAGATTGATTTTTTGTTAAATTCAATTTGTTTTTTGATTTTTAATGAAATAATGAATTAAATCGTTCTTTCTTTAATTTTTTCAATAAATGATCTCTCCAAATACAACTCGTTCTTCAAATTTAATAAAAAAAAATTCAAAACACTGTAATTTTTTATATTTAGGCAAAAGGATACAAACCGCGAATCAGATAAAATCATTAGTCCTACGGCACAGAACACCAGGGTGTTCTGTGCCTACGGACTCTTGATTTTATCAATCGGATTGTTTTCATACTTTTGCCGAATAAAAAAGTTTTCGTAGAAAATAAAAATTCATCGATTAATAAATTACCTTTGATTAAATGCTGTAGACCTTTAAACTAAACCGATACTGATCAAAATAAACCGTGAGTTTGGAACAATTTTTAGGTACCTACTATTATAATGTTCATGTGATCGAATTCGAGGTTTTCTGAGTTTACATTTATTCTGAAAATAATCTCAACATATATATCCTTCCTACACTAAGAACAATCGACCAAAATGCATGCATTTCCATAATTTTTAAAATTTTGCTTTTGAGCAAACGCTTTTGTGTGTATAAAAATTTAACCTGCAGTCTCGGGATCTTATCAAATTGTTACTCGATAAGTCATTTGCCTAGGAAAATTTCGAAAATCATGAAAGGGCAGCACACATTTTAACCGATTGAACTTTGGTTCACTCGGGATTATATAACCGCTGAGTAAATAATTTTTGCATAGTATACAGTTATTTTTTTGGGGAGGAATCAACAACATATACGATATATTTTCGGGCGGCATATGACGTCAGTAGTCATTTCAAAACTATACAGTAGGTGATTCGTGGGACATAGGCGTGCGTCATATGACGCGTCATCAGATCATTTTACGAGTTTGTGAAAAAATTGTGAATTAAAAGCTTCATTTGGTATTGCTTTACCATCAAAAATGCGTATTTTATCATTGTGATATTTTGAGAACATATCAAAAATGTTCAGTGCCCTTACAAAAAAGATGGTATATGGTCAACGTCCACGAATGTGTTAATGACGTCATTTCAACTTTCAACGGCTCCCAAAAAATTATATACTTTTTGCCATCAAGTTACTCGAAAATTTTCCTAGAGATCAATTAACCTAACACCAAAATTATATTTTTGCACTCGAATAGCGTTTCGCTAACAATGTTAGATAATTAATTGAGTATCAATTTTCTTCTACTGAAGATGCTAACCTTGTTAGCGAAACGCGCGTCGAGTGCAAAAATACCAGTTCGGTGTTTGATCCCTAGGAAAAGTTTCAACTTTTACACCAAAGGTTCCAATCTCATTGTTTATTAAGTTACTCACAGAAAAATAATTCCGAATATGGAATATGAAAAAGTCTTTAAATTAATTTCTAATTTATCGAGATATTTCAGAAGGAGTTCCTTATATATAACTACTGTCTGCCAGAACATCTTTCAAAAGAGTCTATACTCAGATAAACCCATGGGTTATTGAAAACTTGCACTATACAATAAGGGTTAGTTGTTGAAATCATAGTACTATGCTTTGAGTGAACTGATATCAGTTTTCAACCCACAACTGAACCGAGGGTCAGACTAAACAGAAACCTAGTTTGTGACAAGGATTTTTCGATTTCGGTAAATACCACAATTTGCGATAAACCTGATTTTTCAACAACCTACTTTTTGGATAACTATCACTGTTAAGAAACTGTCTCTATCAGCCTGTTTCCAATACTCAATCGAAATGTCTTGACCGGCTGAAAGTCGAAGTTCTTAAGATCTTTAATGATATTTTGTGATATATAGCTGCATATAGTTTCATAACTTCCTGCAGTTGTTCCAATAGGAAAAACTATAATTCCTGATTCAGGAGGATATTAATGACCTCCGCAGGAGAAAAAGCATTATTTCACTCGCTTTGTATGTAAATAGCTATTTTCTGTGACGGGTAAAACACGTGACACTTTATCACTGTTGACAAGTAACAAAATATCACTTTTTATGAAATCACTTTTTTCCCCTGGCAAAAGTACTCACTTTCTCTCTGAATATTACATATATGCACATAAGTATAGGAAGATCGGAAAAACTCTGAAACAGACATTTTTTTAACTCTAATCTTTAAAATAATTATTTAAAAAACGACCACTCACTAATAAGGTAACAACATTCAAATCATATCACATACAGCTTGTCAAATCCATCTTGGTACAGAAATAATAAAGTATATGCCCAGCGATCTCTGTGGAGTATACTAAGATTAAAAAACTTAAAACACCTATTATAGCTATTCACTGTCTTGAAATTTATTTCTAGAAGCTGTTTTTTCTATCGTCATGGTCTACAGTACCAGTGTGCAACTGGAAAAATATCTGAGTTTGTGCCAAGATGGATCGGATAAGCTATAATTAAATAGACATATCTAATAACTTCATAGATTTCCTCAGTCAATACAGGTCTAATGTCTGCTACAAGCACATCCTACCAGTTTGAGAATTCGAAATTCACACCAATAATGTTTTATACACCAGAAAAATATTAGATTTTAGCTCTACCATCATTCCCTAGAAAACTGGTCAGACATCATTTGACTTTTGGGTTAGGGTTGTAGGAACTATTTTTATATTTGTGCCTTATTTTTGAACAGTAGGTCAGTGACAGAAATTTCAAACATTTTTTTATTAATAGATCAGATACATGATAATAAATTATATGTTCAACACGTTGAATCAAATTTATATAACATACTTTTCGGAAATTGTAGCCTTGATGATGTTCTATGAAATGGGGCATTCCTAGATGCTTTTCTAAACAAATCATTGCGGGATTTGATCTCTGGTGGGAAAGAGTGAACCATCGCAGTAGTACCATTTCATGAGGTATGCAATGGAAACTATGATTTCTACGAAGCTCTGGAAGGGACACCCAAAATAAAAATTTCGCCATTTCTAAAATTCCGAGTTATAAGTCGGAATTTTACATCAAAATTCCGACTTATAACTCGGAATTTTAAAATTCCGAGTTGTAACACGGAATTTTACATCAAAATTCCGACTTATAACTCGGAATTTTTAAATTCCGAGTTGTAACACGGAATTTTACATCAAAATTCCGAGTTTAAACTCGGAATTTTAAAATTCCGAGTTGTAACACGGAATTTTAAAATTCCGAGTTGTAACTCGGAATTTCAGAGATTCCTCATTCATTGCCACTTGTGCTGTGCTGTTGCGTTGGTGTAATTATATTATTTAGAATGCACCTAGCTAGAAGTTAATAACAAGCCCTGGTACAAAAATCAAAATCGCTTTATTTCTATCAGACAATATATATTTTATCAGAATTGTCAATATTTTTTATTATTAATATCAAATGTACCCACCAGGACAACACGAAAAGTGTTATATTCATAAAATCTGCTGAATAAGTAAATTCATTCGTTTACAGATTTCAATGTAACTTGGTTGCAAGCAATATGCAACTGGTGCGCAAAACAACGAATCCTTTTACCATGGGCTTTTTGCAGAAACTCTTCAATTTTCAGACCAATTTCAGACTGTAATATGCTGACTTAATGAAATGAGTAATTTTGAGATATAAAAATATTTTTTTATTGGCCGCAAAAGAGGCTGAAAGTTGTAGTTGTTATTTGAAATAGCTCTGCAAGCAAACAAGTTCTTGAAAAAAGTTATAACTCTAAAATTATTTCAAATATCCTATTGGAGAATATAGAATGAATATTTATGATCTAACTAGACCCTTTCATCTAATTCAAGTTGTGAATATCACAGTTCTGAAACACATCAGTAAATTTTTGAAGGCTTTATATATTATTGAGTTTCAAATTGCTCACTGAAACAGTGGTTGGGAAAATTGCCTGATTGAATAAATGAAAAGAATTTATTGAAGGAAGAGATAAAACGATTCCTAGTAGCATGGCATGACCTATATAGACATGGTTTCAGACAACTAATCATAGTTGTATACCTACGATATAAATCCAATTCCGTTGACCTGATAGTCATCACGAATAAAATATGATTTAGAACAGTTGAGGTAAAAGTTGAGACTTTTTCCAGGAAACGTCTCAACTTTCCTACTAAAGGTTTCAATTTCATCTTTTATGGAATGATGGAACAAAAACCATTCTAAACAATATCAATTATTCCAGCGTCTGTGAAAATGTTTCCCTTTAGTAATATCAATTAGATAAATCTGAAATGATGACTAACACGAAACAACAGCTTCCCCCCACTATTTATAGTGTATAGTATTGAAATATATTTAAATAATCTTTACTTTCAACCTGAAAATTCTTATTATGAAAATTTTTATTTTCACCCAATATTTTTTGATTGAGAAACATTTCATTCAGACTTAAAAGTTGAAGTTGTACCCCGAAGATCCGACTATCAAATCTAGATTCTAAAATTCCGAGTTAAAACTCGGAATTTTGATGTAAAATTCCGTGTTACAACTCGGAATTTTAAAATTCCGAGTTATAAGTCGGAATTTTGATGTAAAATTCCGACTTATAACTCGGAATTTTAGAAATGGCGAAATTTTTATTTTGGGTGTCCCTTCCAGAGCTTCGTAGATTTCAAATAGGTGGCTAAATAATAATATGAGCATTGTTCATTTAATTTATCAAAAATTTTAATTCCACGTTGTATTTCTTTGTTTTGCAGACTTTCCGATTTCGTAGTGTTCCTACTTGAATTATACCTTTCCTAAAAGAGACCCACCATCGTTTAAATCAATGATCAGAAATAAAAAAAGTTGTGAGGCTATACCTAGATAGATGTTGATATACCTTTTGACACTCTGTTATAACAAATTTTCAATCCCAACTTGGTTCCAAATTTTGTCGCAAAAATTTTCTATCCCTATGAACCTTTCACCAATGAGAAACCTGAGGTCATGGATGATAATTATGCCGTTGTTTATATAGTTAACGGTAAACAATCAACAACCCTTCAACCTGGAATTCATTTAGGTAGTTCATGACTCCAAATGTTTATATCGTTTCTAGTAGGGCACCGAAAATAAATTGTGTTTACTCACAGTAGTTTCTGATCATTTGATTTCCTTCAACACGCACTATTAAAACACACCACACGACTCCTGCTGCCTATGCAAACCATAAAAAGTATCAATTGATATTCAATCTATTCGAATTAACATTTTATGGCAATTTCCAACGCGCAACCAACTGCTCGCGTATACCAATACATACTCATGAAATTATTGCTAACAAATTATGAACTATCATAGAGATACCGTAAAAGAATATACAGGGAGATTCTCGGTGTTAGGCTGAGCAAATGTATCAACGTGAGAAAACTCTCAGCAATTTTTGATTGCCTTGATCCGAAATTAACAGAAAGCATTTTGAATACATTGACTGAGGATCTCAAAAAAAATAAACCTTCTACTCAAGAAAGCAATTTGGTGGTAATTTGAAGAAACACAAGTATTTCGTTTTCAAAATATTGGAGACGACTACATTCCATTTCTTTACATTTTTATTGTTATTAATAGTAAATATTAATTTACTTATTTTGTAAAAATCCATGGGTGTATATATGTAAAGCAAACCCATTTTTTTCGTACTAGACAGAGAAAAAGAATCTCTCTTTAATGCTGGTCTTTAAATCTCGTATCAGCAGGGAGTGCTAAATGTCAATCCGTTTGGTTAGTCTAGTTACAAATTTGGCGTTCCGTGAATCAGAAACTCAGTTGAATCTGAATGGGTTTTATGCCAAAGGAGGAAGGAGGCCTGGAATTATTTTGAATCACTATTTCTTGTAATCATTAATATTAGGAAAAGCGGGCTCATAAATTCATGATGAAATTTACCAAATTTTGCTTTGCGACTTCAATAACGACAAAAAAACGTTGGAAATTGATATACAAAACTAATTCATTCTGAAAGCTGAAAGTTTTATCTAGTAGACATCTGAATTCAACCAGTTGGACAACAGATTTTCCAAATGAAATTACACACTAACTTTTTTAATTTTTCTACAAAAACCTAATTTCATCTTCGACTTTGAACTGTATGAAGATATGAAGTTTCGTTTCAATGAATGATGTTTTTTACCATAAAGGCTAGCGGGGGAGAGCGCAACTTAGAAAATATGCGCAAAGTTCATCTGACTGATAAGGTTCTACATAAGGTTTTACAGTCAGGCGAACCAACATATAATCGCGATAGACTAGTCATCTTCATGAACGGAAACCAAGTAAACACGATGAAAAATGATTTAGGTACTAGTTTTCCCTAGACACTCCACGGCTCTATTTACGCGTAGCTTTTCTTAGAGTGCATCCAAATATAATTCGCTCGCTCCCCGAAGAATTCTGGAATTTTTCTTTACACAATTTTAAGAAGAGATTAAAGGTAACACTTGAATATGCTCAGGACTGAACTATTGCTGTTGAACAAAGCCTGTCTATTGTTCATTTCTTAGTATACTCTCGAAATACCAGAAAAAATGTAAGGCATCGTTATTATAAGTATTACTAAAATATTTTTCTTCTTTATAATTTGCTTCCAATGGTAAAGGTGAGAAACAGCTTCAGCTGATACTTCGCCAATTATTCCCCTTTCGTTTTTTACTCCATTGTACAAGCTTACTTGTATCTCACTGGTGAATAGTCGATTATTATTATTATATATGGCTATTCAATAAACTATTGATTTTCACATGGACACAATAGAAAAAAACATTGTGAGCAAGGAAAATTATGAAAAGTTTATTTCTAATTTGAATGATGTCTCCTTCTTCAATTTATGACTTTGAATGACGAGTGACTAGCGTTCCGTATATCGAAATTTTTCAATAATCGATGTCAACCAGCCAATAATGTTGTTAGAATGATATACCTACAAAATTTTCATTATCCAAACCTGTTTCTTCAGCAGGTACATTATTCGTAACGTTTCTCTGATTACCTACTAATGTTGAAAGTTATTATAATGAATTATAAATAGTGCGTTTTTTGAACACGAAAACCTGTTTAGATTTGAAATAAACAATTTTCGATGAAAACGCTGAATTATCGACCTGAAATGACTATATCTTTCACAAATCTGCCATGTTATGACTGTTTACAGTAAAAAAGGTTCCATACTCCGTTCATCACAAGTTTGTCGTCTACGTCTACTGATAAATGTCCCTGTATCTTTGCAAGGTTGAATCATTAATAATGTTACCTGCATGCGGGAAACAGAACAGCTCATTGTATTTTTAAGGTTGTTTGTTCTCGCAATAATCACGAGGAAACAATCCATAAAAATTGTTGCTTCCGCGCATTTAAAGATAACGTAATTTTGTCAATTCCGATATTCACTACTTCACCTTGGGAATAACTAGTTTTAGTGTTCACTTTTTCATTCTTGGCGAGAATATTTTCCTTTGCGTTTTCATACTTGGATCTTTGAATGAAGTAAAAATGAAGGTCCTGGGAGCAGAGCCCTAATGGGGCCTCAGACGAAATACTTTCAGGAGTTGATAACTATCTATGGAAAAAAATTCAACAAATATGTCGTTTGCGGCTGTCCCATATGTGTATTTGTAATTTGATATAGAAAGTCATTTGTTGAGGGATTCGCGACGGCCATGAAATAAAAAATAATGGGAAAGTAGGATAAATGTTGAATTAATTTTCTTTTCATAACTGTGCAGGGCTCTACTTCTATTCTTTCGGCCACGATCAGAATAGTATATTATTTATCGAGCTAGGAATGATAGTTATATCATTAAATTAACATTACATGCGAGTTATATACACTATACTTTTTCTGCGGCTTCAAGAGATAATAGTGAAATAATTCAGCAAATAACTTGAATTTCGAATTGAATGTCATTCAAAATTCCCAAATAGGTAAAAATGAATAAGTAAATTGAGCTGTCAATACTCGAAATTTGACACTCTACTGGAGACCTGAATTATTGTAAAATAATAACTATAACTGTAACACAATGAAGTCATTGTTTTATCAAAACATATCAAAAACAGTTAAGATAGAGCAGTTTCGTGTTAGAGTCGTAGAAAATATCTATTTCCTCTGGTGTTGATAAGTTGAAAATAATCCACAATTTTCCACAAAAAAAACATACCAGCAAAAACAGAGCACTATATGAAATTGCATAATGTTATTCGTTCTGGATTGTGGTTAAAATTATGTTAAAGAATTCCACATTGATGAATTCTCATCTGATGTTTTCCATTTTTTTTTCCTTTCATCGTTCACTCAGAAAGGAAATTTATGCAATGTTTGGTAAAGATATTGCAAACCCAATAAAAAAAGTGAGATATCAACTGATTTCAATTCGCTAGGAATCACACATTGTTCTTCAGCTTGCACGGCTTTCGAAGGTTGTGTGCTTACGATAATGACTCATCAACAGAATTCCAGAAGAGCATCTAGAATATAGAGGAATAATCAATCGCCGACTTTTTTGCGATGTATCAAGAAAGTGAGTGATTTTGTAAGCGAAGTTACATTGAACAGAAGAATTGTTCTCGTCTGAATGGAATCCAGCAACTTTTTGGATTGTATCTGCGCCTCATCAAGAAGTTGACAGGTTGTAAAGTATTAAGTATTGTTTGGATGATTGTTGAGGAGGTAAACATGTTCTGGAATCCATTTTTTGGGTTTTCTCTTCCCTAGAAATGAAAAGGAAAAAGTTTTTGAGTTCTTATAATATCTGTTCTTTGTCAAATTAGTATATTTGCCCCGTAACTGAAAATTAAAAAGATGCAAATTTGAGTTACTATTAAGTATACGATTTCAACACGAGTTCATTTCCTCGGAAATTCCGATATGTGTATGTCAAAAATAGACCAATGTTGTACCACATTGTGACAAAACGAGCCAAGAATCCATTTTCATTTTAGAGTTCCTATGGAATCTGAAAAGGCAGGCAGATTTAAGAATTCGAATTGTCGCCAACGTTAAGGTTATTAGTTTATTTGGTATGTTTTTTGTCTATTCAATATCTCATTTCATACAAAATACGGTACGTAACTGCCAAAACAGTCAGTCAATTTACCCTTTGCGTATCAACATTGCAGTAACGAGAGAAATTGAATCATTGTCATTTTCAAGGTGGAGGAAATTAAAAAAAAATACTTCCATGATTTATCCATCTCCTCAATAAACTTCAGACAATAAAACAGGATGACTCTGACACACAAAGATGCCCTATAAAGCATAACCTCGTTCACGTTCCAGAAAAATGTTTGCCAAGAGGGATATTATTTTAGGTACATATATAGTCAATTTGTAATGCAACTTTCTATTGATAGGTTGATTTCCAGTCACCTAAGTAAATTTGACAAAGCGTCTGGAGAAAAATCATGAATGAAAAAACTAGAAAATGAAAGTAGATAATAATGCATGACGTTATTCGACCCCACCATATTCGGAATACGAGGTCGAGGAGGACATGCAAAATAGTTCATTGATCCATTATTAAAATCACAATTCATCAAGGACAATGACTTGTATCGTCACAGAGGTAATCGCCATGTGTTGCTTTTAGGTTGAGAACGTATCTATATGAATAGTGTATACAAAACTAATATTTTCAGTGGTTAGATACTGATACTGGTTCAGATACAAATTAATACATATTGATAAATTCGGACATGATGGGGACAACGTAAGGTAGATGTGCTAGTCGGACAACTATCAGTGGTCATCCTTTAGATTTCCCATTTGAATTCTTCTACATTTATGACATGATTTGGATATGCCTGAGAGGCATACTATAGGGCGACGGCTTCAAAGTCATGAACAATACAAAGCGTGTTGAAAAATAAAATAAACTGGGAATGATGTGGCACAGGAGAGAAGAAAATTCGTGATATTTTAATTTGTACTATAAAATAAATTGATATCATACAAAATGTCCGCATATTCACAAAAATTGACGAACAAAAGAGATAATCATGATTCGTAGTTTTCTGGGTTTCTAACCTACCATAATCTGAAAAAATAAGAATTAATATTGGAATCTATACAAGTGTAGAAGGGCAGATTTTTAATGTACCCCGAAAAGTTGTTGCGTCTATTGAAAAACAGTTCTTTCTGGATAGAACAAGTTCAATTAGTCAGCAACTTCTCGTATAATTCAAATTTGCCAATTAATATATATATATATATATATATATATATATATATATATATATATATATATATATATATATTGGAACTTCCGGTTGATCCGCGTCTGGAAAGATTTACTTGTCTACGTTTCGACTCCCATTTCGGAGCCATTTTCAACACTGAGTGACCTTGCGTCTAGGTCTGAGTTGTCTCACTAGCTGGCTGTCATCACTGGAGATCGAGGATTGAAGGTTGGTGGGATTTAAGGGTTCATTAGTAATTATGGCAGGATCAGGTATCGGACGGTCGATGGGAGGTTCGAACGGATTAGTTCCCAAGTCGGAGTAAATAGAAGTATGTCGGACCAAAAGTGGTTTCCAGGTATTGGGGAGTCTTTGAGAATCGTCGCGTTTATTGAGACAGTTGGGACGTTTTTCGATTTCAATGGCTTCACGGGTAATTCTGGTTTGGAGGGTTTTGGCTGTGGCAACGGTTTTGGTGTTTTTGAAATCTATCTTGTGGCCTGTTTCTAAATGATGTTGGAATAATGCTGAGTTTGTGTCAGAATTACGGACTGCTAGTTCGTGTTCATATGCTCTACAGGACACCGACGAGTGTCCCAACTGTCTCAATAAACGCGACGATTCTCAAAGACTCCCCAATACCTGGAAACCACTTTTGGTCCGACATACTTCTATTTACTCCGACTTGGGAACTAATCCGTTCGAACCTCCCATCGACCGTCCGATACCTGATCCTGCCATAATTACTAATGAACCCTTAAATCCCACCAACCTTCAATCCTCGATCTCCAGTGATGACAGCCAGCTAGTGAGACAACTCAGACCTAGACGCAAGGTCACTCAGTGTTGAAAATGGCTCCGAAATGGGAGTCGAAACGTAGACAAGTAAATCTTTCCAGACGCGGATCAACCGGAAGTTCCAGCCAGCACATTTCTGACCGCGGAAGCCTAGCCGATCAAATATATATATATATATATATATATATATATATATATATATAAAGCAAACCCTTTTTTTTTCGTACTAGGCAGAGAAAACAAATCTCTCTTCAATGCGGGTCTTTGAATCTTGTACCAGCAGGGAGTGCTAAATGTCAATCCGTTTGGTTAGTCTATAGTTACAAATTTGGCGTTCCGTGAATCAAAAACTTTGAGAATTTTACATTTACAACACGCAGTTTCTGTCCAAATCCCTGTCACCATTTTAACCAATTTATTAATTTTCATTAAATTTTAGGAGGCGTGGTCATTCAATTCCGTCATTTAATATGTAATCCAACCAGCCGCTTAGTTTGATCGGTTTCAATGGTATAACTCAGGCCTGTCCAACTTCAAGTGGCCCAAGGGCTTCTTCAAAAAAAAATGCAGTTTGGAGGGCCGCATTATAAAATCTTTCTATACAACATTATTACTGAAGTTTAATAGGTATACACTATAATAATATATGGATATGGTATACAAAAATAGTTTTTCTATTATTTTTATTCATTCAAAAAATATGAAATTACAAAAAAATCAGTGAGACATTTGAGGATGTTGGTTTTCTAATACGCATCAATATTAACATTAAGTAACTAAGTAAGTGACTTATCACAGAGGGAACATCTATACTTTGACTTGATAAATTTCATGTTGGCTTCTCGAATATATTCGGGGATGATCGGTCCAATTTCCAGTAAATGCTCTGCGGCCTGCTATCGGTCGCCAGTCGCCAGTGGCGTCACATGTTATTGTATTTCATCGTTAATGCAAGAATTGTACATATTCGGTATTTGAGAGTGATTTGTACATGTGATGTATATTCGGTATCTGAGAGTGATTTATACATGTGATGTATACATGACCCGTGAAGAGGGGGCCGCAAGAAAGGAGTTCGCTGGCCGCATGCGGCCCGCGGGCCGTATGTTGGACAGCTATGGTATAACTTATGATTCTTTGGATTCATTCTGAACAATTCAGAAAAAAGGATGGAAAATTCGTCGGAGGTTATAAATTTCATCACTGCTGAATTCATTATTGCTCATTTTCGTTTAATAGAAATCGTAGTTCTGAAATATTTCGCCATGAATCCCATTTCTCTATTGGTAAGGTGGGACACAACTCAAATATGTGGAACAGGTCTGTTGCTGCCTGAGTAACACTGGATTTATGCAGCAGTTTTGAGCTTTGAGTAATAAGAGATGGAAATTATCCAACTTTTTTATGACAAGTGCGTAAACGTTCCCATTGCACTTTCGATAGCTTGTTACTTAGAGCTCATTACTCAAAATTGCTGCATAAATCAAGTGTAATTTACGATTGCTGTGTTGATAATTGATTCACATGAGAGATGAAAAGTTATTGAACGTAGTCCGTGAACAGTTTTGTATTATCAGAGGCTGGAGAACCATAAAACAAGTTGAATCAGAATGGGTTTCATGCTAAGGAAGGCCTGGAACTATTTTCAATCACTATTTCTTGAAATAATTCATATTAGGAAAAGCAAGTTCTTGATGAAATCGACCAAATTTTGATTTGCGACTACAATAACGACAAAAAAAAACGTTGCAAGTTGATATACAAAACCTACTCATTCTAAAGGCTGAGAGTTTTTTCTAGAAGACATCAAAATTCAACCAATTGAACCAAAAAATTTTCCAAATAGAGTTCAATTAGTCAGCAACTTCTCGTATAATTGAAATTTGCCAATTGAAAAATAATATATATATATATATATATATATATATATATATATATATATATATATATATATATATATATATATATATGAAAATACTTATCGTTAACGTTTTGGAAACGTTCTCCGTTCTCAAAACTTATACGCAAATTCCTGTTCAAATGCAAACATTTCTTGTGGACAGTCTCCGTAATTGACATTTTCAATAGACGCAACAACTTTTCGGGGATTAAAAATCTGCCCCTCTACACATGTATGGGTTCCAATATAAATTCTTATTTTTTCAGATTGTAGTAGATTAGAAACTTAGAAAACTATGGAGCAAAATTTGCCCATATTTATCCACCACAACATAATGACGTTTAAACAATACTAACCATAATTAATATTAACTTACATTTGACTTTCACGGAGTTTCTGCTTCGAGTTTTCTTGCCAGCTGCCATGCTTGGTTCATGGTTTGCTGGTGAAGAATCAAATTCATTCTACTTGTCAATATAGAACGAAACAGAAACGATACCCATTACAACAAGTTCGGTATAATGAAATATTCAAAAGAGGCAAAGTCGTTAATTGATTGGTGTATGAATACAGATTGAAATAATTCATAAAGTTCGATCGGGAGTTTGTCCTTGAGAACTTTAACAGGTGTTCTTTTTCCTCATGGAAAGGCCTGACGATACCTTATGGAGTCCACATGGGGAAAATTAGCTATTTACAACTCTGATGTTTTCCCACAAAATGAGACACCAATAATACACAAACCCGTTGCATCATCCATCCGAAGCTAACTGTAGGGATGCTATATGAAATAATATTATTTTGTTATATATTTATTTCACAATCATTCGAATCGATTTCTAACGTAACTTCAGGTTTGAACGAGACCAATTCTTTCTTCAGAAGAGGACGAAAGGCGAAGAGTTATTTCTTACCTTACGTGTAAGTAAGAAACAAGCAGCACAGGGAATAATAGTATATTACAGAGTGAGGCGAAAAGTGAATTATTTCTCTGAAGAAAAGATATTGCATACCGAGACGTGACGTGAATTTTTTAGAGAGAGAAATGTTTACTCTTGCCAAGGTTTGTAAACTATTTTATTCGGAATCATTCGGATCAATTTCATACAACGAACAAGAAATGATTATTTGTTAAATTCATTTCAAGAAAGCGTTGCACATAAAAGAATTTCATGACGCTCTCACCAATGTCAATATTGTCATTCTTTGTGTCATTTGCCTACGTAGGGGTTAGAAGGTTTCACAATTTAGCTTTTCCAGTTTTCAGTAGGTTAGTTATTAATGAGGTTTGTGGTTTTCAAGGAAGAAACTGAGTACATTATTTTATTTCTGGCCGTTTGCTACTGGGATAATGTGTAATAACTATAATATCGAATCAAGAATAGTTCGTTTTGTACAACAGAGTTGGTGCGTACACGTTAGTGCAGAGATCTTCATGAATTCCTATAGGCAGATCGATGATGTTTCGAAGGAAAGAAGAAGACAGAGTTGGAAAAGTGCAAAGAGGTCGGTGAAGTGTATTGACGATTTAGTCTTCTGAGTGAAGAATTGGTCATTTTCCAACTTGGTTACATATAACCAAATTTTCGATGGTTGTGAATAAAACAAAATGCCGACCTCTTCATTATATGATATGTTGAATTCAGCAAATGAGTGTTGCTAAATTATGTCATGAAAACGTCTCTGAGAGTTGAAATTATTTTTTATAACAATTGTAATCAGGAGAGCAAAACATGTTGGTACGAGTATAAAAATGTCACTTCTGCTTTTTCAGTTATTGTGTGCTTATCAATTTTCATGAATCAAGAGAAAATAATGCTAGGATAGTGTGAAAATCGCTAGGGCTATTACGAACGTAAGCACTATCCTCCTCTCCAATTATTGACTTCCTCCTCCTCCTCCCAAAAATTATCTCAGAAAAATGTGCTTACCGTTTCAAATACTTGAAATATTATTTCATTATGTTTTTTACCGGAACATTTCTATTCCCGCACGAAAGAAATATTTGATTGAGGCTCTATATGTAATTTTATAATTGCTTCTCAGATACAGGCAAGTGCTACCCATAATTTCGGCAATCTTCAACATATATGCTGAAAACGTTTCCTCATTGAATGTTCCAGCAAGGAGATTTTTCGGTTATGCTGAGATATTCTAAATAGGATATACCAAGACGCACGTCTACTGCATATGCGAAGAACATGTAAAGTTCATTGATGTTATCTGGATTCTTGAAAATATTCATGTTAGATACAGGCGCCCTTTTCGGTTATAATTGCACGAGTGCATGAAAATTACCGATAATTTTGCAAGATAGCGTGATATCTAAAAATGTATGGAGTACTCACCTAAACGCGAAATGTTTTTCTATTTTTGAAGTCTATCTGTCATTTATTTGTGTTTTTTACTGACGTCTAGCGATACGGTTTCAAATGTGTTGTTATGGTGACTTGATACAATGCAATTACCGCTGTAAGTTTTTGATAATTGCATTGCTCTTATGGGACATTTTACATATGAGGGAAATATTCATCAAGAGTACTTCATAGATATATTTAGTGTAACTAAAACGTGAAGTGAATGAGTATTGAAGGAGAATGGCTTGGAATATAACTATTACTGAAAGTTCCGAGCTCCGCAAACGAAAAGAAAGATCGAGCTATTCGAAGAAAAAATTCAGATATCATATAGAACACTGCGGAATTTCAAAATTTGTTTGTTGGAGCATATTTCTTTTCATTCCATTTCGGAATCTAAACCGACTATTATTGAAATGACTATGCTATCAATCGCGTTATTATCGACAATTTCAGGTATAATTTGAAAAATTGAGAACTTGGTGGACTCGCAGGAAAGGGCAAACCCATTAGGACTCGACTTCGAGTATCTAATGGGCGTAGAAAAGTAAAGTGATTTAATTTTCAGGATTTTATTGGTCCTTCGTGAAAACTTAACAACTTACATAATTTTCCAGAATTTTGTTGTTGTTTGATCAATGAAACTCTGAGAGATGAATTCAACTCAGCTTGAACTAATGATTGTTTTAATGATCAAAATCGGTGCAATACAGGCTGAGTTATAGCATCCCCAGGAACTACTAAACAATTGTAATGTGCTTTGTCCCTTGGATCTTTTAGCGATTACAATGATATTTTATGGATCAGAGGATATTGATACGATTTCAAACATTTCTGCGAAACAATAAAACCCTTTCTCTACGACTATGCAAGTACTTCGGAGAATGCAACGCCCACCGACCTATATTGCCGTCGAAGGCTGCTAGTCCAGGAAGTAAAACATGATAGGGGGTTCGTGCGTGCAAAAGGTCAGGTCATTCTGAATTTTTTGTATATTGTCAGGACCTAAACCAATATTGTGTGTGACTATACCGATCAGATCCTTCCTTCACGGAGATATTAGGAAAAACTGAAGAATCACAAAATTTCATGTTTTTTTTGCGTACACTGCCGCTCGCACAGCACTTTGGTAATTGCAAATCTGGTTTTTTAATATTGGTTCAGGTCCAAAAAACATATAAAAATCCAGAATGACCCAACCGTTTGCAAGCACAGATGTACATCTTGATTGAATTATGCCGCATTTGTTTACCCCCTGCAGACAGCGGCGGCAGTCAGTTGAATATAGAAAATGCGATCGAACGAATAATTAAGCAAAACAGTCCGAATTTATGTAATAGTTATTTAAATGATTTATTAAGTTGTGTCTCAGCTATATCAGTGATTTCTTGAGTTCGTTACAATGAATTTTTTTGAATTTGCCGTACCAATTGTCACTTATTTTCGAACCCAGAGTAAAAACGAATCGATATATAAAAATTCAGCAACAATTACTACGCATAAACTTGACCCTGGCAGCTAAAATAAACGTAAACAAATAATATGAATATGTACAATGGATTTAATGAACATTCGTCTCGTCCAAAAATCACAGAAAAAATTCCAATCGCTTTTCAATTATTGTTTTGTATTACTGTAAGGTATTTGGATCTACATTTTATCAGGTAATTGGTCACATGTGAAACGAGTATTCAAACATCCATATTTTTCATCTGATTTTTTTGTACTCGAAAATCATTTCCATTCAAAACATAAGTTGTTTGCTTTTCATACTAACTTCATCCTATGGAGAATTTTTTAATGAAAATTGTAAGAGGTTACTTTTCGGTAGTTTCTTATTTTACCCGAAAATAGCATATTTTTTGTGAAGCTCGATATTTTCATTATAAACACCTGCCTATTACTTCCGCCAATAACTCTTCACGTCACGTATAGACTACAATCTCTGTTTAGGTTAAGGTGTCACAGGACCCAACATGAATCATGTTCAGAACGATACTACTATATAATACTATACCTTCGAGCACATTGCTAAATTTTTCACAATACAATCGACCTAATAGGTATTGTGGATCTGTAACAAATTGAAAAGATGATTTTATATAACGCCAGTCTTCAAGTATGCCCCTCGACTTTTTCGAATGTTTTTACATTTTCCTCGCAGGAGGAATGGGCGAATTTAGTTTACTTTTGGAATACCTCTTCCATGGGTAGATGGCACTGCCTTGTACTGACGTGTGGCCAAATAGCCCGAAACCGATCTGCAAGTGTGTCCGTCCCTATAATTGAAAATCAATACCTCCATTTGTATCGCCAAAAGCAAATGCAGAATTTTTTTCTGTGAAGAAACCTGCACTGGCACCAGATATAATGGAATGCCCTTCGTGGTCTTCGCCAGCAGAGTAGTTGTTTTCTGACAGGTGCCAGCCAAAAACTACTGTCTAGGTTGTCTGAGACAGGCCTGAACTAATTGTTCGAAAGATAATTTGATTTAACGCCAGTCTTCAAGTGTGTCCATCGACTTTGTCGAATGTTTTTACTACTTTTTCGTCAATGTAGATAGATATTCCTTTATCCAGCGGTGCCAGAAGTGATCATCCAACCTTCGGGAATATCTCCATTGTTTGGATATATCGACTTTATCATTATCAAAATTGCTGGGACTTTTAGACGCACTGGAGAAACCTATCAGGAAGTGATTCGGTATGATCCTTTCTGGGTTTTCTGAATTTGATGAAACGTGAGTGATCGACTGTCCACGATAATTTCTGCCTCTCACATGAGTGCTGCAATCATCTCAGGCTTTTTTCTTGTTTGTCTCATACTTTCAAAGCTTCTTTGATAGATCGCACCATCCTCTCCCACGCTCCACCTATGTACGGGCACGCAGATGGAATAAACTACCAATCTTTTTTTTTATCAAAGTAACGCCCACTTCTTTCAGTTCTTTATTTGCTGCCTTCATATTCGTGCCATTGTCACTAGTGATCAGTTCACGACTGATGACTAATCTTCTGATTGCTAAAATGCATGAATATGTCGATAAAGAGTCAGCAATCTCAAAGTGTACTGGTCGTACAGATAAACACCTATCACACAAACCTCTGACGCAATTCATTCACCCCTATGGCAGTTTTCACGTGTTAATGGTTTATAAGCAATTTTGTGTATGGATGTTCGCTATCTAGCACGACACTAGTAATTCCGGAGACATATCACTTCTACCTCCAACATTAATTACCCTCTTTCTAAATGACAGGATAGTCTAAATAACCTTCTTGTTTTTGATAATGATTTTTTACATTGTTCACCAGGTAGGAAAAGCCTAACATTCCTGGACGGCAGCGAAGAAATGCTTGTCGAGGCGCAAGCAGAGATTTAGCAACACACACATATATTAATTAATTTTGAGAAAAGAGCGAATTTTATTCACAAATGAATGATGCTTTGAAATTCGTAATGAAATCAATTGGGTTACTGTGGAAACGTATTAAGGTTGAAATTTGACGTTTATGAATTCATTTGATGGTGTTCTCAAAAGTAAAATGATTAGTAATTATGAAATTTCCATTCCTGGAACTCCTCCAGAGCTGGTTGAGGTAGTGAATACTGCTTCATTAGAATTATTGCCAAATAAATCAAGAGAAAAGTACGTTTTATGGACTTCGCAAATAAACAATGTTTTTTCAATCATTTATGAAGAACACTAACAACTGTAAGCAAATCTTGTCTATTTAATTGTACACCGATGGTACTCTGCTCCTATTATATCCTCGAGGTCAATGGTATTAGAGACAGAGTAGGATTTCTTCATACAAAGCTTGAAAAATCTAGAACATAAGCTGTCTTTTCAATAAACCGCAACCAACGTAAAAATCTTGTGATATCTGGAAGATAAATGATCTCTTCTTTCACTATCAATAGAGACATCTTCAGTTAAATTGTATTCTCTTATTTGTCGTTCCTAGTGGCATCATCCGAATTATTTATTTTTGATGGTACCTACCGCCATTGCTTTCTCGAGGAATTTTCTTGAGTTTCTGAAATTCTGTTCGAGACAAAGCTTTTGAATTTTATGGAGACATAATACTGTTTTTGGGTCTGTCCAGAAGAACATTTTGTTTATATTCATAGAATACATGTTGTCCTAAATTGAATTCTTCTGAATTTTTCTTGTAAAATCTAGGAATTTTCAATTCAATAAGATTTTGCAGACAATCTGACCATTTAATCCATTTCTTAATAATATCTCTCGCTGATTCTTCATCCCATTGAATACCACTTCGTCAAATTTCTTGCATTATGATTTCACTTCGAATCGTGAAATTTCCTAGCAGTCCTATGGAATCTAAAATGGACATAACAAATTCTCGATATATGACTTTTTGTTGAAATTGTAATATTTTCTGATAGTGTTCCACTTATTTTATTGAAATATGAAGAAAATTGCATCACATTCTCTTCTGGAATCCAATTTGGACCCAAAATCCTTTGTGAGATTCTCAAATTTGTATTTCCTCGTAATACTGTTGGTATAGCTGTTTTGAATTACTTATCAAACCTCGTATGTTGAAACATCTTTATTTGTTAATATGAATGGCATCTTCAACTTGTTTTTCTGCTTCTTTTTCTGTTTTAAACTGTCTGAATAGTCATCCATATAAGAACTCTATAAAATAGCGTTGATTGCCTCTGGATACTCACTCTGGAATTCCATAGCGTTTCTGTTTTTGATATATTCTGCGCAAAAATGTGATGATACATCGCCAAAATTCATAACCTGCATGACAAAATTTGATGACTCGTTATTACCAGAAGTATCTCACCAAATGAATCTTTGAAGAGATATTATCTTCACGAATTTTAATTTGAAGGAAAATTTCCTGGATATCTCTGCAGAATGCTATATTCCTCTCTCTGAATCGCAATAATATCCTCATAAGGGAATTATACAGATCTAGACCTTCCAACAATATTGCATTGAAACATTTTTCGCCAGGCGTCAGAAAATAAATGTACTCTATTGGTTTTGTTATCGTACTATCAGACTATATAATCCGTTTTTGGGTTTTTTGTTTTCCTGTAAGAGTGAGTAGACGACAGTTTTTCCTCAAATATTCTTCATTTTCATTTTATAATGTTTCTCAAATTTTTCATCCGTTTTTATCGTCTTGGGGTCATTTTTTTGGTGTCGGACCAGTGGCGATTTTATATAAAAAACTGGGTCGGAAGAACTATAAAAAATATATTTAAACAAGTAATGTTTTATTCTCAACATTGTCCTCAACAGCAATAAGTACAAACGTAATAAATACATTATAAATAACATATCAGAAAAACATTATTACACCACAAATTTTCAGAACGAAGAAAACAATTTTCAAACAGATAATATAATAGAATAGCGAAATTGGATCAACATTAATAAATTAATGAAACTGGTTATACCACAAAATTGAGTATTCAGAAAAATATTAACACGCTCGAATATAATAAACATACAGCTTTTTTTTATTCGAGGTCAAAAAATGACGACTATGTACACTTTTATACATACGTCTCCAACATTCAAGTAATGTTTTCCAATTGACGATTTTTGGTGAGCAAGAACTCTCTAGAACCAAATTTTGCAATGGTAGATGAAGACAAACTGCATTTAGAAGGCACGATAACTGAAGTCTTTTTACAGTCAAAAAGGTTGCTATATTATAGCCAGTCTAATAGGACAAGTACTAGTCTTGATGCTCAACAAAACGAACGAATTATTATGCAATAACAGCTGAGAATCAATTAAAGTAAACAAAGATACAACACAATAAATAATTTTCATCTACAAAAGTTCCCAGCTTTTTTTGGTCCTCAACTGACCACAATCTAAAAAAAAAATAGGAATTAATATAAAAATCCATACAAGTGTAGAAGAATCAGAAGGAACTATTTTTGAATTATCGCAACTTCTCGGGGTAGGCCCTTCTGCACTTGTATAGATTCTTATATTAATATCTATTTCTTCAGATTGTGGTAAGTTGAGAAACCAAAAAAGCTAGAAGAAAGAATCTTATTGTTTACTTTGACCACGATTGACACAATTCCTCAAATAGTCCTGAACAATATTGTGCCTATGTCTTTGTGCTATTTCGGCAGGGGCATGGCCTTCTTGATTTTTGAGACTAGGATTTGCTCCGGCTGCTATCAATTGTTTACAGACTGGGAGACTTCCGGAGAATGCAGCAGCGTGAAGAACACTTTCGCCATTCTGAAAAAAAGACATGACCAATTGATTCAGGAAAATAGATAGAGACACATTCTGAGATGTTTTTTCATGACGAGTTGAATCCGTAATGAGAATTAATAAAGAAAAAAACTAATCATATGAAAACAATGAGCTACAGAATGAATACTTTTGAATCGGAATGAATTCCTCATTTAATTTTTTTATCTAGCATAAGAATCATGGAAATATTTTTTTTTCCTGAGTTTTTTGTGACTTTTAAACAATACACGGGAATCATCTTTGTCTCCGACTATGTTTCAATTTATACAATGACGAATTCCTAAAATGTTCGTCTGATTAAACTCAACAATTCAATAATATAACCAAAAAAAATTAGAGACCATAAAGAAATACCATATTACCAAGTAAGATGACAGGGCCGTTATTTTCCAACGTGGGTTTCAAGATGTCTTATAGACGCCTTCACAGAAAAATTTACTAGAGTTTTGGGAATCGAACCCACACATTATTAAATGGTCACAACAATGAAGCTGTGAAGATATCAGAGAAACAATAAGTAACTGATGTAATTTCCTATACTTGATGAAATCCATGATAGTGTTGTACCATACTTAAACACGCCTGCAAAGAAGCCATTGTTTAGTGGAACACGTGTATTGTGTAGCGGTTCTGTGAACTGTCTAGAAAAAATCACACAATAAAGTGTAATTTAATCAGGAGAATAATTGTTTCTCCACACATCTTTAGGAAGAAACTATCGACATAGTCGGTGAACGTACTTGAAAACTAGAGATAAATCAAATCAACTTTTGAATAATTTGTTAGGGTCAGTCTCAACCACCTACAAAGTAGGTTTATGGGCTAATACCTGTCAAAAAAACAATTAATCTCCCAGCTAATATCACGGAGTGCGTTTCTATATCTGACAAGTATCAGTGCAAGATCTTCACAGAAAAAATTCTTGCATATGCATTTGGTGACAAAAGTGGCAGAATTGATTTGCCTATTATTAGAAAGGGAACACTTGCAGACCAGATTTGGACTTATTGGCCACTGGTCAGGTAGTTCCCACCAACAACCCACAGAAAAAATTCAGCCAGGGGAGTAGTTGTGTTCTGACAGGAGTCAATCAGCCCACAAACATTCTGTATAGGTAGTTGAGACTAGCATGAAGAAATTGTTAAAGAGATGATTCGATTCATCACCATTTTCAAGTACGGTATGTCAACTTTTCCATTTACGAAAAGTTGGCCTCTGGTTGGTTTCCTGGTTTACGGGCAGATGGCGCGATGACTGTTCATTTGCTCGTTGTCAGCTTCAGCTTTTTTGAGGGTCTCATAAGAGTGTTGAATTATTAGTTAATTATGGGAACTCAACGTCCTTCGAGTTATTGGTGGGAACTACCTTGAACTGACGAGTGGCAGTAGACTCGAAACAGGTCTGAATAA
Source organism: Zygogramma bicolorata (assembly GCA_032362365.1). Classification (NCBI taxonomy): domain Eukaryota; kingdom Metazoa; phylum Arthropoda; class Insecta; order Coleoptera; family Chrysomelidae; genus Zygogramma; species Zygogramma bicolorata. Next base: position 3,392,601 of record JAVJAQ010000582.1, read on the forward strand.
ATAAAAATGCCCGTTCCATTGATTCCGTCAGTTGTGTCCTGCCTTGGCACCAGACGGATACGTACAAATCGAAGCCCTTCGTGGGGTTTGCCAAGGTAGTAGCTGTCAGTCCTTACTAGGTAAGAAGTTCAGACTAGCTTGAACGAATTGTCCAAAATATGATTTTCTTTAGGAAAGGAATACTTTATAAATATATCTTTAAAGTTTCATTCAGTTTGAAAGTTTTGCATACTTCCTTCGACTTTTTTTTCAATTTTGAAAATTTTGTATACTTCACGTTTAATTAGAGAAAATCAAAGAATATTTTCTTCATATATGGATATCTATTTCTATTAAACTAACGACACTTTTTATTTAGAGTAGTACAAGTTCTGTTGAAGCGATCTAGACTCATCAAAATGCAAACAGTATCATATTTGTTTTTGAAATATCTTTCGAGTGATATTTGTTAAATTATGTTCACGACTGTTTGCAAATAGATTTGATACAACTGGTATATCCTGCTTCCGCCCAGTTCCCTGCTGGATCGTAGCTTTAAATACATTTTCCCGGCCTTTTCTGAAATCAATAACTTGCTATCATTTTAAAATGAGTGCGCAATTCAGACGGCTCCACATCTGGGATAAACGATGTGTAAAATTAAAGATCAATCATTTCGCAATAGATGAAAGACAAGTTATTTCTGTCAGAGGAAATATTAACTGCTAGTAGCGAGATAAGAGAAAATTTCGTTATATTGAATCTATTTCATGAATTCACGGAATATAAATGCACTGGTAATTATATATTCAAAGGCCATTCAGGAGCCTTAAGCTTTTGGGAACATTCCTGCGCAATGAAATATCGAAAATTTCTAGTTACAGGGGTAGTACCAGAAATACTTCGCAATATGCTGCGCCGCGCCGGTAGGAATTGACAACATGAAATTGGTGAAATTATATTCTTTTTACCACACTTTACATCAACACAGCACCTTTCAGTACTTTGAATGAAGATGAGAAAATTATTCAAATATGCGACTCACTGGGAGTCAGATTCCCTTTGATAACCCAGGTAATCGGACTGTTTGTTTCATTTATCTTTTTTCCTTCTAGCAGCATTGTTGCAATTGTACAAAAAACTACGGGTCTCTCTTACTTTTTCTGTCACTGAAAGAGATTTTGAAACATACCAGTTAGAAAGTTCAAAACATCGAGTTAATATCTCATTATTTTTATTTGCTCAACTTATCAACAAGTTGTTGAAACCTTCCGAGGCTTCAGTATCGATTCTGGTAATTATTGTTTATTCATATGACTTTGATACTTACAGGTAGGATACCTAGAGATGGCTTATATTTCAAGAGCTCTCCAACTACCGCAGAGTGGCCCTTATGAGAAGCTTTGAAGAGGGGCGTTGCACCATCCTAAAAAATTAATCAGTTTTTGAAAAAGCCGCGAGCTTGAATTATTTCCGGAAATTTCCTAGAGGGCACGTGATATTTGGTAAGAAAATTTTAAATTAAATTTCTGTCATTGTCAAGTTGGTCAGGGTATTGCTGTTTTTGACATAATATGAAGATTCATCATTTTTGTTCAACCGGTTCTGCCAGAAAGCTCAATAATAACTAGTTCAATGGAATCATATAGGTATATCCACCATATTTCGTTAAATAAAGAAAAATTACCAACATTAGTTGAAGCAAATGCTAAAACTCAAATAGGTACCAGCCCAGTCTATCGCTCTTTGGAAAATTTACTTATTTTTTTATTTTTTTTCATCTGTCTTTATTGTGAACCAAATACAAATTCAAATATACAATGTACATCAGGAAGGCGTCATTCAACCAGGTTGCTCTTCCATTTACTAAAGGTGGTAGAAATATATTTTTTTCTGTGACGGGAAAAAATTTTGATATTTTATCTCTGATGACAGGTAACAAAATGCCACTTTTTATGAAAGTTTTATGAAATTACTTTTTTCAAATAAAGGTAGGAATTTAATTTTTTATAGAATATTTTCTTATACAAAAGTTACATTTCCTTTATATCAAAATTACAATATTAAATGTGCATTGGATGAATATGTTCCTTAAACTATTCGGTACAACAGTCGAATTTTCTAGGTTGAAATTGTGTTTTTTTCAATATTTAATCGTCGTTTTTTCCGTCACAGAAAAAAGTTGTGTATTATACACGGGAAAAATATTAGATTTTAGCTCTGTTTTTTGTCTCACTTCCGCTTCGCGTCGGACAACACAATCTCGAGCTAAAATGTAATACTTTTTTCCTTTGAATGCTAAAACTCAGATGGATACTAGTTTAGTCTATCATACTTTCATAATTTTAGGTCACTAAAGTTGGTAGAAATGTAATTGGCATCATTCACACATATCTACATTATTTAAGTGTTGAATATTATTTGTTTATTTTCTGATCGGCCAAAAAATTTCCACTTGAATATCGTGGCACCTCGAAAAAAAATCCGGATTTTTTTAGTTGCCATGGTAACTAGTCAAAATTAAGGCATCTTATTCGTTGAAAAGTAGAGGTGTGAAATTTTCATCAGAACGAACGAACGAACTATTTTCACAATATTACAGTTGCTTACGTACATGTCTTGCAGCATCCACAAAAGATCCAGCTTTCAGAAGTTGCGCTACAATATGGTCGTGCCCCATTTGGGCGGCTATCCATAGAGGGGTGGCTCCGTCAGTCCTTCTAGAGTCCGTCTCTGCTCCTTGGGCTAATAAATAGACTAATACTTTGAAATGGCCATTTTGTGCTGCTATAAATAGAGGTGTAGCTTTGTCCTATGGAAAGAAAGCAATTGATGGAAATAGTTCGAGCATGGAATAATTTTTTGAAAGTTGATTGGTCAATATAGATCTCTCGGAATTCACCGGCAAACATAAACTGGGTTTAAATTTCCAGTGGCGTCCAGGAAGAATCTGACAGGAAATGCATGTGAATTCTGTAAGATTCTTCTTTTTGAACGTAACTTGGGATTTGAACCTAATTTTCGTTTCTTGATGTATGTAGGAATGTTCCGACCTATTATGCCGTAATTCTACTCAATATCTTTATAATCGCGACTAAAAAAAAAAAAATAATTCAACCTTCATTTCTTAATAATTATTTTGGGAAAATACAGAAGTCGAATGGACAAATATTCGAAAATTGACTTTTATATGAAATGCACAATTTTATTCAATAATTTTATCTAGGATGATGATTTGAAAATATGAAATGGAATGATATTTGAAATTTCAATTAGAATATTTCCATAACTTCACCTCTATAATTTTAAATGAAAGCTCTTTGTACACACCTTATAACTGCCGATTCCTACAGACAAAACTAATATTTACTTTTTTTTTATTGAGGATCTCACCTTCATGTGCGAGTTTACTTTGGCCCCCCTTTTAATCAGTTCTTTGACTACGTCTATGTGTCCACATTGGCAAGCCACGAATAACGGACTTCCTCCATCCTGAAAAAAAAAGTATTCGATGAAAACGAGAATTCACGATTTTGTTTTTTTATATTAATCCATTTGGAAGTTATCGGCCGTAAAAAAACCGTTAGATTCTGAGAGATCACATTTGCCTTATTTCTGACAATAAATTGAGAGCGTGCAAGAATAGGTGTAGCGTGCCTCCATGTTCATTTGATATGCGTTATTATCATTAATTCAAATTGTCAGCGGATAGTTAAAAAACTACAAAAACCCATATAGCACGATGGGGAATACACTAGATGAAGAAAGGATATACACCTTGAAAGAAGATTGTGAGGGACAGAGAGATAATTTAATACTTGAATACTCTATCCTTCACAACCTATCATTAACCGCTACATTGAGAAAGGAATGAATTTAATCAATAACTGAAGTATACTATCTTGCTTATTTCGCAATCTTCGCTCATAAAAAGTGAAACCATGAGGAATTAGATGGAGAATTGAGTAGTAACAACAAAGATACATTTGATTATTGCAAGACTAGTCGTGCATATTACAAACACAGTCTTGTCTGAGGGAGGAATAAAACATTATGAACTTCCATTTCGATTAATAGTGGGCATATTTTCCATTCTGATTTTACTATGCCCGGTATCTTGGATGCTATTTCTGTTCATTTGTTCGTGTTTTGAGTAGTATGATTCACATTTAACTCATAGTATCCACAAAAAATCTGATAAAAAAAAGTTTTGATACCTATTGATTTACTTTAAGTTAAGTCTGATCATTATTCTGTTCCATTCCATTCGTAAATTCGTTAGTTTTTCCACCTTTTTGGCAACTGCACCCAAATGTGTTATATCTCCTGAAACCAAATGCCCAGTAGAAAATGGTTACCTGGCCAAATCAGCTGATCATGACATTAAAATAAATTTCGATTTCAAAATCGTTAATGTCATTTGTCAAGTATGAAGACCAGCCGGATGAAAATGTGACTTTCCTTTCCACTTTTTCAAAACTCCACTCATTTACAATAGTTCTTAATGATTTTTCATCTTCGATATATGTTCAAGATTTGTCACCAGAAAGTACATATCCGAAATTTCTGCGAGGATGCCTTCAAAAAAAGAGGCGATGCCTTTGAAAATCAGTACATACGAAAGCAGGATGCAGAGCAATTGAGAGACCTGAGGTTGAAGATACAGGAGAAGAGAAAACAGAAACTGAAAGATGATCTGAAAAGACTGAAAAAAGAAATGGAAGAAGAACAGGAAACAGATCCAAGATCAAAATAGACGTAATATGATTCAATTGTAATTGATGTGGTGATATTTTCCAAATATAAGTCGAGTTTATCAGAAGTTGAGGTTTGTGTTCAGAGGGTCCTTCCGATTTATTTCTTGTAGCTATTGTCATCTGTTATTTTTATTTCTCCTATTGTATATTGACAATGTTTTGTTCATCACGCAGCTGCTCAAAGAGAAGAGGGACCTATTCAGCCTTTTTTCATCGAAAAGTGGAAATTATTGCGAAAAAGAAAGACTTCTGTCCTTCGAAGGGGTGTAACTTTTGGGAGAGAAGAGAAAACCATTGTTTTCAGTTCAGATTCGTTTTATAAGGAACAATATACATAATTCTTGTATAAACTGTGTTGTGTGATAAGTGCTGCAAACCTTGATTTAAAAAACTAAATTTCGCCATTTTATGCATAAAGTTTCGATGTTGGAAAAAGTTATCAGCGATTTCAATTTGTATCATTTTATCTTTCATCGAAAGAAAATTAAGTATAAAAAACTTCCAAGAAAGTGAAATGATATATGAAGGTGACCTTGTGAAAATATGCGCAATCGTTGAACATTAACTTTTTTCTGGATTTCCCAAACCTGTAAAAGCTAGTTAGTTCCTTATACCTTGCAGGACAATTATACATTATTATTTACCAGTAACCACTTGTTTTGGTGTTATTCGAGCAAGTCATGCAAGTATTGGTTTCATTGCGGATGTGACTTTCATTATAAGGCCGCGCTCAGTTTGGATACGAATTTGTGTCGTACGTATACGTACGATCGTGTTCGTACGAATTGAGTGCGCACACTGAATGAGTTTCAATCCGTCAAGGAGGTACTGATATCTTATTCGTAGAGTCATCTGTCGAAGTGCAATGAATAATATGTATCTTCTAGATAATTTTCTTATAACCCGGAGGCTTCGGCGGCGTCTGTGCCGTCGCAGAACCGAATGGGTGCGTGAAATTTATTCAAAAAGAAATGAGTTTGGAGAATTTCATCATATTATGGAAGACTTAAATAATGACCCTATACTGTTTCAAGGTTATGTACGTATGAAAAAGGAAACTTTTTAATATATTCTAAACACGATACGACCTAACCTGACTAAATACAGCACCTTTCGTGACACAATATGAAAATTAAGTCAATACATTTTTCAACTTCCATGTTTTTACGCACGAACGTGTTTACAAATCCCAACAAGTTCGGATTGATTTCGGACGTCGGAACTACACGTACGTATACGTACGACAAACTCGCATCCAGTATGTGCGCTTCCATAGTACTCAGAAGGTTCGGATCGTTCGTACGTATTGGTACGTATACGCACGAGTGAAATTCGTACGAAAACGCGTCCAAACTGAGCGCGGCCTAAATATGTATGGAATTAGGTCGTACATATTGTTTTCGTTACCATAATATTTGACGTAATACAGATAAAAATATAACGAACGTAAATAGTAGAATATAGTGTTTTAAAGCGAAACGAGTACAATTCTATTTCCCTTGAAAATTAATGCACAAGAGACTTGAAAATTCGACTCTTTGATGCCTGCCTAAGTCCTTGTTGAAGTGGTGGAAGTGTTGACACACCATGTAGGAGTTCTTGAAAGAAAAGTCACTACTAAATTAATTCAATTTTATGGCACGTTTATGAGATACTATTACAGTGATTAAAATAGCAGATAAGTGAGAAACACTGCTGTATTATTAGGAGTTCTTGAAAGCAATCCTACTACTAAAACAATTATATTCCAAGCCCAGTTGTGGAGATACACGGCATGTTAAAAAAGCAGATGAGTCCGAAACAAGAAGAGTGTTCCATTGAATTTCAGAAATACAGCTCGAAGATATAGGGCAATAAAGAGACACTTGATTATTTTCTACTCGGGGAAACTCGATGCAACCTAATATTATTCTGAAAATTAGCTTATTGTCTGACTTGTTGCGATCATTACACTCAGCAAACTTATTGAAGTAACCAGCGTCTTACTGATCCAAAGTGACAATAGCGTATAAATATCAACTTTTTATCAACTGCAGGCTGAAGCTTCGATGGGGAAGTATCAGAGCTATATGGAATTGGATTTTTCAAATCCATATTATCCCCCTTTTCCAACAATCAACGAGTGCGTCTAGAAGACAGAGCTTTTTTCGATTAAGTATAAAATATTTTTTGTGAATTGAGTTCACAATTCATCATTGACGGGCTCAATTCAATCTAAATATCGATACAAACAGATTCAGGCCACTAAAAGATATGCTTTCACTAGTGACAGTCATATCATAAAATTAACATTGAAACGATCGACCCGATGAAATCACATCATTTCAAACATGAGAAACAGGTCGAACGTTATGCAAGAATTTGAATAAATTACGGAAGAAAATAGTCTTCCAGTTGAATTGATTTCAAGAACAGTTTATTTAAATGCGACCACCGGTTTGCGTTGAAAAATTTTTTATACAATCATTTCTTAATTAAGAATGCTCCCACAATGCCCATCAAAGGAAGCTATCATATATACAAAATTTTGAAGTAAAAGTTTCTTGTATGAACGCCTTCATTGATTGGCATTGTGAGATCTTTCTTGAAGTAGAAGATAAAGTGAAAAGTTTGGTCTATGAACCAGGCGTTGATGTTGAAGAAGATTTATTTTCTACTACCGTTTTATATGATTATTATATGTTCATGACTAGTCATCGTTGACTTGTGTTGCGTTTATGGGAGAGTTCGCCATTCTACTATCACTCATATTTTCAAAGGAAGGGGTTTGAGTTCTATGAAATTATCAAGTGGAATATATTTTACACTTGTAGGAAAAATGGTGTATCCAACACATACGGAAGTTGTTACTTCCGCACTTGTAAGATAAACTATATTGAATACTGACTGTGGTACTTTTTGTTCGACTTGGAGATGTGGTCTGAAATATATCATCCATTCAGTTGGCAATATTAGCCACTCGTAGGATTTCCAACGTAAATAAATTCATTCCCGGTTTAGGTTGGATCGTCGTACGATCGGATTTCGGATCTGTCTGAATCCAGCCTTAGGCGAGTGCGGTGCTTGTTTGAAATTCTATCACTTATTGAAATTGTTGTTTTCGTAAAATATTTTAGATGATAATCAAGTTTTGCTAAGTTTTTGAAGATACATTATTCGGATGGTTCAAAATCATTATGAAAACATTTCAAAGATCACTCACCACGCTCATTGAATCAACAGGAGCTCCATTGTCTAAGAGGAATTGGACCACATCCAAAAATCCTCCTTGTGCCGCAAAAAACAGTGGCGTCGTTCCGGTCTGAATAAAAAATAACAATATAAGAGAAATTATTAACATTATTGAATTTCGGAAGTTTGGTTACATAATATCCGCTCAATGATTTCCAGTCTTTTATACCTTGGTCCTTAAGAGGTTCTTTGCCAGTTATTCACTTATATGAGTGTAAAATGAATTATAGGCCGGTCGGTAGTGACATATATTTTGGAGACTGCCATTAAGACAGGATAAAATAAGTTACAATCTGTACTTCATGTGAAATCTAGAATTCGTGTTTGTTAGAATACACTGTATACTTCCAGGGAGTAGTGTGCTTTATAAACATACGTCAAGATGACGATGAAACTTGTTTAAGTTATAAAGGACATACTGTAAAAAATGCAAGACAGAGCGTAAGAAACATTTCATCCAAGTTATTATTGATCTTGACGAACGCCAATTCTGAGTGACATAATTATTTTTGTAGGTTACGATTTGTTTTACCTTCAATTATTTTTCATTTCGAAGACAGACTGTAACAAATTTATCCGAAAAATCTGTTACTGCCGCAGGACTATTATTTCAAAATTCTATCTATCCCTTAATATACAGGCCGTTATTTTAGCCGACATCTCTTGCTATCTAAGGAAATAGTAAGACCTACAAGGCTGTACAAAAGTTGCCTACTTGTGGGACAACAAAATGCAGAAGAAAATTGAATGACCAGAAAATAACAGAAAATTGTGAGACCAATGAAGGTGTCATTTCGTTAATAAACGCAGAGAAATATATCGCTGAATTTGATATGGTGATGAAGATTACTTTGAGATCTATAGATGCCCTTATTTGAAAACAAAACATTGATCATGTTATTTAAAACACGAAGCTTCGCTTTTGAGATAGATTTATACTAGATTGGGATGAAGATCAGAAAACAAAATTTCTTTTGACTTATTTTTACATGGTTTTGAAATTGGAGACAGTAGAAAAAAGGTTTGTTTAAAATACAGAAATAATTTGCCTCCGACATTTTGAAGTAAACTCTTGCTTTTGAGATTTCATTTTCTATTTTTGAAGACACAGAATTTCATTTTTTGACAAATTTTCAATTGATAGATCTGAGGAAATGTTTGTACGAGTGAAAATTTGAAGAACTGGAGTCCATTCATCAGAGATTCTTCAGAATGTTCAGTTCGATACGATCGCACAAAATGAAAAACCGTGTAATATTCAGAGAACATTGTCATTCGGGGAAAAGAACCGTAACCAATGAGCTACGCCAATTGTATAAAATTGGTCGAACTTACTATTCGTTTTGTAGTCGGGTCGGCGCCTTGTTCTATTAGTTCCCTCACGCAATCAAAGTGTCCATTGGCAGCAGCTAATATAAGAGGAGTTGTGCCTTCCTGGAAAACAAACAAGTATGAATTTTTAAATTCCCAAAGGAAAATGAGGAGAATGAAACTTTGTTTTACAATATAACTCCTATGGAAAACTCAAAAAGTCCACACGTCACTAGTCTTGATTCGCCTTCGAATCTAAACTATCAAGCGGCTGTGAGATCTGATAATGAAGCAGAATAATCTCCTAGACGTATTTGACGATGTATATTTCCTATTCCAGGTTGCGAGAATTTATTCTAGTAATATTTCGAAAAGGTGTGTGGTAGTTCATATGAACCGCAGTACACTAGAAGATTCGAAGAGATTTTCGAAAAGATATGAGAGTTGTATTTAAAACGACTTATATTATTAATTACATCGACTCCTAGATTATCCAAAGGATAGATTATTGATGGAAATCCAACAAATATGCCTAATCAGTATATTGAGTTTTTATTGAAGGTACTTTCTGTTTTACTCAAAAATACGAAAACAATTTAAATTAATTGTACTGTAACAAATAACTCAAAATATATGTTTGTGAAACATGTTGCAGAAGATGAAATAAAAGAAGTGGGAGAGGAAACTGGGAAAGATGATATACAAGCTTGATGAAACTATGTAAAGACTCAGTATGTGCTATAATTTTTCACATCATAATCTGCCATTCATTCTCCCCCCCGTTCTGCTTGAAAAACTTTCATCAGCATTCTGACTACTCCTTCGGATTCAGCAGGTTATATTTAGCACTGTTCATAATTTAATCAAAATCTTTCGAATATTTTCATCATTTCTAAGTCAAGAATATTTGAAAAATATGTATTTTAATGAAAAAATAAGCAGAATTTTCACTACACCACTTTCTTCACAGGACTTTTTATTAATGAACTTATTTCGATACAAATCTGGGCGGTAACGATACAAAATCCGCTGAATCCAGTGATATTTACAGAATTTTTAAAGAAGTTCCAGAATTGATTCGCTGGAATGATTAAATGACAAATTTGACAATGGTATATTGAGCCTTAGGCATACAAGTGGGATAAACGATGAGATGGTGTAAAAGTTGAAACTTTTCCAAGAGGGCAAAAATATCAGTTTGCTGTTAGGGTAACTCATCTCTAGGAAGAGTTTCATACAAGTGGGAAATCTCATTCTCATGCAAGTTATACACTATACTGTTTCCACGGCTATAACAGATAAGAGAGTTGAAAATCATTCAACAAATGAAATGAACTTCAAATGTAATGTCACCCTGAATATCCATTTATGTACAATCACATATGTAAATAGAGCTGTCATTGCTCGACATTCCATGGGAGACCTCATTTATTGTATGATACAACCACCAACAATGTAGTCATTGTTTCATCAGGTAAGGAAATGAAATTTTAGACAAACTACAACTGTAACACAATTAGGTCATTATGTTATCCGGTAAGGAAATGAAATTGAAGACATACCAAGAAAAGTTAAGATAAACTTTATAACTTTTTTGATGGCGAACGTATTTTGATGTAATTTTGACACAAGCCATTTTAAATCTAATGGGGGATTCATGCAGCAATCTTAAGAACTGTAAAATCGTAAGAAAAGCTTTCCTAATTGGTCGATTTTTCTGTTTGTCAATCGCCCACGATACACGACATTTGAGAATCTAATTCAAACTGTATAACGAATGCGCAGTTCAAGAAATCGGAAGGCGCAACTGGTAAGAATTCCGACTTACGATACCTACATGGATTACATGAACGCTCTAATTTGCTATATACTTTTTACCAACTTCAACTGAGATGAGTTGAGATCCTCAGCACAGCTCAATAGCTAACCAATGAATCTTAGTTAATCTCAGTTGAAGTTGATAAAAAGAATATAACAATTGAAAGTCATTGACTCAACTTCTCCCGAATTATTTCTTACGACTTGCGACTTCCGAGTTACGATTGCTGCATACATGCACCATAGTGATTCTAGCGGTGTGGTCAGATTACTTTTGTCTTAAATAGTAGGAGAGCCCACGATGCTAAATCGGGATTTACTCGAGCGTCAAAGAGACCTATTGGGTTGCGAAGTTTAGATGATAAAAAGAAAAAGATGTTATATAATGTATACCTCTTCATCGGTAGGGGGAGCGGCTATAGACTTTCAAAAATGTAAAAAAAACTATTGCATGGACATACTCGAGCGTGTCAGATATTGATATCATCTATGTCCTACATATTTTTAAAAATGTACGTTTGTTGATCTGATTGTTTCCATGGTGGGGGTGGTCGTACGTAAGGGTTGAAATAAAAATTTTTTTTTTCTCGAGCGCGTCAGATTTTCTGAGAGGATGTTAGGTGAACCTAAAAAAAACTCTTATATAATAATCTGACGGTTTGGATGTGACGCAGACTCGCGGCCGTTATTAGAATGTGAAAAAAAATTCATCATTTCGAAATACACAAGCGCGTCAGATTAAAATATATATATATATATATATATATATATATTCTGCCAATTTGATTTTTTTTTATTTTTTCAAATCATTGAACTAAAGTAATTGAAAATCTCAGGAAACAACATGCAAATGAAAAAGTGTTGTTTTTTTTTTAGTAGAATACTTGTATTCATTAGAAAATAATTATAAGTAATGAAATTTTTTAAATTTTAAAACGTTGGATATACGTTGTAAACGATATCATGCCACCAACGAGTCTATGTGATCAACTGTCATGGCATCATGGCAACAGAAACCAGAGTGGGGATAGAGTGAGAGAGAGAGAGAGCAATAGGTAGAGAAAGAGTGAGAGAGAAATATAAATGTGGAGAGGGGAATATAGGCATCACGTAGCTGCACGCATTAAACTTTATCGATGAATTTTTATTATTTCGGCTTGTGGAAATCGTCAGATTATATGTTTTTGCAATTCTTGAATTATTCCCTTCAAAATAAAAATAAAATTAGCCACGCTCGAGAATGTCGACGTTTTTTTAACAACTTTGTAGTCCTCCTCCTTTAGGTCATTCTCGAATTGTCAGATTAGAAAAATATACACGTTTCAGGATGTAACTAACTCACCCTACCTTAATCTGACGCGCTCAAGGATTTCAGATGAACAATTTTTTTTTACTAATCTGATCCTTTATCCTTGAAGGGCGGCCATTATATATAGCGCTCATATATGGTGGAAGTACTAAACCGGGTACAAGGTATCCCCCTCTATATTAATCTGCCGCGTAAATCCCGAAATCCCCTCTTGGGCTCCCCTATTATAAAGGTGTGCCTTTTTTTAATGGGGGGTCACATTGTATGTAGTTCGAAATAAATTATAATTGACATTCAGTAATTTCAAGCATCCCTATAAACGAAAGTGTCGGAACTGTCATTTCAATAAAATTTGATAGGAAGTTGGCACGATACACCATTTTCGCTAAATCATTCAATCGAGTCCAATCAAAAGCATCTTCATGATTGGATGGACATTGGCGTTATTCCTCTTTCTATCAGAGTCATCAAACTAACAAGACAGAATCCGGAAACTACGCATCCGCAGTTGTACACAATGAAAAAATGCATTTAACCGTTTGAATCCCATTATTCTAGGTACTAAACCGTTTCGAATTTTCAACAAAAGTGAATGCACTAGTTGGCGACTTCGGATGGTTGGACAGAACCGGTTCGGATAATTTTCACGGCCCGACAACTCCGACTCGTTCATCTGGTAGTAATTAGATACCTGCTAATTGATTGGGTGAAAGGAAGGACGGTTTTATATTACAATAGTGGGACTTTGTTCCGTCTTTTTGGATATTACGTAATCGTTATTTTTGTCAGAAGCTGTTCATTCTGGTATTGTTTCAATGTGGCGCCTGTCACCTTGATCATTATTGATTGACGGAAAAAAATAATCGAGATTAACACTTCAATAAACCTTGAAAGATCAACTTTTACATCCCTATTTATCTTTGAAATGTTCTTATACAAGGCGGATTCATGTTAATTACATTAACATGACATTACATTACATTTCCACGAAGAAAATGTTGCCGTTCATACAACACTTATTACATATTACATTATAAATTTGTTGTTGAAATCTTCACACAAAAATATACATAAGCTGAAACAGCCAAAGGACAAATATGAATTCGAATAACACGTCACTGCACGTGCCCATTTGCCGTTTTCACTGAGAAATATAATGGAAATGAAGTTAAAAGTTGCCAACTTCTTAGTGCAACTAATGTAATTGTAACGCACTAATGTGTTTGTTGCATGAACTCTTCCACTATAAAATGGATATCAACTTTTCTTAATGATTATGTTATGCCAATGTAATAATAATGATCGTTGCACGAACCGGTTTCATGTATATCATAACATGTATATCAATAACTTTATAGTAATAAACTCAAGACACTGCAATGCCAAACCGTACCTAATTTGAAAAAGCCCTCAAAATATTTTATTGGAAAAGAGTTTTCACTCTCTTGAGAAATATTTACTGAACTAATATTGTATAATGAATAAAGTATGTGGGAATGTTATGTAATGTATGTTTTTTTTAACAAGTGTATATCTGCACTAGTTTTATTTGTATCTATGGGTTCATTATATATTATATACAAGGTGTCCCAAACTCAATGGCCTATTAGACATTTCTGGAAAACGGGACATAGGATCATTTTGAAAATTCGAATTCTTGGGTAATTAGTTCTGTTCTATCGATCTAAAATATTTTCAGCGCTGCGACGTTGCCGCTTATATTGAAAAGTAGCAACAACTTCGATATTTTAAATAGGACACCCTATATATTATTGCATTTCTCGCTTTGTTATTGCTTTCCGATTATTTCTGTATAATACTTCCCTATACCTATCTTTAGCGGTTTTCGAGAAATTCATTGATTTCCTTATTTTTTTTGTGCGAAACATAGCTTTAATCAAATGCTTATTATTGCGGTATTTGGATTCGAAGATAGCTGAAATTTTGAATGTAGTTTGACAATGCCCTTTGTATGAGTTGTGTCTAAGGAAATTCTTTCTCCATTATACAGGGTCGTTCAAAATTTTTGATTTTACCGATACATCCAAAAGTGGTGAAAAGTGCATTTTTTCAAATGGAACATCCTGTATATTATGAAAAATCCTGAAGGACAATTGGAGTTCCTTTCAAATTCGAAATTTCAAAATTTTCAAAATAATCCTATGTCCCGTTTTCCAGAAATGTCTAATAGGCCATCGAGTTTGGGACACCCTGTATGTGTGTGTGTATAAATGTATAAATTTTTTGTTTAGAAGAATCCCATACAATTTATAATTCTCTGATGGAAAATGAAATTATTGTGTTGCGTTGTACCATTGCAAAATAGTATATTATATGTGAAGTTTTCAACAATCAAGCCAAGATTTTTCTGCGGCTATGACAGATAATAGCAAAATGATTACATGATATGATAACATGTACCTTGAATTCAATGTCATTCAAAATTTCCTGGGGTACAATCGAATAAGTAAGTAGAACTGTCATTGCTTGAGATTTGACATTCCATGGGAGACCTGATTTATTGTGTAAAAATAACTACGACTAAAACAATGAGGTCATTGTTCAATCAGGTAAGGGAATCAAATTGAAGACATACTACAACTGTAACACAATGAAGCTATCGTGTTATCAGGTGAGTGAATTAAATTGAATATACTTAATGTACCTCATTGTTCTACCAAGAACAGGTAAGATAAAGCAGTTTCATGTTATAGCCGTACAAAAAAAATATTTTTTCAGTCGATTGTGTTTAAGATTTCCATGAATTGAAAGATAATTTTCAATCTTGTTTCATGATGAATTGGATGTTTATATAGAACAAAAAATAACTGAAAAAGACTAATTCGTATTTAACTCGTGAATAACAAAAATATCAATCCGGAACTCATCCAGTGCATCAAGAAATGAAACTGTAAAATCAACCCAGGAAAGCCACCTCTTTTCTTCCCGATTTCCGATTGAAAATTCGTTTTTTTGTTAACTTAGATACTTTATGTCCTACTAGCTCGATATAGTGTTTTTATTGCTCAGTTACCAACATCACAGCAGTGTAAATGAATTTCACTTCAATGCCCATACGGACCATGAAGACACAATTGTTTCTGCATGATAACGTTTCAATTTGGCAGTATTTCCCTAGCTACCACAGTATGTAGTTGAAATCGAATGGAATTTTCGATTTTTTCCAATACTCATTTTGTTGTTACAATAACGATCCAGTATGACATAAAAGTTTGTATACATCATAAGGCGGCTTACAAACCCTCGAACCAGAGACCCTTGGCTTTGTAAGATCGTTGCACTTTGGGCATAATCATCTACTTTATACCCTTGGCACATAACTAACCATTTCGGCTTTGTTTTCCAGCTGTCAAAGTTCTGAACTGTCGCTGAATCTGTGAGTGAATTGATTTTTTAAATTTTTTACGGGCATAATTTTCTAGGCAAAGAAATAATAAACCCATTTATATAGTAATATATGCATTTTCCAGTGTCTATGCCGTCTTTTTATTAAGCATGAGTTATTTACTTTGAATATACCACAATCGACTAAAATCGACACACTTTTCAATTTTTATTGTCTCAGTTTTGATCATCATGATTTTTCATGTTTTCCTCCTTGAATACGGAGAGCTGCAAGTATTTCTCATTATAATCTTCCAGCAAATAAATGAAAAAAAATTCGTAAGTACATGAAAACCCTCTTAAAAGATAATAGAGTTATAAGCATAATACCATTAAATCGCTATACAATAGCTTCCCCAAATAGGAAACTGCTGCTGCGGATACTAACAATTTAAATGTCATAATCAAACTCAACTTGAAACATCGTTTAACATCTTTGATAATTACTTTTTCCGTTAATGCTTGATTTTTTTTATTCAATTCAGTTTAATTTTTTATTCATTTATTGACTTTCAATTTTTAAGATATTTGTATTCAATATGACTTTTGATGATGTTCTTTCCAATTTTTTTGCTTAGAGACATGGCTTTTATTTTTATTTTTTGCATGGAAAAGGTGTGAGAGCAATCTGAAATGAATATTGACCCGAGTACAAAACTTCGTATAAATAACTCATTTTTTGCAAGAGTTATTATCAAAAAGCGAACAAAAAAAGTAAGTTTCAACACCCTGTATCTCCGAAACAAAGACTTTCTTACTTGAGATTGTCTCAGGAGTACGTCACTTGAATATTTCAACTTATGTTACACCCTGTATACGTAATAAAAAATGTATGTTCGTTTTTCAAGTTCCCTCGATGTTGGATGGTGTATTTGAGATTTCAAAAGAGATAAGTCTTTCAAAAAACATCACGTGAAAGTAATAGTTCGATATTTAACGATAATTGATTATGTACCTACCTTTCAAACTGTAAAATCAACTCACCATCTGTCATGACTTTCCAGCGATAGAAAGCTGTCTCCATCATAACATCATTATTTGCTACCATTTCTTTTCCTACGTGAGGAAATTCAGAGCGAATAATAACCTAGAAACGTATCGTTAAATCGATCAAGCGAAAATTTCATCGACAGTAAGCCAAATAAATTATTGTTTTTACCGACAATAATTGTGGCGAAGGAATTCTCTTGCAGCGTGTGATTATAATAATTGTACCTTCGAGTCCGCAAGGATTGAACCACATTCGATATTTTGCGATATGAAAGTAGAAGAATAATGATAAAAGTAGCAATGATGATAATAATAATTATTCTCTATCCAGTTCAACGAACTGTAGGTATAGAAAATGTACAACTATTTCATATTACATATTATTCTCTTCGACAGAGTCATGTCTCTCTAGTGAAAATTAACGTATATTTCGAAGAACACATGAAAGGAAAACTCCTGTAACGTTCAGAAAATATCGTGAAAACCAAGGGAGGGGAGATATGAATACACATTCTCAACAATCTTGAAACTTGTCAGCCTCAATAAACACTTCTTTGGTGGAAAGTCCCATAGCTTAGCCGCGTCACAAAACAAGCCCTGAGCGACAGGTTTTAAGCCCACGAAAAAAAAAGGTGGGAAGAATTCTGCTTGTACAAAAAGGCTGGATTTGAGAGGCAGGTCTAGGGAATGTAATCACGGGTTACGGGATCTCGGGATCCCGGGATCCCGGAAGAAAAAATCGGCCGGGATTGTGAAACGATAATCCCGGGATTTTCGGGATCCGAAATAAGTATATTTTCTCTCCAAGAAATATTCCTATGAGAATATAAATGAGATTTAACAACATAAAGTTATAATCGGCAACACTGCGTTCAGCTCCGCCGACAAACTAAACTCTCCCAGCAACGAAAAACGGATCATAGGTTTGTCAGTCAGAAGATGAAACAGTTTATACCCTGTTTCGACGATGCAATTTGTCGCTGCTACTCCAGAAAATTGCATGTATTCTTGCAAGTTTTTCGAGTTGCATGAATCTTCATTGGTGCGGAAAGTTGCAGCGACTTAGTGAATTTGTTGCCGCAAACTACAGATATATGGTAGCACTATTGTGAAGAGTGGTAATTTTGAATCATTCAATCATTTTTTGACACTTAATATTGGCAATACAAACCGACCGATAATGACATTTCTCGCAGCGACAAGTTGCTGCGAGAATATCCAGCGACAAATTGCATCGTCGAAACAGGCTGTAAGTTATTATCTAGTGCGTATTCGCATACGTCAACCAAGATATATTTCTTTAAATCTATATATTATCAATTCGCAATAATTTCATAACATATGAATTGCTATTCAATTTTATTCATGTTTTGATTAAAACCAAATTTTTTATTGGGAGTTTTAACAGTTTTTTAGTGAAAAATCATTATTATTATTATTAAATGGATTCCGGGATCAATCCCGGGATCCCGGGATTGAAAAATGTTGATCCCGAAATCCCGATTCACTGATCCCGGTCCGGGATTACATTCCCTAGGCAGGTCGTACTCGCGCCAGATCATTGACTGAATAAAATATCTTTTCAGCAAATCGTTAGGATATTGTGATATTTCAGACAAAATTTCTTGAAGGAAAATTCGAGATTTCCTTACTGTTCTACATAAATGATTGAAAACAGTTTATTTCTGGACTCTGTTACTAAGTCTCAGTTTGCACTACGATTTAGCAATCTTCACAGTTGTCTGAGAATGTTGGGCTTTTTCTAACTGTTAAGCCATATACTATTCTTGGCAGAAAATTGAAACCTAGTATTTGAAACGTGCTTTCCGTATTTTATATGAGATGGATTTCCCAGTAAAAATATTTTCAATAATCAAATGTAATCACAAGCATGCAGATAGAACTTCATCAAAATATGAAGGAGTTCTCTTTGAAAATTGAATTTCAAGTGGAGTTTCCGGAAACGATTGCAAAATATGTAAAAGAAGATTCTACTTATGGGTTCATCAATATTCATAAGTAAAAGAAGAAATGCATACGATTTTGTAATAAAAAAAATCCAGATTTGAGATGTCGAATATTTTTTTTCGTGAAATTTTGGTTAGAGTGAATGAGCTACGTTGTATGTGACAGATTCATTGAGAAAATCATGAAAAACATAATACTTTTTATCTAATCACTAAATTTCACAGGATTTCCTTGAAAAACATTTTTTTTTACAGTTGATATCTTATTACAACTCGTTAAATTCCTTTCTTCTTCAAACGTCAAATAATGATGACATTACTTATCTAATTTGATCCTGTCAAAGTTTGATGTCTCCGCCGGCAGCAGTTTTTTTCCCATTTCTTTACGGCGGCGGAAGGGAAAAATGTTGTCATGGCAACAATATGAAACATGTCACAAAGCAACAATACAAATCATTTTTATTTATAGTAATATTAAAAGTACAATTAGTTAATGAAGCATTTTCAAAATTGAAACCGTGCAAAAATGTTCTCGACTCTTGATACGCATTGGTAATTGTTGATGATACTGATGGTCGAGCACAACTTTCAGCAATCATTCCCGATGTTGGCGAATCATGAGGGTTTAAAATTTTTTGAGCATTACCGTTCTAATTTCTTATTGAATCCTCTATATATCCTTCGGCAACCGTGCTTAATTTCCAGCCCCCATGTCGTTTGAGGCATTCTAGATTCCCGCCTCCATCAATTAAAAGTGTTGCTGAAGTTCGTCGTAAACAGTGACCCGTGTATGCGCTTGCATCGTTTAAATTTAAATAACTAGCTACTTTTTGGGCTACTGCGCTGATCGAATGTATTCCCATGACGCTTCGGTAACACTTTCCATTTTGGTACTTGATAAAAAATCGGTTTTCTGTGAAATTTTCAGGCCGCGGTGATGCATACTTTTTATACAGTTTAATGTAGTTTTGACCAATTATCGTAAAAGATCTAATTTGTCGTGTTTTACTGTCTGGGATTTTGATAATTATTACATTTTCTTTATCCTCAATGTCAATAGTCTTCATTTTTACCAAATCGTCGCATCGACAGGCGCCGGTAACCCCAATTAACAAAACAATCTGAAATATTTTTATAATTTAGTAGAGTATACTACATGCTTTGCAATATAATTTTTTTACCTTTAATCCTAAATACAACTTATCTGGCGCTTCAAACAAGAATTTATCAAACTCGTCTTTAGTGAAAACTTTAGACTTGTTTGCAGTATATCCTTCGCTTGTCTTTTTCAGAAAGGCACGTAACTTTAAAAATTTGCTTATATCCACATTTTTTCTAATAACTAACTCGGATTTTATCATAGAGTATCGTGACCCCATTGTAGAAGATTTCCATTTATTTTCATTTTCCATTATATTAAAATATGCCAGTAAAACGTCTTCGGTAACTTGCCGTACTCCTCTTGTATCGCACCACTCTTGGAAGTGCTTGTACGCTAACCGATACTTTATTCCGGACTTGGAGGGCCCCAAACGTGCTACTGCATCATTTGATAGTTGTCACAGTTAATTTCGAGTAAAAACTGCGTATGAATTGTACTATTTATGGTTGAAAATTGCTACGTTTGAAGAAAAAATAGTATACTTTATTCGGCAAAGAAGCGACTTTTCTTGACTTGCCCTCTATTACGCGCCTCACTTCGTTCGGCGCGTAATATCGGGCGCGTCAAGAAAAGTCATGCTTCTCCGCCTCATAAAGTAATATACTATTATACTTACACATACTTGAAATATTCAAATATTGACCAATCTACCAAATCTAATATTTCGATTAATCAATAATTTTGATAAGAAGCAAAAAACATTATTTCGACAAAAAAAATAGTTCAAATAGAAAAACCTAATTCAGATCTTTTCCCCAGCCTACTCAGTGAAAATCTATTGAGAATTTGATAACATATTACAATACGTTTTTAGCAGAAAAGCTTTTTTCACTATTATTTAACTAAAAATTTTGTAAAAATTCATACACAGTTATAGTAGAAAATGTCATTGCGTAGAACTCCAGAAAATGGTGAAGGGGCATAAAAATAGATTGCTCGATTTTGGAGTCGTGTTTTGATGATTTTAATATTTGAATGAAAAAGTCAAATGTTTGGCGATCTGGAAACCATCTTTTGGGCTTCCTCTACGCTAGAAATGAGAAGGAAAAAGTTTTAAGTTTCATAATATCTGTTCTTTGGGCAAGTTCGTATATTTGCCCCGATATGTAACTGCAAAATAGTCACTCAAATTTGCATCTTTTAAATTTGCAGTTACGTATCGGGAAAATATACCAATTTGCCCAAAGAATAGATATTATAAGAGCTTGAAACTTTTTCCTTTTCATTTCTAGGAAAGAGAAAACCAGAAAAATGGATTCCAGATCAACCTTACCTCCTCAACAAAAATTCAATGTTGTTTGGCGTGTTGAAAACTCACCACTTTTTGGTATCATTCTCAGATCAAGATATTGAAACTGAAGTCAACTATGATTTAAGTGAACTCGGTTTACTAGCCAATCGAATCATTTGCTGCTTGACAACTGATCTTGGTTCACTTGAACCAAGGTTAACTTTAGTTTCAATAAATGGCCATTAGACGAAAAGTTGATGTTTTATTAACTGACCTCTGAGCCCAGACTTTAAACAGTCGAAACTAAGATGCCTAGAAGTCCTGGTGACTCAACTGATTAGATTTTGTTTAGATTTTTGTGGCGAAAAAAACAATCGACGCTTTCGAAGGTTTCCCCTATTTTTTCGGTAGAGGGCGTTATGTTCCCATTTTTCAAATTTGATGACAAGTGTCAAGTTAATTGTCATATTGTCATGTCACTTTGAAATTTCGATGTTTACGATGTTTTTATCGTGTTTATTTGTTGATTTCATTGCTTTAAAATATCGAAACGTTGTTACTGGTATCTCATTGTCAACCCATTATCCTTTAGGTTGCGATCTCTTCTCGCTAGCCAATCAAATAAAAGTGGAAAAACCCGACTGCACATTATTTTCACTTAGTGCAGATTTAGCTTCAGACAAGAATGACAAGAGCGTGTTGGCGACATCTGTACATATTGTACGGAAACCTCCAAAAGCTCAATTACCCACAAAAAATCAAGCAATCCAGATTTCGCCACTTTTATCCCAAACTTCTACAGGTATAACTAAACACACCAGGGTATCCAGGCATCTTAGTCGAAACATTCGAGATGAACATTACATACATATTACATATTGTTTCGACATGTCTATCATCAGTTCGTGGGCTTTATGCATACTGAATCCTGATTAATTTTTCTTTTCCATTTCGGTAGCCATTGTTAACAACGAGAACAACAGTTTTATTTATTTAATGACTTTCTAGTGTTTTAACTCAAAAAATATCATTATTGACTGAAACACGTATGGCAAAAATAGGTTTCTGGTGACTTCGTTGCTTGCCTTATAGTATTTTATGACACAAGGGTGAAAAATTAAATTTTTTGGTCGATTGTATCAGTTTAGCATCAGTTTTTGATAGAGGTTGTGGGTCATTTAGTCTGATTATTTCCCTCAATGCGAATAAACGATGAAACAGTTGAAGGCTAGACTGCTTTTACAGAGTTTTACAGCGATTAAATGCACTAGACCTTTTAACCGATTAAAATGTTCGAAATAAACCGGGCGTTTGGATCACTTTTCAGGTACTATCTCTGGTACTATATTGTTCCTGTGTTCGATTTTGATGTTTCCTGAGTTTTCTGGAAATAATCTGAACATATATCCCTCCTTCACCAAGTTCAATCGACCAAAATGCGTGCATTTCCATGATTTTCAAAATTTTGCTTTCAAGCAAATGCTTTCGTGTATGATAATTCAAAATAAAATCCCTCGACCTGCGGTCTCGGGATTTCATCAAATTATCATACACTCAAGTCATTTGCTAAGCAAAATTTCGAGAATCATGGAAGTGCAGCACACATTTTAACCGATTAAACTTGGTGCACTCGGGATATAACCCCCGATAATTTGTAGAAGCGGAATGTAATTGAAAACTTGGCCAATAATATAATAGATTAAAATTAGTACAATGAAGCCTCTCGATCATTAGTACCCTAAATCGCTCCATCACCTGTAGATGAATACCAGCAATCGAATCGTCATACATTCAACTTGAAACTTCGTTGCTAGTGCCGTGGCTAAGCTTTCAGCCAGACCAATTAAGTACCACAAGTTTTCAAATTCGGTGGTTTTCGTATCCGTACAAGCTCTCACATGAGCTTCTGGGCTATTTCCTGGAAACTCGAAATATTCCTGAATTCATTGATATTGCTTTTCTGAATTTTAATTTTATTTATATATTATATTTTCTATCATATATTTATATATATATATATATATATATATATATATATATATATATATATATATCTTTATATATCAAACATCATCGACCGAATTCCTTCAGCAAGTAGGTCTTGTTACTCACTTCCTACGCCATACCTCCCTCGCCTTTTATTACATATTTTCAACAATTTCTATTGATTTTCTCAGTTTTATCAATTATTATTTATCTTCTTTATATTTTTCAGTTTCTTCAGTTTCATTAATTATCATACACCTTCAGTTGGAGGAGAGAACAGTGTATAAATCACAGGAAATTATCTCCATAACCTTAGAATAGTCAAGGCATGCTCATTATTCCTGATACAAAAAGCACACCCTTTGTTTTATCCGCAAAGTTCATCATTTTCTTCGAAGAAAATTAACATTGACCAATAGTTTCGTTCAATATAATAGAAGGATGGGCTGTCAAATTCACAATAACTACGTTCATCTTCATTCAAAATAGTTTATATCCCTTAGTGGGAGTTTAATCCAATATTTCGAAACATAATTTTTCAACATCATACATCAATTTTCTTTCTGATTGAGGACTTTGCTTTGATTCTATAGAATTATGCGATTTTTTCTACATCCTTACTATGATAATACACTTATATGCCCGTAATCTGTTTTCTAATAAGATCCATTTGGAAACGGATTAAGAACCTTTATCGTAATGAGAAATCTGTATCATAATGAGCTCATTATGATACAGATTGAGTTTTGAGAACGTAAGCAGATTTAGTTTCCGAAACTTCAACAGATAAGTATTATTTTTATATATACCAGTTCTTACAATTTTTTTTGATAGGCAAAATTTGAGTTATACGAGAAGTTGCTGACTAATTGGACTTGTTCTATTCACTAAGAACTGTTTTTCAATAGACGCAGCAACTTTTCGGGGTAGATTGAGAATCTGCCCTCCTACACTTGTATAGATTTCACTATTAATTCTTATTCGTTAGATTGTGGTAGGTTACAAACCCAGAAAAATACGGAACAAAGATTTTCAATCAATTGGAAATCCAATTCAGTGGCGGAAGGCTACATTGAAAATTCAGTTCAGAATAAAATCAGCATTTGCAATACCAAATTGAGCTCTATCAAGATTAGCAATAATGAAACAAATGTTAATATTCCTCCCATTTCCAGATCAGTGGGATCAACAATATAATAAGTATAGTTCTTCATCATTTTCGGGTGTGGAAAAGATAGCGTATGCAACTCTCATGTAATGGTTATCAATACACTCGCATTAACCACACGAAACTCACCTTCGGTTTATTTCATATCCTATCGAACGCTCGTATATTAATAAACGTAATTAGATGATCTTTGCACGATATATTTTTATCATTTTTTCTTTTTGAGTTGTTCTTGCCCTAAAACTCAGCAAGCGAAGATGCAATGAGATGGTTGGAAATCATTGGATTCGAAATCACTGTTTTTCTAGAAATAGATGATTTCACAAGTTTCTTGTTCTCCACATATATTTGTCATCTTTGAACCCGTGCCAAAAGAAAGGCTAAATAATCCTATTCATTCAAAATTGTTTGATTTCTGTTCACACTGTGTTACTAATAGAACGTACGTTCATTAGCGTAGTGTATAATTATCAAGACATGTTGGAAATTTACATAAACTATTATGACCATTAGACTCCTCCAAAGTTCATGTACTGGTCATACTCTCGTAAAAAGAAGACTTTTGTAGTTTAGATTGATACCTAACTAACTGCTGTATTCTTTATAGTTGCAACCATGATTTGCTTGATTTTTTTGCAGACTTCCAATAGACAGAGGTTCCGAATATCCTGAGAAGAAAAAATGTAATGTATTCGGTCGATTAAATTATATTGCGAGTTATTCGTTTGTAATATAATTAAATAAACCAATGATACCCATTTGTCGTGTACCAATCAACGATTACGCTATGACGTCTTGATGTTTTTGAGATTTAAGGTGACCATTTGTGTCTATTCATACATAACTTATTGGTTTGCTCAAAACTCCATACTACTCGTCCTTTTTTTATTTCTCATCAATTTTCTCAAAAACGTTCATTGACAATTTCACCCAATCGTTAGACTGAAATCTACTACTCAGATCTTAGCAAACCAATTTAGCTAGTACGAAAATTTAAAAAATCTTGGTTGCCATATCTAGTAAGCGAAACCTAATCGATCTCGAAAAATTTTTAAAAATCTAACTGTGTAAGGACTTGGGTGCATTTACCTTGTCCCTGGAGTCGACATGGACCTTCCCACTGTCCAAAATCCGCCTTAATAATGGCAAATCTCCGTTCAAGGCAGCCAGATGTAGTTGAACATCAGATAACGATTCTTTCTGAAAAAAGAATAAACAGAATTCATAACTCCACCTGAAATAACTGAAACGAAATGAAAATATGTGTAACGACAGACACGTTTCAAATGGATCATCTGTAGGAAAAAATATCTCTTGAACGGAATAGATTTTTTTTTAATGAAATTGCATTAAATCGCTCATTCTAACCTGAGAAAATTAATTAAATCACATGAGCAATAAGACTGCTGCAAACTGGATATAAAAGTATATCGAACTGGGCAGTTATTTTGATTTTACTTCGATTTTCTGAAATATGTATTTGATCACTATGCACCTTTGGGCAAAATTTCAAGAAGCAAAAAATATAGAGTTCTTTATTGTATTCTGACGATTTTCTTCTGTATTTTTGTATTGCCAATGTTCACAGTATATCAATATGAGTTTTTTGAACGAATGTCAGATTTATCATACAGAAAAAATATCAAAATAAAAACAACTAATTCATTTAATTAAGTTCAGCTTTTGTATCCCATGATAGGCCCACCTCCAATTTGATACTTTCCTGCAAACACACAAAGCACATTTAATTTTTTTTTTTGAAGATAAAACATAAAATTTTTTGACGTTTTAGGAAAAAGTATAGGTATGCGTAGTTTCGTAAAGTTTCCAAATAATGAAATCAATTCGAATCTGAATGTACTACCTAAGTTGTTGGATCAATCAACCTATATCTATCACCTGAGATATAGAAACAAAAATTAAAAATACGATTGATTCATCGTCAAAGTTCGTGAGAAATATGATTTACGATCTCGATAAAATCTTTCAACGATTAATCTGATTTCACTCTGTTATAGTATCCATATAAATATAATGTGACAACAACCTTATTTTTAGAAATTCTTCACTCTTATAAGTAGTTGTTATACAATAATTCACGTCTTTCATTAACCTTCACATACAGTTTATGACAACCAACATAAATCCCGTTCATGTATTACGTAATTTTATAATGGGACCATTCTCTCGAGTTGAAGAATTTTGAAGTGAAGGTAACAATGAATGTTTTATGTAAAAGCAAATCAGGTTCATTTCCTGCAACCCTGTATTGGGGTCCAAATTTATTGATATGTCGAGTAAAGGATGAAATATTTAAAAAAAAATAGTATTTACGACAAGTATGAAAGTCATTCTGTTTCTGGGCACACCTTTTATACGGGACTCCCCTAAGGAATTTTCCAATACAACTTTTTGAAATGGAAATATGCCATCTAAGGGAACGAATTGTACAAAAATGTCGGCTGATACAGGCAGTTCATGAAAAATTTTAATCACACCTTTATCATTGCATGAAAGTCGGTGGTAGTTATTTTGAACATCTGTGTAAATAATTACGTACGTTTTGTATTAAATTTCATCATTAGTAATTTGTTAGTCGATTAATTGAAATCGATTAAAATAGAAAAACCATTTCACAATTAGATACTTTTCTCGGAAACTATCTGAACGAACTTCACAAATGAGCTGTCATTTGAAAGAGAATTAATGCCCTGTTAAAAAATGTATCACTCGACCCTTTGTTCCATTTGAAATAGTAGGGGTTGGTCTCACCCTTCCTAAAGGGATAAAGTTGCAAATTTCAGAATCGTATCGAAAAACTCATCCCTTGACCAATGTACTCACGTGTACCACCGATTTTTTTTTAATGAACGTGTAATCGGATATTTCGTTTCAAATGGTGACCCCTGTATAAGCACTCACCTGTTTGCTGATGTATTCTGATTTGAAGTGTAAGAACTCTTTATATTGATTATACTACCAAATAAAATCAATGATGATGATGAATATTGAACGTACAGTTTTTGCAATTATTGATTTCAATTCCAGCTTGCCTTTTACTACAACATATAACAGTCATTGTTACAGGCGTCTGCCTATATATTTATTGAACTGTGGATTTGCAAAGTGAGCACAGCCGACGAGAAGTGTCTATAGACGAAAATCACTAGCCTTCAAAAATAGTTGTTATGTCATTCGAAATTAGTAAGTAAAATGTTATTTTTTGTAGAGGTCGACGAATAAACTGGTTTCCTCTATATATGTACTTAGAGAGATAAGATTTGCATACATTGGCCCAACAGAACTATGTTCATTAAAATAAATCTGATTGAAAATCGAATATTTTTTGAATAATTATATGCACCTAAATGTATTCAGAAATGCAACAAAAAATTGTTCTTAGGTAGGTACTGTCCATTTAGGACGGCTTGATTCCACTCCACAAAGTTCAATTCCAATAAAATGTGTGAAAGGATAATTAAAGGATAAACCTTTTGTGAAGGATAAACCTTTCGTAAAGCATAATATATCTTCAGGTAGTGAACAAAAAGAGTCGAATGTTATTCCCATAATCCTTACTATTACAAGGTAGGTTCTAAAAAAAAATTGTTCTAAAATTGTTCGTTTTCGTTAACCAGCTGACGAACGTCAACCCTCAGAAGTCGAAACTTGTGCGAGCAATGGATCAACGAGGCCTTACTTTTTAACGTGCGATTACCCAGCACGGTGCTCATATAGATGTAATGAACCTTTCAAAGAACAAATTCTCATTTCGGAAATTCTCGAAAAAATTAATATCATTCGCGTTTCAAATTGTTGGGAATGATTGAAAAAAAAATATATCAAAAGTTTCTAGAAGTATGTACCAATTTCACTAAAATAGTATCATTGTTCTACCCAGGTTATGTAAATGATTAACTAAGCAAGAGAACAAGTTCACGAAACAAACAAACAAGAGTGTTAACTTGACTATTTGTTTCAATAATGCCGAAAGTAAAAAAGTGTTAATAATGTAGGAAAAATCGAAGAATTGGTTTATGCTATCTAGCTGCTCATATTCGACAATAAGATCCAGGAAATAAATAACACAATGTATTGCTGTACCTTTACCTACTCCTAGTACCTATTGGGATAGTTAATTATTATTTTCGTTCAATTTTTTGTTACCTAAAAATAATACCAAATCAATACTTGACAAACGTCTCCATCATCTACTCCAACACACATGTTTAATAAGTCGCGAAAAAAATCTGAGATCTAATCCGTATTTTAGGGGCCTGTATTTTCAATAAGAGAGTGTTGAGTAAAAAACGTCAAAAACCCCTGTTTTGAATATATCAGGTACCAGAAACGTAAGAACTAGTTACAAAAAATACTATATAATCAAAGATTTGATTTGATTTCTGAATATAGGAAATATCCTTTCTTCATATGCCCGCACAAATATTTTCAAAGCACTCTTGACCACCTGAAAAATATCAAAACAAAACAAAAACACTCTCAAAACAACGGTCCGGCTGAAAATAAACAACTCTCATAGCAAACCGCAAATGAGCGAACAAAATTCGTATGTTTTTTACTCACCTTCAGAGACATTTCTAAAATATCTGACCCAGATTATTCAGAACATGACGAGTATATTGTGCCTTTTGAATCGTCACCGAGATCCGTAAACTTGTTTCTGCGATTTCCCCGCTATGTATTGCACAACACTTTTTCAGGTGCAATAAACGTCAAGAATAACGTGTTTTTACCTGATTCACCTGAATGAAACTGCTTCCCGCGGTCCTATCGCGCCGCGATTGTTTTGACTTATGAATTGGGAATGTGAAAATCCGCCGTGCGTATTGAACAGAAACACTGCCCGCCTATTTTCAAGATTACGTGCGCTTGCGCTCAGGTTCATGAAAAATGAAAGGCAGACCAAGTTCTTTCAAATTAAACTACGCGCTTTGGTTTATGCTGCCATCTGTTGAATTCATTCTCAACCTCGTGCATATTAAAAACAGTTTCCTTCAATTCATTTCAGAAGATATACACCACAAAGCAAAATATACATCTAGGTCCTAGGTCAAAAAAAAAATAGGCAGCATGGGGATGACGGCTGCAAAACTCTACCACTAGGAGCGCCACCACTGCATGTACCTTTGACAGCCTCTCAAGTCAAATGACAACAATTCAAAACATTAAACGTCCCTTCTTTGTAATAATTAAGAATATAAAGATTTGAAATCGACATAAAATAGTCTTACGTAGTGCATTCGGATGTAAAAATGTAGGTACGCATTTATTTCCAAAAGAAACAAAACTGAAAAAGCAGTGGGAAGTAGCCCTGAAAAGAAAGAGCTTTCAGGCTTCTGAACATTCTAGATTATGCTCCAGTCACTTACAAAAGAACGTAGCAGGGCTAGTAGATGGTTATTATGATGATTTTTAACGAAACACCTCTGTAATCAGTTTGAATGTTTTACCTTTCACTCAGATCTTTTTTTTTTACTTTGAGGGATCCACCACGTTCCCTCAACAAACTTTTCAGTTCTGGTACAGACAAACATCCATATCTATCGGTTGGAGAAAACATCCTTATGATTCTTAAGTATCTTTTGAAAGTATTCATCAAAATAAAAATAAAACATAACCTGCAAAATCACTCGTTAGGCACATGCAGTCGTGCTGCCACCTACTAAAAGCTTTGGGTCATCTTCCCCATTGTAGAGTCATTGTCTAAGGATGTATAGTCAGTCAACCGCAATGGTAAAAGCATTGGATGGATGTTGCTAGAGCCATCTATAATTTTATACTAGAAACTCAGAAAAATGTATCCTGTAATGTGGCGCCTTCATCGGAAGGAATGCAAAACCACAGCATTCCTAACAATTTTTAGGTTTGCTGTGGCAAAACTTCAATTGAATAAAGCGCTGACACAGTAGATGTGCAGAACATATTGATGATCATCATGTTGAGCTGAATTTAAGTCGAGATACAATTTGCATTCGGATGTTCCGAAAATCAGATTTCCTGAAAAATAATATCCAAGTATAGATATGAGGTATAGAGAATATGATTTTGAGGCCACTTATTCAATCATCTTTGAATTTGGCAGGGGTACATATCATTCGAGTGACAAAGTATTAACGACATTTACAATAGAAAAAAACAGAGGTTGAGTTTGGTAATGTGAAAGATTTTCATCAAGATTCATGCGGTAGATGATGAGTATTGTAATTTATTCCGATTCTACAAAAAATTATTTTGAAGTCGAATATAAGGCATTTTTTTGAATTGAAGATGGCGGATGAGCTATGTGATTTATGGTCTAATTCCATTAAAATTTGGTATACAGGAGCTTTTTGTGCCCGAGATCATGATTTTTTACTAGGTTTTTATTGGCTCGGTTTCTTGTCTGTCTGTTCGCGGTACAGATCTTTTGGAGTGAAATTTGACCAACATCTTATTGAAATTGCAGATGTTCGCATAACTCCGGTGAAAATAAATTATGAAATTTTTGTTAACCTACAGAAAAAAACAAAATGGACGTGATTTGGATTATGGTCAGACTCTAATTTGGTTTGTTGAAATTATGAATTATTAATCAAATTTAGTAAGATCAAGATGGCGCCTCCAAGATGGCTACGAGTTTTTTGATTTTGTTTCGATTGAAAATTGATAGGTGGGGGTTTTAGGGGTCCGAGATTGTGAATTTTGAGACAATTCTCAAAGTCAAGATGGCGGACGAGTTTTGTGATTATGGTTAAATACGATTCAAAATTGGTATGTGAGGGCAAGAAAGAGGTCAGAGATTAGTAATTTTTTGTCAAGAACCCAGAATGGTGACGACTTTTGTAATTCGATTCAAAATAATGGGATGACGGATTGCCTGAATGACCTAATAGAATTAAATAAGATTTTAACGACATTTTTAGTTGTTGTTGTGGTCTGTCCAACTTGCCACCCCCAAATCTTGGTCTGGGACCGCGCCTGTTCAAAGCATGTACTCACCAGAAGAAAACATTCATAGCATATTTATGATGCAGAACGGCATCTCACTTTACGAAGACCTCCATTATAATTTGTGTCTATTAAAATATATTTCTCGTTTCAATCAGTCATCTCAATGAAAATAAATCTTTAGTTTCAGACTTCTCCAAATTCTTTATGATTTCTATTCCTGAATGTTCAATTTTTAATATGAATGCAATCCAAAGGAAACATTCTCAATTGAAAATGAAAGATTATTTCAGAATTAGAAATTTTTCATTATAGAGTTTTTCTAATTCTGAGAAAAAGTAATATGTTGGCTGTGTCGGAACAAAAAAAAGATGATTAAATCAATGAAACTATATGAGAATATTATTTATTTATATATCTTACAGGCAAGCCTAAGTTTGTACAAAGGTGTGGTGAAAACAAAACTAAGATTCTAAGTATGAGATAACATGCAATATACTAAATAGTATT
Organism: Zygogramma bicolorata; assembly: GCA_032362365.1. NCBI lineage: Eukaryota > Metazoa > Arthropoda > Insecta > Coleoptera > Chrysomelidae > Zygogramma > Zygogramma bicolorata. The sequence continues at coordinate 3,424,373 of JAVJAQ010000582.1, forward strand.
AAATAATAAATACTATTGATAAACTGGATGAGCACATATAAAATAAAATATAGCAATATGAATATGCACACAAAATTATATTGCAATGGGGATTTAACATTTGACAAGGGGTGGTGTTACTACATGGGGGGTTCTACATGAGTTATAAGCTTGATTAGTTCTGAAGAGTGGTACGTAAAAAAAGAGATGATGTAACAGGAAAATTTTTAATTTCTGTCAACCATTCATCTGTTGATTCACTTGAAAGTGTTTCTTCAAAGACTGATCTACTTGTTGATAGATGATCTTGTTGCTGGTTCGAATCCAAAGGAGCACCATATGTTTTTCTAACAGTACTTTGATCAAATATCAGATTTTCCTTCTCGTCTTCATCTTCAGATTCATCTTGTGAGAAATATTTGTCTCTGACAGCATCTGATGGCAACCGTTTGCGTTGAAGAGATCGTGGGTCGAAATGCCTGCTGCACAAAAATTTGTTGCTTAGTGATTTTGGGCTCATACCAGGCAATATGATGTTCCCTGAAAAATAAAAAATACTAATTGGTAACTCGATAACAACTTGTCAGTTTTTATTTTCTACAATCTTTTATTTAGTTCCACCTATCTCGATATCTATCTGTGTGTGTGTAATCAAATCTTAAAAGTTAAATTTGACCTACTTGAGCTGATATTTTGCTGCATATGTACATTGTATGACAAATAGTTATTTAACATCATAAATAGTAAAAAGTAAAAAATAGTGACATCCCCTTTTCTTCTTATATTCCAATCATAATGTAAGACGTTCCTATCACGTGACCAATTTTCATGGTGATGTCATGCTTTTAGGGAAAAATAAATGAGAAAAAAAGAACCATTGTGGCGATACATCCAGTTCAATTGTATCTGAGTATCGTTTCCTATCTGTTGCATGGCCTTTCGCGCATATCCGAATATCATGTCATGCTCCGTTAATATTTTATTTTCAAAGTGCCAACTTCACGATTGGGCTCATTATTTTCGTCTTCGTAATATCATTCTAAAAACATGAGATTCACTACGGTCATCTGCACGGATCAATCGCAATATTATTCTGAAGACCCTATCGAAATATTTTTTTCGATGGCATGACATCAACTTTTTTTTTTTCACTCATTATGTGGAACGCTCCGATCACGCAGCCCATTTTTATGGTGATGTCATGCCACTGAAGAAAAAAAATGAAAAAAAAATTGGAGAGAGACATCAAGTTACAAGTATCTGAGTATCGTTTCCTATCTGATGGATATCCTTTCGCGCATATTCGAACTTGATGTCTTGCTCCGTTAAAATTTTATTTTCGAAGTGCCAACTTTGAGTGTAGGCTCATTCGTTTTGTCTTTATAACATTCGTGTAACTACATGAGATTCACTACGGTCATCTGCACGGATCAATTGCAATACTATTCTGAAGACCTTATCGAAATATTTTTTTTCGATGGCATGACATCAACTTTTTTTTTGATTTTTCACTCATTATGTGGAACGCTCCGATCACGTAGCCCATTTTTATGGTGATGTCATGCCATTGAAGAAAAAAAAATGATAAAAAAACTGAGGAGAGACATCAAGTTACAAGTATCTGAGTATCGTTTTCTATCTGATGGATATCCTTTCGCGCATATTCGAACTTGATGTCTTGCTCCGTTGAAATTTTATTTTCGAAGTGCCAACTTTGAGTGTAGGCTCATTCGTTTTGTCTTTATAATATTCGTGTAACTATATAGTGGTCTCGGTAGTGTAGTGGTTAGCATATCTGCCTATCAAGCAGAAGGCCGGGGTTCGAATCCTCGCCGGGCCACCGTGCTGGGTAATCGCACGTTGAAAGGTAAGGCCTCGTTGATCCATTGCTCGCACAAGTTTCGACTTATGAGGGTTGACGTTCGTCAGCTGGTTAACGAAAACGAACAAAAAAAAAATATGAGATTCACTACGGTCATCTGCACGGATCAATCGCAATATTATTCTGAAGTCCTTATCGAAATATTTTTTTTCGATGGCATGACATCAACTTTTTTTTTTAATTTTTCTTTCATTATGTGGAACGCTCCGATCACGTAGCTCATTTTTATGGTGATGTCATGCCATTGAAGAAAAAAAAAAGATAAAAAAACTGAGGAGAGACATCAAGTTACAAGTATCTGAGTATCGTTTCCTATCTGATGGATATCCTTTCGCGCATATTCGAACTTGATGTCTTGCTCCGTTAAAATTTTATTTTCGGAGTGCCAACTTTGAGTGTAGGCTCATTCGTTTTGTCTTTATAATATTCGTGTAACTATATGAGATTCATTACGGTCATCTGCACGGATCAATCGCAATATTATTCTGAAGACCTTATCGAAATATTTTTTTTCGATGGCATGACATCAAATTTTTTTTTAATTTTTCACTCATTATGTGGAACGCTCCGATCACGTAGCCCATTTTTATGGTGATGTCATGTCATTGAAGGAAAAAAAATGATAAAAAACTGAGGAGAGACATCAAGTTACAAGTATCTGAGTATCGTTACCTATCTGATGGATATCCCTTCGTGCATATTCGAACTTGATGTCTTGCTCCGTTAAAATTTTATTTTCGAAGTGCCAACTTTGAGTGTAGGCTCATTC